>CAWUDS030001348.1:0-50949 GCA_963859935.3 Lathyrus sativus
TGGACAATTTTATTGACGGGTTTTCTTTGTGCTAGAGAAGATTGTTGGAATGTGGAGTCCTAACGTGGACATTTCCTCAAGTTGATGATGTGTGTTAATCCTAACGTGGACAGCTTCGAGTTCTCAGTATTGATTGAGTGTGGAGTCCCGACGTGGACAAATGTGGGTTACTCTTCGTGTTGGTGTCCTGACGTGGACAATTTATTTCCAGCAGATAGCTTTATTCGTAATGGTGAAGTGGGTGTCCTGACGTGGACAAGTTTTTAGTTCTTCAAGATGACAAGATGCGAGAGTCCTGACGTGGACAAGTTTATCCTGCTTTGTGTTGTGGGCAAAGTGTGAGTCCTGACGTGGACAAGTCTTATTTCCCTAGCAAGTCAAAGACGCGCAGGTCCTGACGTGGACAAGTTCTATTACTTCAGCGGGTCAAGAGGTGAGTCCTGAAGTGGACAAATCAAGACGAAATGTGAGTCCTGAAGTGGACAAGGTTATTCCTTACAAGGAAAGAGAAGCTTCAGTTCCTTACGTGGAAAAGAAAGTTCAGTCCTGACGTGGACAGACGCAGAGAAGACGAGTTGATTCCTTACGTGGAAAAATTGAGTCCTTAAGCGGACACGTCAAGAGCGTTCCTTACGTGGAAGGAAAATGGTTTCCTTACGTGGAAGGACGAGTTTATTCCTTACGTGGAAAAATTGAGTCCTTAAGCGGACATATCAAGATTGATTCCTAACGTGGAAGGAAGTGGATTCCTGACGTGGAAAGAGAAGTTGTTTCCTTACGTGGAAAAGTTTAGTCCGGACGCGGACAGATCAAAGAAGTTATTCCTAACGTGGAAGAAGGAGATGGATTCCTTACGCGGAAAGGTGAGTCCTAACGTGGACGATGTTATTCCTAACGTGGACGGTGTTATTCCTAACGTGGAAGAGTTTATTCCTAACGTGGACGATTTATTTCTGACTAGAAGGCAGACGAGCCATCCCCAGCAAAGTTATTGAGGTTTTCCAAATCAACGAAGCAGGCGTCCTTACGTGGACAGTGTTCTGTCTCCGCGATGATAGAATCTTTTTCAGAACGATGAAAATAATCCCTAGCACGGTCGCGCGAGACCAGTGGGTTGTCATAACAGTCAGATTCAGCTGATGAATGTCGTTCCCCAAGCAGGAGCACAGTTTATTTCTGCGGTTGGCAAATTTCTGGTTTCATTGGTATTCAACCGTCTCGTACCGCGAATGTCTGAAGGCTCCGGGCTCTTCACCCAATCGGGTCCAAGTCGCTTGAATAGGGGCAGCTGTTGCACCCTAAAATTTGCTCAACCTTACTCACTTGGTTTATGTTTCAATATCATTAGCATTTGCATAAAGGGTCATGTATATAGCCTAACCATCTGCATAGCATAAGCATAGCAAGTCATCCAGCAGGGGACCAAGCATTATTCTCATCTCTAGAGGCCTATCCAGAGGTTATTATCCTAATTCAATCTCATTCAAGTCATCAGAAAAGAATTTGAAAGCAGGGAGTTCAGTGGATCAAGCATTGAGTATATCTCCCAACTGAGGGGGTCTGAGGATCAACAAGGGAATCATGAGTTATGAATTGAGAGCATGGGGAGTATCTAGACATCTTGGAGGACTTAGAAATTCATTTGGAGAAGAAAACAAGTTGTTGATGTGATCACAAGAATTGCAGTTGAAGACAGTCAACTAGGGTTTCATCTGGGTCAACCCTAGGTCAAAGGACTGTTGGAGAGGCATTAAGGGCTACTGGAGAGATGTGGGGTTCATCATTTGACATGGAGAATAAGGATATGTTGTTATGCTAAGAAGAAATCAAGGAGAAGAGGAGGGTCTAAATTAGGGTTTCTATGTAAAATCCCCTAGTTTAGGACAAACTTCCAAGCAAGATAAGTCAAAATGCAAGCTTCAAATGGATCCTTGGCCAACATGTAACTTGTGGAGGATCTCAATACCTTTAATTTGAGTGGTGGAAGACATCAAGGAGATTTATAGAACTCAAGTTATGGTCCTTACAAGTTACAGGTCATCTGAGGTATCTGAAATTTTGTCTGTGAAAGTGACTTGACTTCCAAGCTATTTTTACCCCTCAAGGAAATTTCAAATGGATTTATGGTAAACATAAGAATTGTTCCTTATTGTCTTAGATTTCTATAATGGTATGGTATGCCTTCATATGATTTGGGGAACTCTACTTATGGTCTTGGCAAGAAAAGGGTATTTTTGTCATTTGTGAATTACAGGTCATTTTAACCTATGCCCAAAACGCATACAAGGAAGCTTCAAATGGAAAACTTTACAACATAAAACTTGCTCCAAATGACATTTTGAGTCTAGAAAAGTGACCATGAGAGATTGGAAAGATTCATAGCACAAGGTTTCAAAATTGTTGGATTTAATGAATAAAAATGGCCTAAAAAATGAGGTTTTTCATATCTTGGCCAAATGAAGCAAAATTATAGGTCATTTTGAATGGAAAGGGCATTTTAAAGACATTGGCTAAAGTGGAATTTTGAGTTTGGTTCATGTTTTAAGAGTTATCCATGGTGGCTTGCAATGTAAGAAACATAATCAAAATCCAAGGGAATTTGTGCAAGGGAAACTTCTCCAAGTTTCTAGGAGGTTCTAACCTCATCTATATATTGATGCAAGTTAGTTCATGCAATGGTTGGTGATTCCATTTGTTCAAAACCCCAAATTTTCCACACTTTCTTCAACTTGCATAAGCTTCACAAACTCTCCATAATCTCCCTCAATTCTCACATTTGTTGATTGAATCTTCATCATCATCATTCAAACACTATGATTCACATCAAGAATTGGCTGAATTGATCAAGAATTGTACCATTCATCATCTTTTGCCAATTTGCATTTCTATCCAAACTCCATTAAAGCTTCATCTACCATTCCAATTTCTGTTATCATCATTATCCACCATCATCCTAGAGTGTTTGGCAAAGGAAAGTGGAAGAAATTCGTGGCTGGAAAAGGAGATCCAAGTTCAAACTCCAACTTGCATGAAGAGTGGAATAGAGTGATTCATAAAGATTGAACAAGAATCATTGCAAACAGAAGCACACACACTCATTGAAGATCACTTTCAGCAAGTATCAAGGCTTGAGTTGGAGTCTAACCACCATTGCCATCATCACTTGCAAGGTATGCAAAACTCTTCGAATCTCATCATTTAGGCTGTTGTAGATCATGTGGTTAGGATAGGAGTGTTTGGAAACCATAGGAGATTAATTCTTGAAACTTAGGGAGAGTTATATGGAGTTTGGTGGCAGAGTGGTGAAACTTGGATGAACCAGAAAACCTAGTTTAGGGGATGATAATCGTGAAAGATGAGCTCAGAATGATCAGTACAATGTGGTGAGTGCATTAGGATGAAAATTGGCAAGGTTTGGTTGAGTTGATCACAGGTGCAGAGATTGGATCCCAACTGTTATCCTTATCGGGTTCGATTGTGTGTTGAGTTCTAGAATGAATTAGGGTTATAGTTGTGTAGAGGGAAGGAATTAGGGCAAGATTGCTTTTGGAATCGTGTAATTTCATGGCGGATAGAGAGAGCACGAGGAGAGGGAAGGTGCTTGCATGGGGTTCGTTTTCTGAAACCCTAAGTGGCTGGAGGAAGAAGAAGATACAATGGCCATTGGATTTGAGGGAAGACTTTGACTCAGATGGCAATCCAACGGATCGTATTCAAAGTAAAAAACGGAGGGAGAATCCAAACATGAAACGCATCGTTTCATTTAAACCTTCAGATTGGGCTTTGGAATCAATTACTATGCACACCCCTCAGCCAATAAGCCCAAACATTTCAACGTGAATTACTTGCTAAATGCACCGAGACTTTGTTATTTTGCTGGCAATTTCCAATTTATTTCCTGAAGCGCAGTGGGCCTGGTTTTTCTTGATGTTCACACCCCCAGTTCTCAGCCCACATGGATTTCAACTGCAGCGCATTACCATTCTTACCCCCTCCATCTATTTCTTTATATTTTCTTTTTATTTTCTTTACATTTTTTCATGCATTTTCTAAAAATCATATAAAATGGAAAAAACATTATTTTTAATTCATTCTTTTTGCATTATTTTCTTTAAAGAGTCAAGAAAATTATAAAAAAATAAAAATTGCATTTTATATTTTATTTGATATTTTTCCATATTTTCTAAATAAATAGCATTTTAAATAGTTCCATTTCATACATGATTTTGTTAATTTTTGTTCTATTAATTGCTTTGATATTTTTCACCAATTCTTTTTAGGTTGTTTATTTTAGACATTAAACTTGTAGATACAATTTAGTTCCCATTTTTATAAATTAATTTTAGGTGTTTAGTTTAGGTGTGAATAACATGAACAAACTAGGGTTTTAGGTGATGACTTAGGAGAATTAATTCACTTCCCTTAGGACTTAGAGATTGAATAGGTTAGCTATGGGACTATAGGGGCTATGGGTAGTTATTAGATCCCCTTAGAAAAAAGTCAGGATTCCCCTACTGCTATTAATGTACTGTATATCTGATTGACTGGTGTGGTGTGCCCTCTGGGATTGTTGCTTGTCTGTGTGGGTATTGGGATTGTCTGGGGACTTGGGAGAGCTGAAGACTTGAGGAGATGAAGGCCATTGGAGATTCAGACTGAAGTCCAACTTCCAGAGTTGAAGAGAAGTTTCTTGCTGGCAGCTATTGTGGAGACTAGGGTTTAGGAGCTAGGCAGAGCTCAGGATTAGAAAGCTTGTTTCTCAAACATGGATTGCCTTGTCTGCATCCATTCTTCTCTGTGATTCAGAGTCTCTCTAAGACACTCACCCCCTTCCTTTGAAGGCTTGGTGATAGTGTCTAAGAGATAGAACTCTTGAGAGAAAATGTCTTTTGTGTTAGAAGCAGTCTGTTCACCACCTTTGGTAGTCAACTGATTGCTTAACACCCAATTCACTCTTGTGACTGATCCCTCATCCTGGAGGTTTGAACTTGAAGAAAAGCCATTGCAGAGAGAAGACTGATGATCAAAGCCCTTACCTGAAGGCCATGAAGATGGAGATTGATGCTTGTTGAAGCCTGTAGCTGATTGGAGATTACTTGGAGCCAGATATTGATGTAGAGCTGCTGTGGCCTTTTATTTTTGCTGTATTTCATTTCTGATGTATTGATTGGTTTTCTGGACTGTATTGTTTGTTGTTTACCTTGTTGGGTTGAAAGTGAAGTCTGTTCACTTTTGCCTATTGTTTTCTAGGTTCGAGTTGAGCGGGACTCCCTTTCCTCGCTTGTACTGTTGCATCCATGCATTTTACCGCTTTATGATATCAGTTATTGTTTCTGTTTCTGCCTATCCCGTAGGATCTCTGTTTCTCTCTGTGCAAGAGAGGAGCATGATAGACACTAGGTCTTAACCCATGCATGATAACATTAGGATAGTTTTATTCCCTTCGCAACCATAGGTTAGAGTTCTATCTCTTTCTTTCTCAAAACAACCAGAAAAACACCATAAAGATTTCAAACACAATAATAAAAGACACTTCTTCCGTAAAAGAATGTGAACTCATCAAGACGTCATTTTTGTCCGCCGGGACTGCTAATAAAAAAAAAACCTTTTTTAGAAGGACTAAAATCAACCAAGACAGACTTGTGTCGTACGTGGCCCGAACTACGTTTGCTCTGATCTTTCATGCTGTGTGAAAGTACGTAGGCATAGGATGCGATATCCTAGCGAGCAACCTTCCCCTCCTTTCCCGTAGGTAGGCGAACTACGTTGACTCTGATTTCTCGTTCCAGACGGGAATACGTAGGCATAAAGTGCGATACTTTGCCGAGTCATTTTTATTTTTTCATCTGATCTTCTTTTTAACCCTTAACCTATAGTTTAGATAGAATAACAATCCATACCCGAAAACAAGCGTGGATCCCGTCGAGTACGACGGACGTGAGGGGTGCTAATACCTTCCCCTTGCGTAACCGACTCCCGAATCCAGGTTTTGGTTGCGACGACCATACCTTTCCCGTGTTGTGCGAGGTTTACTCTGAGCGTTTCCTTTTCCTCCCGTGGGATAAATAACGCACGGTGGCGACTCTTCTGTTCAGCCGGCGCCGATTTTCGCAGTAGCGACACCCGCAACATGATTAACTACAATCCCGTTGATCACATAACTTCTCTGAACAGCATTAACACTATCCACTTTCTTTTCAGCCCAAGCTCCTATCATTCAAAACAAAACACCGAAACGACCCTGAGTCCAAATACTTCTGACAAGAGTTTCTCAATACCAGTTAAAACGTGCCGACACCTTGACATAATCAAAACCATGTAAATAAATGACTCAGGAATAATGCCTCATCTGTCCCAAAATTACGAATTCTGCTTTAAAATGACCAAAACGCCCCTAGGGGTAATTCCTGCAAAACAAATCGCACTCAATGATTGGTTAGTGATTAATGGATGCAAAAATGAAATGCCATACGCCATGACTGACTAAATGTAAGGGTAAAATTTGGGGTATTACAACATCGTTCAAGCAAATCAAAATCTTAATGATTATTGGCAAAGCCCAAAAGTTTATGTATGCAAAGTTTTATTGAAAACATCAGGCATTTTTCGCAAACAAAATAGTAAAGGCTAAAGCAAGAACAACGATTTTCTAAATAGTACGTGCTTCATTGATCAATGGCCTATAAATAGGAAGATTTTACAATAGATGCAACTCCTGAAAAGAGAAAGCTGTGCAAAAATTACAGCAATGCACAAAGATATATAACATGTCGACAATGTGGTATAGACAACCACCATGTGTCGATTCATCTATGACTCGCATGACTTTGATGCTTTTCCAGCGACGATGTTGGATGTTTGTTTTTGGCGGCGATGTTAGATGATATGATTTACCAGCGGCGTGTTGGATGTTTGTTTCTGGCGGCGATGCAGAAGATATGATTTACCAGCAGCGATGTTGGATATTTGTTTATGGCGGGGATGTCAGATGATATAATTTACCAGCGACGATGTTGGATGTTTGTTTCTGGCGGCGATGTCAGATGATATAATTTACCAGCGGCAATGTTGGATGTTTGTTTCTGGCGGCGATGTTAGATGATATAATTTACCAGCGGCGATGTTGGATGTTTGTTTCTGGCGGCGATGTCAGATGATATGATTTACCATCGGCGATGTTGGATGTTTGTTTCTGGCGGCGATGTCAGTTTGATATGATTTACCAGCGGCGTGTTGGATGTTTGTTTCTGGCGGCGATGCAGATGATATGATTTACCAGCGGCGATGTTGGATATTTGTTTCTGGCGGCGGTGTCAGATGATATAATTTACTAGCGGCGATGTTGGATGTTTCTTTCTGGCGGAAATGTCACATGATATGATTTACCAGCGGCGATGTTGGATGTTTGTTTTTGGCGGCAATGTCAGATGATATGATTTTCCAGCGGCAATGTTGGATGTTTTGTTACTGGAGGCGATGTCAGATGATTTTGGTTTTCCAGCGGCGATGTTGGATGTTTTGTTACTGGCGGAGATGTCAGATGATATGATTTACCACCGCCGATGTTGGATGTTTGTTTCTGGTGGCGATGTTAGATGATATGATTTACCAGCGGCGATGTTGGATATTTGTTTCTGGCGTTGATGTCAGATGATATGATTTACCAGCGGCGATGTTGGATATTTGTTTCTGGCGTTGATGTCAGATGATGTGATTTACCAGCGGCGATGTTGGATGTTTGTTTCTGGCGGCGATGTCAGATGATGTGATTTACCAGCGGCGATGTTGGATGTTTGTTTCTGGCGGCCATGTTAGATGATATGATTTACCAGCGAAGATGTTGGATGTTTATTTCTGGCGGCGATGTCAGATGATATACCTTACCAGCGGCGATGTTAGATCTTTGTTTTTGACGGCGATGTCAGATGATATGTTTTACCAGCCGCGATGATGGATGTTTGTTTCTGGCGGCGATGTCAGATGATCTGATTTACCTGCGGCGATGTTGGATGTTTATTTCTGGCGGCGATGTTAGATGATTTTGGTTTTCCAGCGGCGATGTTGGATGTTTTGTTACTGGTGGCAATGTCAGATGATTTTGGTTTTCCAGCGGCGATGTTGGATGTTTTGTTTCAGGCGGCGATGTCAGATGATATGATTTACCCGCGGCGATGTTGGATAATTTTTTCAGGCGGCGATGTCAGATGATATGATTTACCAGCGGTGATATTGGATATTTGTTTCTGGCGGCGATGTCAGATGATATAATTTACCAACGGCGATGTTGGATGTTTGTTTCTGGCAGCGATGTTAGATGATATGATTTTCCAGCGGCGATGTTGGATGTTTGTTTTTGGCGGCGATGTCAGATGATATGATTTACCAACGGCGATGTTGGATGTTTGTTTCTGGTGGCGATGTGAGATGATATGATTTACCAGCGGCGATGTTCGATATTTGTTTCTGGCGGCGATGTCAGATGATATAATTTACCAGCGGCAATGTTGGATGTTTGTTTCTGGCGGCGATGTTAGATGATATAATTTACCAGCGGCGATGTTGGATGTTTGTTTCTGGCGGCGATGTCAGATGATATGATTTACCATCGGCGATGTTGGATGTTTGTTTCTGGCGGCGATGTCAGATGATATGATTTACCAGTGGCGATGTTGGATGTTTGTTTCTGGCGGCGATGTCAGATGATATGATTTACCAGCGGTGATGTTGGATGTTTGTTTTTGGCGGCGATGTCAGTTTGATATGATTTACCAGCGGCGTGTTGGATGTTTGTTTCTGGCGGCGATGCAGATGATATGATTTACCAGCGGCGATGTTGGATATTTGTTTCTGGCGGCGGTGTCAGATTATATAATTTACTAGCGGCGATGTTGGATGTTTGTTTCTGGCGGAAATGTCACATGATATGATTTACCAGCGGCGATGTTGGATGTTTGTTTTTGGCGGCAATGTCAGATGATATGATTTTCCAGCGGCAATGTTAGATGTTTTGTTACTGGCGGCGATGTCAGATGATTTTGGTTTTCCAGCGGCGATGTTGGATGTTTTGTTACTGGCGGAGATGTCAGATGATATGATTTACCACCGCCGATGTAGGATGTTTGTTTCTGGCGGCGATGTTAGATGATTTTGGTTTTCCAGCGGCGATGTTTGATGTTTTGTTACTGGTGGCGATGTCAGATGATTTTGGTTTTCCAGCGGCGATGTCAGATGATATGATTTACCAGCGGCGATGTTGGATAATTTTTTCTGGCGGCGATGTCAGATGATATGATTTACCAGCGGTGATATTGGATATTTGTTTCTGGCGGCGATGTTAGATGATATAATTTACCAACGGCGATGTTGGATGTTTGTTTCTGGCAGCGATGTTAGATGATATGATTTTCCAGCGGCGATGTTGGATGTTTGTTTTTGGCGGCGATGTCAGATGATATGATTTACCAACGGCGATGTTGGATGTTTGTTTCTGGTGGCGATGTGAGATGATATGATTTACCAGCGGCGATGTTCGATATTTGTTTCTGGCGGCGATGTCAGATGATATAATTTACCAGCGGCAATGTTGGATGTTTGTTTCTGGCGGCGATGTTAGATGATATAATTTACCAGCGGCGATGTTGGATGTTTGTTTCTGGCGGCGATGTCAGATGATATGATTTACCATCGGCGATGTTGGATGTTTGTTTCTGGCAGCGATGTCAGATGATATGATTTACCAGCGGCGATGTTGGATGTTTGTTTCTGGCGGCGATGTCAGATGATATGATTTACCAGCGGTGATGTTGGATGTTTGTTTTTGGCGGCGATGTCAGTTTGATATGATTTACCAGCGGCGTGTTGGATGTTTGTTTCTGGCGGCGATGCAGATGATATGATTTACCAGCGGCGATGTTGGATATTTGTTTCTGGCGGCGGTGTCAGATGATATAATTTACTAGCGGCGATGTTGGATGTTTGTTTCTGGCGGAAATGTCACATGATATGATTTACCAGCGGCGATGTTGGATGTTTGTTTTTGGCGGCAATGTCAGATGATATGATTTTCCAGCGGCAATGTTGGATGTTTTGTTACTGGAGGCGATGTCAGATGATTTTGGTTTTCCAGCGGCGATGTTGGATGTTTTGTTACTGGCGGAGATGTCAGATGATATGATTTACCACCGCCGATGTTGGATGTTTGTTTCTGGCGGCGATGTTAGATGATATGATTTACCAGCGGCGATGTTGGATATTTGTTTCTGGCGTTGATGTCAGATGATATGATTTACCAGCGGCGATGTTGGATATTTGTTTCTGGCGTTGATGTCAGATGATGTGATTTACCAGCGGCGATGTTGGATGTTTATTTCTGGCGGCGATGTCAGATGATGTGATTTACCAGCGGCGATGTTGGATGTTTGTTTCTGGCGGCCATGTTAGATGATATGATTTACCAGCGAAGATGTTGGATGTTTATTTCTGGCGGCGATGTCAGATGATATACCTTACCAGCGGCGATGTTAGATCTTTGTTTTTGACGGCGATGTCAGATGATATGTTTTACCAGCCGCGATGATGGATGTTTGTTTCTGGCGGCGATGTCAGATGATCTGATTTACCTGCGGCGATGTTGGATGTTTATTTCTGGCGGCGATGTTAGATGATTTTGGTTTTCCAGCGGCGATGTTGGATGTTTTGTTACTGGTGGCAATGTCAGATGATTTTGGTTTTCCAGCGGCGATGTTGGATGTTTTGTGTTTCAGGCGGCGATGTCAGATGATATGATTTACCAGCGGCGATGTTGGATAATTTTTTCTGGCGGCGATGTCAGATGATATGATTTACCAGCGGTGATATTGGATATTTGTTTCTGGCGGCGATGTCAGATGATATAATTTACCAACGGCGATGTTGGATGTTTGTTTCTGGCAGCGATGTTAGATGATATGATTTTCCAGCGGCGATGTTGGATGTTTGTTTTTGGCGGCGATGTCAGATGATATGATTTACCAAAGGCGATGTTGGATGTTTGTTTCTGGTGGCGATGTGAGATGATATGATTTACCAGCGGCGATGTTCGATATTTGTTTCTGGCGGCGATGTCAGATGATATAATTTACCAGCGGCAATGTTGGATGTTTGTTTCTGGCGGCGATGTTAGATGATATAATTTACCAGCGGCGATGTTGGATGTTTGTTTCTGGCGGCGATGTCAGATGATATGATTTACCATCGGCGATGTTGGATGTTTGTTTCTGGCGGCGATGTCAGATGATATGATTTACCAGCGGCGATGTTGGATGTTTGTTTCTGGCGGCGATGTCAGATGATATGATTTACCAGCGGTGATGTTGGATGTTTGTTTTTGGCGGCGATGTCAGTTTGATATGATTTACCAGCGGCGTGTTGGATGTTTGTTTCTGGCGGCGATGCAGATGATATGATTTACCAGCGGCGATGTTGGATATTTGTTTCTGGCGGCGGTGTCAGATTATATAATTTACTAGCGGCGATGTTGGATGTTTGTTTCTGGCGGAAATGTCACATGATATGATTTACCAGCGGCGATGTTGGATGTTTGTTTTTGGCGGCAATGTCAGATGATATGATTTTCCAGCGGCAATGTTGGATGTTTTGTTACTGGCGGCGATGTCAGATGATTTTGGTTTTCCAGCGGCGATGTTGGATGTTTTGTTACTGGCGGAGATGTCAGATGATATGATTTACCACCGCCGATGTAGGATGTTTGTTTCTGGCGGCGATGTTAGATGATTTTGGTTTTCCAGCGGCGATGTTGGATGTTTTGTTACTGGTGGCGATGTCAGATGATTTTGGTTTTCCAGCGGCGATGTCAGATGATATGATTTACCAGCGGCGATGTTGGATAATTTTTTCTGGCGGCGATGTCAGATGATATGATTTACCAGCGGTGATATTGGATATTTGTTTCTGGCGGCGATGTTAGATGATATAATTTACCAACGGCGATGTTGGATGTTTGTTTCTGGCAGCGATGTTAGATGATATGATTTTCCAGCGGCGATGTTGGATGTTTGTTTTTGGCGGCGATGTCAGATGATATGATTTACCAACGGCGATGTTGGATGTTTGTTTCTGGTGGCGATGTGAGATGATATGATTTACCAGCGGCGATGTTCGATATTTGTTTCTGGCGGCGATGTCAGATGATATAATTTACCAGCGGCAATGTTGGATGTTTGTTTCTGGCGGCGATGTTAGATGATATAATTTACCAGCGGCGATGTTGGATGTTTGTTTCTGGCGGCGATGTCAGATGATATGATTTACCATCGGCGATGTTGGATGTTTGTTTCTGGCAGCGATGTCAGATGATATGATTTACCAGCGGCGATGTTGGATGTTTGTTTCTGGCGGCGATGTCAGATGATATGATTTACCAGCGGTGATGTTGGATGTTTGTTTTTGGCGGCGATGTCAGTTTGATATGATTTACCAGCGGCGTGTTGGATGTTTGTTTCTGGCGGCGATGCAGATGATATGATTTACCAGCGGCGATGTTGGATATTTGTTTCTGGCGGCGGTGTCAGATGATATAATTTACTAGCGGCGATGTTGGATGTTTGTTTCTGGCGGAAATGTCACATGATATGATTTACCAGCGGCGATGTTGGATGTTTGTTTTTGGCGGCAATGTCAAATGATATGATTTTCCAGCGGCAATGTTGGATGTTTTGTTACTGGAGGCGATGTCAGATGATTTTGGTTTTCCAGCGGCGATGTTGGATGTTTTGTTACTGGCGGAGATGTCAGATGATATGATTTACCACCGCCGATGTTGGATGTTTGTTTCTGGCGGCGATGTTAGATGATATGATTTACCAGCGGCGATGTTGGATATTTGTTTCTGGCGTTGATGTCAGATGATATGATTTACCAGCGGCGATGTTGGATATTTGTTTCTGGCGTTGATGTCAGATGATGTGATTTACCAGCGGCGATGTTGGATGTTTATTTCTGGCGGCGATGTCAGATGATGTGATTTACCAGCGGCGATGTTGGATGTTTGTTTCTGGCGGCCATGTTAGATGATATGATTTACCAGCGAAGATGTTGGATGTTTATTTCTGGCGGCGATGTCAGATGATATACCTTACCAGCGGCGATGTTAGATCTTTGTTTTTGACGGCGATGTCAGATGATATGTTTTACCAGCCGCGATGATGGATGTTTGTTTCTGGCGGCGATGTCAGATGATCTGATTTACCTGCGGTGATGTTGGATGTTTATTTCTGGCGGCGATGTTAGATGATTTTGGTTTTCCAGCGGCGATGTTGGATGTTTTGTTACTGGTGGCAATGTCAGATGATTTTGGTTTTCCAGCGGCGATGTTGGATGTTTTGTGTTTCAGGCGGCGATGTCAGATGATATGATTTACCAGCGGCGATGTTGGATAATTTTTTCTGGCGGCGATGTCAGATGATATGATTTACCAGCGGTGATATTGGATATTTGTTTCTGGCGGCGATGTCAGATGATATAATTTACCAACGGCGATGTTGGATGTTTGTTTCTGGCAGCGATGTTAGATGATATGATTTTCCAGCGGCGATGTTGGATGTTTGTTTTTGGCGGCGATGTCAGATGATATGATTTACCAAAGGCGATGTTGGATGTTTGTTTCTGGTGGCGATGTGAGATGATATGATTTACCAGCGGCGATGTTCGATATTTGTTTCTGGCGGCGATGTCAGATGATATAATTTACCAGCGGCAATGTTGGATGTTTGTTTCTGGCGGCGATGTTAGATGATATAATTTACCAGCGGCGATGTTGGATGTTTGTTTCTGGCGGCGATGTCAGATGATATGATTTACCATCGGCGATGTTGGATGTTTGTTTCTGGCGGTGATGTCAGATGATATGATTTACCAGCGGCGATGTTGGATGTTTGTTTCTGGCGGCGATGTCAGATGATATGATTTACCAGCGGTGATGTTGGATGTTTGTTTTTGGCGGCGATGTCAGTTTGATATGATTTACCAGCGGCGTGTTGGATGTTTGTTTCTGGCGGCGATGCAGATGATATGATTTACCAGCGGCGATGTTGGATATTTGTTTCTGGCGGCGGTGTCGGATTATATAATTTACTAGCGGCGATGTTGGATGTTTGTTTCTGGCGGAAATGTCACATGATATGATTTACCAGCGGCGATGTTGGATGTTTGTTTTTGGCGGCAATGTCAGATGATATGATTTTCCAGCGGCAATGTTGGATGTTTTGTTACTGGCGGCGATGTCAGATGATTTTGGTTTTCCAGCGGCGATGTTGGATGTTTTGTTACTGGCGGAGATGTCAGATGATATGATTTACCACCGCCGATGTAGGATGTTTGTTTCTGGCGGCGATGTTAGATGATATGATTTACCAGCGGCGATGTTGGATATTTGTTTCTGGCGGCGATGTCAGATGATATGATTTACCAGCGGCGATGTTGGATATTTGTTTCTGGCGTTGATGTCAGATGATGTGATTTACCAGCGGCGATGTTGGATGTTTGTTTCTGGCGGCGATGTCAGATGATGTGATTTACCAGCGGCGATGTTGGATGTTTGTTTCTGGCGGCCATGTTAGATGATATGATTTACCAGCGAAGATGTTGGATGTTTATTTCTGGCGGCGATGTCAGATGATATACCTTACCAGCGGCGATGTTAGATGTTTGTTTTTGACGGCGATGTCAGATGATATGTTTTACCAGCCGCGATGATGGATGTTTGTTTCTGGCGGCGATGTCAGATGATCTGATTTACCTGCGGTGATGTTGGATGTTTATTTCTTGCGGCGATGTTAGATGATTTTGGTTTTCCAGCGGCGATGTTGGATGTTTTGTTACTAGTGGCGATGTCAGATGATTTTGGTTTTCCAGCGGCGATGTTGGATGTTTTGTTTCAGGCGGCGATGTCAGATGATATGATTTACCAGCGGCGATGTTGGATAATTTTTTCTGGCGGCGATGTCAGATGATATGATTTACTAGCGGTGATATTGGATATTTGTTTCTGTCGGCGATGTCAGATGATATAATTTACCAACGGCGATGTTGGATGTTTGTTTCTGGCAGCGATGTTAGATGATATGATTTTCCAGCGGCGATGTTGGATGTTTGTTTTTGGCGGCGTTGTCAGATGATATGATTTACCAACGGCGATGTTGGATGTTTGTTTTTGGCGGCGATGTCAGATGATATGATTTACCAGCGGCGTGTTGGATGTTTGTTTCTGGCGGCGATGCAGATGATATGATTTACCAGCGGCGATGTTGGATATTTGTTTCTGGCGGCGATGTCAGATGATATAATTTACTAGCGGCGATGTTGGATGTTTGTTTTTGGAGGAAATGTCAGATGATATGATTTACCAGCGGCGATGTTGGATGTTTGTTTCTAGCGGCAATGTCAGATGATATGATTTTCCAGCGGCAATGTTGGATATTTTGTTACTGGCGGCGATGTCAGATGATTTTAGTTTTCCAGCGGCGATGTTGGATGTTTTGTTACTGGCGGCGATGTCAGATGATATGATTTACCAGCGGCGATGTTGGATGTTTGTTTCTGGCGGCGATGTTAGATGATATGATTTACAAGCGGCGATGTTCGATATTTGTTTCTGGCGTTGATGTCAGATGATATGATTTACCAACGGCGATGTTGGATATTTGTTTCTGGCGTTGATGTCAGATGATATGATTTACCAGCGGCGATGTTGGATATTTGTTTCTGGCGGCGATGTCAGATGATATGATTTACCAGCGGCGATGTTGGATGTTTGTTTCTGGCGGCGATGTCAGATGATATAATTTACCAGCGGCGATGTTGGATGTTAGTTTCTGGAGGCGATGTCAGATGATGTGATTTACTAGCGGCGATGTTGGATGTTTGTTTCTGGCGGCGATGTCAGATGATGTGATTTACCAGCGGCGGTATTGGATGTTTGTTTCTGGCGGCGATGTCAGATGATATGTTTTAACAGCCGCGATGATGGATGTTTGTTTCTGGCGGCGATGTCAGATGATATAATTTACCAGCGGCGATGTTAGATGTTTATTTCTGGCGGCGATGTCAGATGATTTTGGTTTTCCAGCGGCGATGTTGGATGTTTTGTTACTGGCAGCGATGTCAGATGATTTTGATTTTCCAGCGGCGATGTTGGATGTTTTGTTACTGGCGGCGATGTCAGATGATATGATTTACCAGCTGCGATGTTGGATGTTTGTTTTTGGCGGCGATGTTAGATGATATGATTTACAAGCGGCGATGTTCGATATTTGTTTCTGGCGTTGATGTCAGATGATATGATTTACCAGCGGCGATGTTGGATATTTGTTTCTGGCGTTGATGTGAGATGATATGATTTACCAGCGGCGATGTTGGATATTTATTTCTGGCGGCGATGTCAGATGATATGATTTACCAGCGGCGATGTTGGATGTTTGTTTCTGGCGGCGATGTCAGATGATATGATTTACCAGCAACGATGTTGGATGTTTGTTTCTGGCGGAGATGTCAGATGATATAATTTACCAGCGGCGATGTTGGATGTTAGTTGCTCGAGGCAATGTCAGATGATGTGATTTACTAGCGGCGATGTTGGATGTTTGTTTCTGGCGGCGATGTCAGATGATGTGATTTACCAGCGGCGGTATTGGATGTTTGTTTCTGGCGGCGATGTCAGATGATGTGATTTACCAGCGACGATGTTGGATGTTTGTTTTTGGCGGCGATGTCAGATGATATGATTTACCAGCGGAGATGTAGGATGTTTGTTTCTGGCGGTGATGTCAGATGATATGATTTACCAACGGTGATGTTGGATGTTTGTTTTTGGCGGCGATGTCAGATGATATGTTTTACCAGCCGCGATGTTGGATGTTTGTTTCTGGCGGCGATGTCAGATGATATGATTTACCAACGGCGATGTTGGATGTTTATTTCTGGCGGCGATGTCTGATGATTTTGGTTTTCCAACGGTGTTGTTGGATGTTTTTTTCTGGCAGCGGTGTCAGATGATATGATTTACCAGCGGCGATGTTGGATATTTGTTTCTGGCGGCGATGCAGATGATATGATTTACCAGCGGCGATGTTGGATATTTGTTTCTGGCGGCGATGTCAGATTATATAATATACTAGCGGCGATATTGGATGTTTGTTTATGGCGGCGATGTCAGATGATATGACTTACCAGCCGTGATTTGGATGTTTGTTTCGGGCGGCGATGTCAGATGATGTGATATACCAGCGGCGATGTTTGATGTTTGTTTCTGGCGGCGATGTCAGATGATGTGATTTACCAGCGGCGATGTTGGATGTTTGTTTCTGGCGGCCATGTCAGATGATATGATTTACCAGCGAAGATGTTGGATGTTTATTTCTGGCGGCGATGTCAGATGATATACATTACCAACGGCGATGTTAGATGTTTGTGTTTGACGGCGATGTCAGATGATATGTCAGATGATTTTGGATTTCCAGCGGCGATGTTGGATGTTTATTTCTGGCGGCGATGTCAGATGATTTTGGTTTTCCAGCGGCGATGTTGGATGTTTTGTTACTGGTGGCGATGTCAGATGATTTTGGTTTTCCAGCGGCGATGTCAGATGATATGATTTACCAGCGGCGATGTTGGATATTTTTTTCTGGCGGCGATGTCAGATGATATGATTTACCAGCGGTGATATTGGATATTTGTTTCTGGCGGCGATGTTAGATGATATAATTTACCAACGGCGATGTTAGATGTTTGTTTCTGGCAGCGATGTCAGATGATATGATTTACCAGCGGCGATGTTGGATGTTTGTTTCTGGCGGCGATGTCAGATGATATGATTTACCAGCAACGATGTTGGATGTTTGTTTCTGGCGGAGATGTCAGATGATATAATTTACCAGCGGCGATGTTGGATGTTAGTTTCTCGAGGCGATGTCAGATGATGTGATTTACTAGCGGCGATGTTGGATGTTTGTTTCTGGCGGCGATGTCAGATGATGTGATTTACCAGCGGCGGTATTGGATGTTTGTTTCTGGCGGCGATGTCAGATGATGTGATTTACCAGCGGCGGTATTGGATGTTTGTTTCTGGCGGCGATGTCAGATGATATGATTTACCAGCGGCGGTGTTGGATATTTGTTTCTGGCGTTGATGTCAGATGATATGATTTACCAGCGGCGATGTTGGATATTTATTTCTGGCGGCGATGTCAGATGATATGATTTACCAGCGGCGATGTTAGATGTTTGTTTCTGGCGGCGATGTCAGATGATATGATTTACCAGCAACGATGTTGGATGTTTGTTTATGGCGGAGATGTCAGATGATATAATTTACCAGCGGCGATGTTGGATGTTAGTTTCTCGAGGCGATGTCAGATGATGTGATTTACTAGCGGCGATGTTGGATGTTTGTTTCTGGCGGCGATGTCAGATGATGTGATTTACCAGCGGCGGTATTGGATGTTTGTTTCTGGCGGCGATGTCAGATGATGTGATTTACCAGCGGTGATGTTGGATGTTTGTTTTTGGCGGCGATGTCAGATGATATGATTTACCGGCGGAGATGTAGGATGTTTGTTTCTGGCGGTGATGTCAGATGATATGATTTACCAACGGCGATGTTGGATGTTTGTTTTTGGCGGCAATGTCAGATGATATGATTTACCAACGGCGATGTTGGATGTTTGTTTTTGGCGGCAATGTCAGATGATATGTTTTACCAGCCGCGATGTTGGATGTTTGTTTCTGGCGGCGATGTCAGATGATTTTGGTTTTCCAACGGTGATGTTGGATGTTTGTTTCTGGCAGCGGTGTCAGATGATATGATTTACCAGCGGCGATGTTGGATATTTGTTTCTGGTGGCGATGCAAATGATATGATTTACCAGCGGCGATGTTGGATATTTGTTTCTGGCGGCGATGTCAGATTATATAATTTACTAGCGGCGATATTGGATGTTTGTTTATGGCGGCAATGTCAGATGATATGATTTACCAGCGGCGATGTTGGATGTTTGTTTATGGCGACGATGTCAGATGATATGATTTACCAGCGAAGATGTTGGATGTTTGTTTTTGTCGGTGATGTCAGATGATATGATTTAACAGCGGCGGTGTTGGATGTTTGTTTTTGGCGGCGATGTCAGATGATATGATTTACCAGCGGCCATGTTGGATGTTTGTTTTTGGCGGCGATGTCAGATGATATGATTTACCAGCGGCGATGTTGGATGTTTATTTCTGGTTGTGATGTCAGATGATATGATTTTCCAGCAGCCATGTTGGATGTTTTGTTACTGGCGGCGATGTCAGATGATTTTGGTTTTCCAGCGGTGATGTTGGATGTTTGTTTCTGGCAGCGATGTTAGATGATGTGACTTACCAGCGGCGATGTTGGATGTTTGTTTCTGGCGCCGATGTCAGATGATATGATTTACCAGCGGTGATGTTGGATGTTTGTTTCTGGCAGCGGTGTCAGATGATATAATTCACCAGCGGCGATGTTGGATATTTGTTTCTGGCGGCGATGCAGATGATATGATTTACCAGCGGCGATGTTGGATATTTGTTTCTGGCGGCGATGTCTGATTATATAATTTACTAGCGTCGATATTGGATGTTTGTTTCTGGCGGTGATGTCAGATTATATTATTTACCAGCGACGATGTTGGATGTTTGTTTTTTGCGGTGATGTCAGATGATATGATTTACCAGCGGCGATGTTGGATGTGTGTTTATGGCGATGATGTCAGATGATATGATTTACCAGCGTCGATGTTGGATGTTTGTTTTTGGCGGCGACGTCAGATGATACGATTTACCAGCGGCGATGTTGGATGTTTGTTTCTGGCGGCGATGTCAGATGATATGATTTACCAGCGGCGATGTTGGATGTTTGTTTTTGGCGGCGATGTCAGATTATATTATTTACCAGAGGCGATGTTGGATGTTTGTTTATGGCGGCGATGTCAGATGATATGATTTACCAGCCGTGATTTGGATGTTTGTTTCGGGCGGCGATGTCAGATGATGTGATATACCAGCGGCGATGTTTGATGTTTGTTTCTGGCGGCGATGTCAGATGATATGATTTACCAGCGGCGATGTTGGATGTTTGTTTTTGGCGGCAATGTCAGATGATATGATTTACCAGCAGCGATGTTGGATGTTTGTTTCTGGCGGCGATGTCAGATGATATGATTTACCAGCGGCCATGTTGGATGTTTTTTTTTGGCGACGTTGTCAGATGATATGATTTACCAGCGGTGATGTTGGATGTTTATTTCTGGTTGCGATGTCAGATGATATGATTTTCCAGCGGCCATGTTGGATGTTTTGTTACTCGAGGCGATGTCAGATGATTTTGGTTTTCCAGCGGCGATGTTGGATGTTTGTTTCTGACGGCGATGTCAGATGATATGATTTACCAGCGGTGATGTTGGATGTTTGTTTCTGCCAGCGGTGTCAGATGATATGATATACCAGCGGCGATGTTGGATATTTGTTTCTGGCGGCGATGCAGATGATATGATTTACCAGCGGCGATGTTGGATATTTGTTTCTGGCGGCGATGTTAGATTAATAATTTACTAGCGGCGATATTGGATGTTTGTTTCTGGCGGTGATGTCAGATGATATGATTTACCAGCGGCGATGTTGGATGTTGGTTTATAGCGACGATGTCATTTGATATGATTTACCAGCGTCAATGTTGGATGTTTGTTTCTGGCGGCGACGTCAGATGATATGATTTACCAGCGGCGATGTTGGATGTTTGTTTCTGGCGGCGATGTTAGATGATGTGATTTACCAGCGGCGATGTTGGATATTTGTTTCTAGCAGCGATATCAGATGATGTGATTTACCAGCGGCGATGTTGGATGTTTGTTTTTGGCGGCGATGTTGGATGTTTGTTTTTGGCGGCGATGTCAGATGATATGATTTACCAGCGGCGATGTTCGATGTTTGTTTTTGGCGGCGATGTTAGATGATATGATTTACCAGCAGCGATGTTGAATGTTTGTTTCTGGCGGCGATGTCAGATGATATGATTTACCAGCGACGATGTTGGATGTTTGTTTCTGGCGGCGATGTCAGATGATATGATTTACCAGCGGCCATGTTGGATGTTTGTTTTTGGCGGCGATGTCAGATGAAATGATTTACCAGCGGCGATGTTGGATGTTTATTTCTGGTTGCGATGTCAGATGATATGATTTTCTAGCGGCCATGTTGGATGTTTTGTTACTGGCGGCGATGTCAGATGATTTTGGTTTTCCAGCGGGGATTTTGGACGTTTGTTTGTGTCGGCGATGTCAGATGATATGATTTACCAGCGGTGATGTTGGATGTTTGTTTTTGGCGGCGATGTCAGATTATATTATTTACCAGAGGCGATGTTGGATGTTTGTTTATGGCGGCGATGTCAGATGATATGATTTACCAGCCGTGATTTGGATGTTTGTTTCGGGCGGCGATGTCAGATGATGTGATATACCAGCGGCGATGTTTGATGTTTGTTTCTGGCGGCGATGTCAGATGATATGATTTACCAGCGGCGATGTTGGATGTTTGTTTTTGGCGGCAATGTCAGATGATATGATTTACCAGCAGCGATGTTGGATGTTTGTTTCTGGCGGCGATGTCAGATGATATGATTTACCAGCGGCCATGTTGGATGTTTTTTTTTGGCGACGTTGTCAGATGATATGATTTACCAGCGGTGATGTTGGATGTTTATTTCTGGTTGCGATGTCAGATGATATGATTTTCCAGCGGCCATGTTGGATGTTTTGTTACTCGAGGCGATGTCAGATGATTTTGGTTTTCCAGCGGCGATGTTGGATGTTTGTTTCTGACGGCGATGTCAGATGATATGATTTACCAGCGGTGATGTTGGATGTTTGTTTCTGCCAGCGGTGTCAGATGATATGATATACCAGCGGCGATGTTGGATATTTGTTTCTGGCGGCGATGCAGATGATATGATTTACCAGCGGCGATGTTGGATATTTGTTTCTGGCGGCGATGTTAGATTAATAATTTACTAGCGGCGATATTGGATGTTTGTTTCTGGCGGTGATGTCAGATGATATGATTTACCAGCGGCGATGTTGGATGTTGGTTTATAGCGACGATGTCAGATGATATGATTTACCAGCGTCAATGTTGGATGTTTGTTTCTGGCGGCGACGTCAGATGATATGATTTACCAGCGGCGATGTTGGATGTTTGTTTCTGGCGGCGATGTTAGATGATGTGATTTACCAGCGGCGATGTTGGATATTTGTTTCTAGCAGCGATATCAGATGATGTGATTTACCAGCGGCGATGTTGGATGTTTGTTTTTGGCGGCGATGTTGGATGTTTGTTTTTGGCGGCGATGTCAGATGATATGATTTACCAGCGGCGATGTTCGATGTTTGTTTTTGGCGGCGATGTTAGATGATATGATTTACCAGCAGCGATGTTGAATGTTTGTTTCTGGCGGCGATGTCAGATGATATGATTTACCAGCGACGATGTTGGATGTTTGTTTCTGGCGGCGATGTCAGATGATATGATTTACCAGCGGCCATGTTGGATGTTTGTTTTTGGCGGCGATGTCAGATGAAATGATTTACCAGCGGCGATGTTGGATGTTTATTTCTGGTTGCGATGTCAGATGATATGATTTTCTAGCGGCCATGTTGGATGTTTTGTTACTGGCGGCGATGTCAGATGATTTTGGTTTTCCAGCGGGGATTTTGGACGTTTGTTTGTGTCGGCGATGTCAGATGATATGATTTACCAGCGGTGATGTTGGATGTTTGTTTCTGGCAGCGATGTCAGATGATATGATTTACCAGCGGTGATGTTGGATATTTGTTTCTGGGGGCGATGCAGATGATATGATTTACCAGCGACGATGTTGGATATTTGTTTCTGGCGGCGATGTCAGATTATATAATTTACTAGCGGCGATATTGGATGTTTGTTTCTGGCGGTGATGTCAGATGATATGATTTACCAGCGGCGATGTTGGATGTTTGTTTATGGCGACGATGTCGGATGATATGATTTACCAGCGTCGATGTTGGATGTTTGTTTCTGGCGGCGATGTCAGATGATGTGATTTACCAGCGGCGATGTTGGATGTTTGTTTCTGGCGGCGATGTTAGATGATGTGATTTACCAGCGGCGATGTTGGATGTTTGTTTCTGGAGGTGATGTCAGATGATGTGATTTACCAGCGGCGACGTTGGATGTTTGTTTTTGGCGGCGATGTCAGATGATATGATTTACCAGCGGCCATGTTGGATGTTTGTTTTTGGCGGTGATGTCAGATGATATGATTAGCCAGCGGCGATGTTGGATATTTATTTCTGGTTGCGATGTCAGATGATATGATTTTCCAGCGGCCATGTTGGATGTTTTGTTACTGGCGGCGATGTCAGATGGTTGTTTCTGGCGGCGATGTAGGATGGTTGTTTCTGGCGGCATTGAGAGATGTTATGATTTACCAGCGGCGATGTTGGATGTTTGTTTTTCACGACGATGTCAGATGATATGATTTACCAGCGGTGATGTTGGATGTTTGTTTCTGGCGGCGATGTCAGATGATATGAGTTACCAGCGCCGATGTTGGATGTTTGTTTCTGGCGGCGATGTTAGATGATATGATTTACCAGCGACGATGTTGGATGTTTGTTTCTGGCGATGATGTCAGATGATATGATTTACCAGCAGAGATGTTGGATGTTTGTTTCTGGCAGTGATGTCAAATGATATGATTTACCCGCGGCGATGTTGGATGTTGGTTTCTGGCGGCGATGTCAGATGATATAATTTACCAGCGGCCATGTTGGATGTTTGTTTTTCGCGGCGATGACAGATGATATGATTTATCAGCGGCGATGTCAGATGATATGATTTACCAACGGCGATGTTGGATGTTTTTTTTATGGCGGCGATGTTAGATGATATAATTTACCAGCGGCGATGTTGGATGTTTGTTTCTGGCGGCGATGTCAAATGACATGATTTTGGACGTTTGTTTTTGTCGGCGATGTCAGATGATATGATTTACCAGCGGTGATGTTGGATGTGTGTTTTTGGCAACTATGTCAGATGATATGATATACCAGCGGCGATGTTGGATATTTGTTTCTGGCGGCGATGCAGATGATATGATTTACCAGCGGCGATGTTGGATATTTGTTTCTGGCGGCGATGTTAGATTAATAATTTACTAGCGGCGATATTGGATGTTTGTTTCTGGCGGTGATGTCAGATGATATGATTTACCAACGGCGATGTTGGATGTTTGTTTATGGCGATGATGTCAGATGATATGATTTACCAGCGGCGATGTTGGATGTTTGTTTCTGGTGGCGATGTGAGATGATATGATTTACCAGCGGCGATGTTCGATATTTGTTTCTGGCGGCGATGTCAGATGATATAATTTACCAGCGGCAATGTTGGATGTTTGTTTCTGGCGGCGATGTTAGATGATATAATTTACCAGCGGCATTGTTGGATGTTTGTTTCTGGCGGCGATGTCAGATGATATGATTTACCATCGGCGATGTTGGATGTTTGTTTCTGGCGGCGATGTAAGATGATATGATTTACTAGCGGCGATGTTGGATGTTTGTTTCTGGCGGCGATGTCAGATGATATGATTTACCAGCGGTGATGTTGGATGTTTGTTTTTGGCGGCGATGTCAGTTTGATATGATTTACCAGCGGCGTGTTGGATGTTTGTTTCTGGCGGCGATGCAGATGATATGATTTACCAGCGGCGATGTTGGATATTTGTTTCTGGCGGCGGTGTCAGATGATATAATTTACTAGCGGCGATGTTGGATGTTTGTTTCTGGCGGAAATGTCACATGATATGATTTACCAGCGGCGATGTTGGATGTTTGTTTTTGGCGGCAATGTCAGATGATATGATTTTCCAGCGGCAATGTTGGATGTTTTGTTACTGGCGGCGATGTCAGATGATTTTGGTTTTCCAGCGGCGATGTTGGATGTTTTGTTACTGGCGGAGATGTCAGATGATATGATTTACCACCGCCGATGTTGGATGTTTGTTTCTGGCGGCGATGTTAGATGATATGATTTACCAGCGGCGATGTTGGATATTTGTTTCTGGCGTTGATGTCAGATGATATGATTTACCAGCGGCGATGTTGGATATTTGTTTCTGGCGTTGATGTCAGATGATGTGATTTACCAGCGGCGATGTTGGATGTTTGTTTCTGGCGGCGATGTCAGATGATGTGATTTACCAGCGGCGATGTTGGATGTTTGTTTCTGGCGGCCATGTTAGATGATATGATTTACCAGCGAAGATGTTGGATGTTTATTTCTGGCGGCGATGTCAGATGATATACCTTACCAGCGGCGATGTTAGATGTTTGTTTTTGACGGCGATGTCAGATGATATGTTTTACCAGCCGCGATGATGGATGTTTGTTTCTGGCGGTGATGTCAGATGATCTGATTTACCTGCGGCGATGTTGGATGTTTATTTCTGGCGGCGATGTTAGATGATTTTGGTTTTCCAGCGGCGATGTTGGATGTTTTGTTACTGGTGGTGATGTCAGATGATTTTGGTTTTCCAGCGGCGATGTTGGATGTTTTGTTTCAGGCGGCGATGTCAGATGATATGATTTACCAGCGGCGATGTTGGATAATTTTTTCTGGCGGCGATGTCAGATGATATGATTTACCAGCGGTGATATTGGATAATTGTTTCTGGCGGCGATGTCAGATGATATAATTTACCAACGGCGATGTTGGATGTTTGTTTCTGGCAGCGATGTTAGATGATATGATTTTCCAGCGGCGATGTTGGATGTTTGTTTTTGGCGGCGATGTCAGATGATATGATTTACCAACGGCGATGTTGGATGTTTGTTTTTGGCGGCGATGTCAGATGATATGATTTACCAGCGGCGTGTTGGATGTTTGTTTCTGGCGGCGATGCAGATGATATGATTTACCAGCGGCGATGTTGGATATTTGTTTCTGGCGGCGATGTCAGATGATATAATTTACTAGCGGCGATGTTGGATGTTTGTTTCTGGAGGAAATGTCAGATGATATGATTTACCAGCGGCGATGTTGGATGTTTGTTTCTAGCGGCAATGTCAGATGATATGATTTTCTAGCGGCAATGTTGGATATTTTGTTACTGGCGGCGATGTCAGATGATTTAGGTTTTCCAGCGGCGATGTTGGATGTTTTGTTACTGGCGGCGATGTCAGATGATATGATTTACCAGCGGCGATGTTGGATGTTTGTTTCTGGCGGCGATGTTAGATGATATGATTTACAAGCGGCGATGTTCGATATTTGTTTCTGGCGTTGATGTCAGATGATATGATTTACCAACGGCGATGTTGGATATTTGTTTCTGGCGTTGATGTCAGATGATATGATTTACCAGCGGCGATGTTGGATATTTGTTTCTGGCGGCGATGTCAGATGATATGATTTACCAGCGGCGATGTTGGATGTTTGTTTCTGGCGGCGATGTCAGATGATATAATTTACCAGCGGCGATGTTGGATGTTAGTTTCTGGAGGCGATGTCAGATGATGTGATTTACTAGCGGCGATGTTGGATGTTTGTTTCTGGCGGCGATGTCAGATGATGTGATTTACCAGCGGCGGTATTGGATGTCTTTTTCTGGCGGCGATGTCAGATGATGTGATTTACCAGCGGCGGTATTGGATGTTTGTTTCTGGCGGCGATGTCAGATGATATGTTTTAACAGCCGCGATGATGGATGTTTGTTTCTGGCGGCGATGTCAGATGATATGATTTACCAGCGGCGATGTTAGATGTTTATTTCTGGCGGCGATGTCAGATGATTTTGGTTTTCCAGCGGCGATGTTGGATGTTTTGTTACTGGCAGCGATGTCAGATGATTTTGATTTTCCAGCGGCGATGTTGGATGTTTTGTTACTGGCGGCGATGTCAGATGATATGATTTACCAGCTGCGATGTTGGATGTTTGTTTTTGGCGGCGATGTTAGATGAGATGATTTACAAGCGGCGATGTTCGATATTTGTTTCTGGCGTTGATGTCAGATGATATGATTTACCAGCGGCGATGTTGGAAATTTGTTTCTGGCGTTGATGTCAGATGATATGGTTTACCAGCGGCGATGTTGGATATTTATTTCTGGCGGCGATGTCAGATGATATGATTTACCAGCGGCGATGTTGGATGTTTGTTTCTGGCGGCGATGTCAGATGATATGATTTACCAGCAACGATGTTGGATGTTTGTTTCTGGCGGAGATGTCAGATGATATCATTTACCAGCGGCGATGTTGGATGTTAGTTTCTCGAGGCGATGTCAGATGATGTGATTTACTAGCGGCGATGTTGGATGTTTGTTTCTGGCGGCGATGTCAGATGATGTGATTTACCAGCGGCGGTATTGGATGTTTGTTTCTGGCGGCGATGTCAGATGATGTGATTTACCAGCGGCGATGTTGGATGTTTGTTTTTGGCGGCGATGTCAGATGATATGATTTACCAGCGGAGATGTAGGATGTTTGTTTCTGGCGGTGATGTCAGATGATATGATTTACCAACGGTGATGTTGGATGTTTGTTTTTAGCGGCGATGTCAGATGATATGTTTTACCAGCCGCGATGTTGGATGTTTGTTTCTGGCGGCGATGTCAGATGATATGATTTACCAACGGCGATGTTGGATGTTTGTTTCTGGCGGCGATGTCAGATGATGTGATTTACCAGCGGCGGTATTGGATGTCTTTTTCTGGCGGCGATGTCAGATGATGTGATTTACCAGCAGCGGTATTGGATGTTTGTTTCTGGCGGCGATGTCAGATGATATGTTTTAACAGCCGCGATGATGGATTTCTGGCGGCGATGTCAGATGATATGATTTACCAGCGGCGATGTTAGATGTTTATTTATGGCAGCGATGTCAGATGATTTTGGTTTTCCAGCGGCGATGTTGGATGTTTTGTTACTGGCAGCGATGTCAGATGATTTTGATTTTCCAGCGGCGATGTTGGATGTTTTGTTACTGGCGGCGATGTCAGATGATATGATTTACCAGCTGCGATGTTGGATGTTTGTTTTTGGCGGCGATGTTAGATGATATGATTTACAAGCGGCGATGTTCGATATTTGTTTTTGGCGTTGATGTCAGATGATATGATTTACCAGCGGCGATGTTGGATATTTGTTTCTGGCGTTGATGTCAGATGATATGATTTACCAGCGGCAATGTTGGATATTTATTTCTGGCGGCGATGTCAGATGATATGATTTACCAGCGGCGATGTTGGATGTTTGTTTCTGGCAGCGATGTCAGATGATATGATTTACCAGCAACGATGTTGGATGTTTGTTTCTGGCGGAGATGTCAGATGATATAATTTACCAGCGGCGATGTTGGATGTTAGTTTCTCGAGGCGATGTCAGATGATGTGATTTACTAGCGGCGATGTTGGATGTTTGTTTCTGGCGGCGATGTCAGATGATGTGATTTACCAGCGGCGGTATTGGATGTTTGTTTCTGGCGGCGATGTCAGATGATGTGATTTACCAGCGGCGATGTTGGATGTTTGTTTTTGGCGGCGATGTCAGATGATATGATTTACCAGCGGAGATGTAGGATGTTTGTTTCTGGCGGTGATGTCAGATGATATGATTTACCAACGGTGATGTTGGATGTTTGTTTTTGGCGGCGATGTCAGATGATATGTTTTACCAGCCGCGATGTTGGATGTTTGTTTCTGGCGGCGATGTCAGATGATATGATTTACCAACGGCGATGTTGGATGTTTATTTCTGGCGGCGATGTCTGATGATTTTGGTTTTCCAACGGTGATGTTGGATGTTTTTTTCTGGCAGCGGTGTCAGATGATATGATTTACCAGCGGCGATGTTGGATATTTGTTTCTGGCGGCGATGCAGATGATATGATTTACCAGCGGCGATGTTGGATATTTGTTTCTGGCAGCGATGTCAGATTATATAATATACTAGCGGCGATATTGGATGTTTGTTTATGGCGGCGATGTCATATGATATGATTTACCAGCGGCGATGTTGGATGTTTGTTTATGGCGACGATGTCAGATGATATGATTTACCAGCGTCGATGTTGGATGTTTTTTTCTGGCGGCGATGTTAGATGATATGATTTACCAGCGGCAATGTTCGATATTTGTTTCTGGCGTTGATGTCAGATGATATGATTTACCAGCGGCGATGTTGGATGTTTGTTTCTGGCGGCGATGTCAGATGATGTGATTTACCAGCGGCGATGTTGGATGTTTGTTTCTGGCAGCCATGTCAGATGATATGATTTACCAGCGAAGATGTTGGATGTTTATTTCTGGCGGCGATGTCAGATGATATACCTTACCAACGGCGATGTTAGATGTTTGTGTTTGACGGCGATGTCAGATGATATGTTTTACCAGCCGCGATGATGGATGATTGTTTCTGGCGACGATGTCAAATGATCTGATTTACCTGCGGCGATGTTGGATGTTTATTTCTGGCGGCGATGTCAGATGATTTTGGTTTTCCAGCGGCGATGTTGGATGTTTTGTTACTGGTGGCGATGTCAGATGATTTTGGTTTTCCAGCGGCGATGTCAGATGATATGATTCACCAGCGGCGATGTTGGATATTTTTTTCTGGCGGCGATGTCAGATGATATGATTTACCAGCGGTGATATTGGATATTTGTTTCTGGCGGCGATGTCAGATGATATAATTTACCAACGGCGATGTTAGATGTTTGTTTCTGGCAGCGATGCTAGATGATATGATTTTCCAGCGGCGATGTTGGATGTTTGTTTCTGGCGGCGATGTCAGATGATATGATTTACCAACGGCGATGTTGGATGTTTGTTTTTGGCGGCGATGTCAGATGATATGATTTACCAGCGGCGTGTTGGATGTTTGTTTCTGGCGGCGATGCAGATGATATGATTTACCAGCGGCGATGTTGGATATTTGTTTCTGGCGGCGATGTTGGATGTTTGTTTCTGGAGGAAATGTCAGATGATATGATTTACCAGCGGCAATGTTGGATGTTTGTTTCTAGCGGCAATGTCAGATGATATGATTTTCCAGCGGCAATGTTGGATGTTTTGTTACTGGCGGCGATGTCAGATGATTTTGGTTTTCCAGCGGCGACGTTGGATGTTTTGTTACTGGCGGCGATGTCAGATGATATGATTTACCAGCGGCGATGTTGGATGTTTGTTTCTGGCGGCGATGTTAGATGATATGATTTACAAGCGGCGATGTTCGATATTTGTTTCTGGCGTTGATGTCAGATGATATGATTTACCAAAGGCGATGTTGGATATTTGTTTCTGGCGTTGATGTCAGATGATATGATTTACCAGCGGCGATGTTGGATATTTGTTTCTGGCGGCGATGTCAGATGATATGATTTAACAGCGGCGATGTTGGATGTTTGTTTCTGGCGGCGATGTTGGATGTTAGTTTCTGGAGGCGATGTCAGATGATGTGATTTACTAGCGGCGATGTTGGATGTTTGTTTCTGGCGGCGATGTCAGATGATGTGATTTACCAGCGGCGGTATTGGATGTTTGTTTCTGGCGGCGATGTCAGATGATGTGATTTACCAGCGGCGGTATTGGATGTTTGTTTCTGGCGGCGATGTCAGATGATATGTTTTAACAGCCGCGATGATGGATGTTTGTTTCTGGCGGCGATGTCAGATGATATGATTTACCAGCGGCGATGTTAGATGTTTATTTCTGGCGGCGATGTCAGATGATTTTGGTTTTCCAGCGGCGATGTTGGATGTTTTGTTACTGGCAGCGATGTCAGATGATTTTGATTTTTTAGCGGCGATGTTGGATGTTTTGTTACTGGCGGCGATGTCAGATGATATGATTTACCAGCTGCGATGTTGGATATTTGTTTTTGGCGGCGATGTTAGATGATATGATTTACAAGCGGCGATGTTCGATATTTGTTTCTGGCGTTGATGTCAGATGATATGATTTACCAGCGGCGATGTTGGATATTTATTTCTGGCGGCGATGTCAGATGATATGATTTACCAGCGGCGATGTTGGATGTTTGTTTTTGGCGGCGATGTCAGATGATATGATTTACCAGCAACGATGTTGGATGTTTGTTTCTGGCGGAGATGTCAGATGATATAATTTACCAGCGGCGATGTTGGATGTTAGTTTCTCGAGGCGATGTCAGATGATGTGATTTACTAGCGGCGATGTTGGATGTTTGTTTCTGGCGGCGATGTCAGATGATGTGATTTACCAGCGGCGGTATTGGATGTTTGTTTCTGGCGGCGATGTCAGATGATGTGATTTACCAGCGGCGGTATTGGATGTTTGTTTCTGGCGGCGATGTCAGATGATATGATTTACCAGCGGCGGTGTTGGATATTTGTTTCTAGCGTTGATGTCAGATGATATGATTTACCAGCGGCGATGTTGGATATTTATTTCTGGCGGCGATGTCAGATGATATGATTTACCAGCGGCGATGTTGGATGTTTGTTTCTGGCGGCGATGTTAGATGATATGATTTACCAGCAACGATGTTGGATGTTTGTTTTTGGCGGAGATGTCAGATGATATAATTTACCAACGACGATGTTGGATGTTAGTTTCTCGAGGCGATGTCAGATGATGTGATTTACTAGCGGCGATGTTGGATGTTTGTTTCTGGCGGCGATGTCAGATGATGTGATTTACCAGCGGCGGTATTGGATGTTTGTTTCTGGCGGCGATGTCAGATGATATGATTTACCAGCGGCGATGTTGGATGTTTGTTTTTGGCGGCGATGTCAGATGATATGATTTACCAGCGGAGATGTAGGATGTTTGTTTCTGGCGGTGATGTCAGATGATATGATTTACCAACGGCGATGTTGGATGTTTGTTTTTGGCGGCAATGTCAGATGATATGTTTTACCAGCCGTGATGTTGGATGTTTGTTTCTGGCGGCGATGTCAGATGATATGATTTACCAACGGCGATGTTGGATGTTTATTTTTGGCGGCGATGTCTGATGATTTTGGTTTTCCAACGATGATGTTGGATGTTTGTTTCTGGCAGCGGTGTCAGATGATATGATTTACCAGCGGCGATGTTGAATATTTGTTTCTGGTGGCGATGCAAATGATATGATTTACCAGCGGCGATGTTGGATATTTGTTTCTGGCGGCGATGTCAGATTATATAATTTACTAGCGGCGATATTGGATGTTTGTTTATGGCGGCGATGTCAGATGATATGATTTACCAGCGGCGATGTTAGATGTTTGTTTATGGCAACGATGTCAGATGATATGATTTACCAGCGAAGATGTTGGATGTTTGTTTTTGGCGGTGATGTCAGATGATATGATATACCAGCGGCGGTGTTGGATGTTTGTTTCTGGCGGCGATGTCAGATGATATGATTTACCAGCGGCCATGTTGGATGTTTGTTTTTGGCGGCGATGTCAGATGATATGATTTACCAGCGGCGATGTTGGATGTTTATTTCTGGTTGCGATGTCAAATGATATGATTTTCCAGCAGCCATGTTGGATGTTTTGTTACTGGCGGCGATGTCAGATGATTTTGGTTTTCCAGCGGTGATGTTGGATGTTTGTTTCTGGCAGCGATGTTAGATGATGTGACTTACCAGCGGCGATGTTGGATGTTTGTTTCTGGCGCCGATGTCAGATGATATGATTTACCAGCGGTGATGTTGGATGTTTGTTTCTGGCAGCGGTGTCAGATGATATAATTCACCAGCGGCGATGTTGGATATTTGTTTCTGGCGGCGATGCAGATGATATGATTTACCAGCGGCGATGTTGGATATTTGTTCTGGCGGCGATGTCTGATTATATAATTTACTAGCGGCGATATTGGATGTTTGTTTCTGGCGGTGATGTCAGATTATATTATTTACCAGCGGCGATGTTGGATGTTTGTTTTTTGCGGTGATGTCAGATGATATGATTTACCAGCGGCGATGTTGGATGTGTGTTTATGGCGATGATGTCAGATGATATGATTTACCAGCGTCGATGTTGGATGTTTGTTTTTGGCGGCGACGTCAGATGATATGATTTACCAGCGGCGATGTTGGATGTTTGTTTCTGGCGGCGATGTCAGATGATATGATTTACCAGCGGCGATGTTGGATGTTTGTTTTTGGCGGCGATGTCAGATTATATTATTTACCAGAGGCGATGTTGGATGTTTGTTTATGGCGGCGATGTCAGATGATATGATTTACCAGCCGTGATTTGGATGTTTGTTTCGGTCGGCGATGTCAGATGATGTGATATACCAGCGGCGATGTTTGATGTTTGTTTCTGGCGGCGATGTCAGATGATATGATTTACCAGCGGCGATGTTGGATGTTTGTTTTTGGCAGCAATGTCAGATGATATGATTTACCAGCAGCGATGTTGGATGTTTGTTTCTGGCGGCGATGTCAGATGATATGATTTACCAGCGGCCATGTTGGATGTTTTTTTTTGGCGACGTTGTCAGATGATATGATTTACCAGCGGTGATGTTGGATGTTTATTTCTGGTTGCGATGTCAGATGATATGATTTTCCAGCGGCCATGTTGGATGTTTTGTTACTCGAGGCGATGTCAGATGATTTTGGTTTTCCAGCGGCGATGTTGGATGTTTGTTTCTGACGGCGATGTCAGATGATATGATTTACCAGCGGTGATGTTGGATGTTTGTTTCTGCCAGCGGTGTCAGATGATATGATTTACCAGCGATGATGTTGGATATTTGTTTCTGGCGGCGATGCAGATGATATGATTTACCAGCGACGATGTTGGATATTTGTTTCTGGCGGCGATGTCAGATTATGTAATTTACTAGCGGCGATATTGGATGTTTGTTTTTGGCGGTGATGTCAGATGATATGATTTACCAGCGGCGATGTTGGATGTTTGTTTATAGCGACGATGTCAGATGATATGATTTACCAGCGTCAATGTTGGATGTTTGTTTCTGGCGGTGACGTCAGATGATATGATTTACTAGCGGCGATGTTGGATGTTTGTTTCTGGCGGCGATGTTAGATGATGTGATTTACCAGCGGCGATGTTGGATATTTGTTTCTAGCAGCGATATCAGATGATGTGATTTACCAGCGGCGATGTTGGATTTTTGTTTTTGGCGGCGATGTTGGATGTTTGTTTTTGGCGGCGATGTCAGATGATATGATTTACCAGCGGCTATGTTGGATGTTTGTTTTTGGCGGCGATGTCAAATGATATGATTTACCAGCGGCGATGTTCGATGTTTGTTTTTGGCGGCGATGTTAGATGATATGATTTACCAGCAGCGATGTTGAATGTTTGTTTCTGGCGGTGATGTCAGATGATATGATTTACCAGCGACGACGTTGGATGTTTGTTTCTGGCGGCGATGTCAGATGATATGATTTACCAGCGGCCATGTTGGATGTTTGTTTTTGGCGGCGATGTCAGATGAAATGATTTACCAGCAGCGACGTTGGATGTTTATTTCTGGTTGCGATGTCAGATGATATGATTTTCTAGCGGCCATGTTGGATGTTTTGTTACTGGCGGCGATGTCAGATGATTTTGGTTTTCCAGCGGGGATTTTGGACGTTTGTTTCTGTCGGCGATGTCAGATGATATGATTTACCAGCGGTGATGTTGGATGTTTGTTTCTGGCAGCGATGTCAGATGATATGATTTACCAGCGGCGATGTTGGATATTTGTTTCTGGGGGCGATGCAGATGATATGATTTACCAGCGACGATGTTGGATATTTGTTTCTGGCGGCGATGTCAGATTATATAATTTACTAGCGGCGATATTGGATGTTTGTTTCTGGCGGTGATGTCAGATGATATGATTTACCAGCGGCGATGTTGGATGTTTGTTTATGGCGACGATGTCAGATGATATGATTTACCAGCGTCGATGTTGGATGTTTGTTTCTGGCGGCGATGTCAGATGATGTGATTTACCAGCGGCGATGTTGGATGTTTGTTTCTGGCGGCGATGTTAGATGATGTGATTTACCAGCGGCAATGTTGGATGTTTGTTTCTGGAGGTGATGTCAGATGATGTGATTTACCAGCGGCGACGTTGGATGTTTGTTTTTGGCGGCGATGTCAGATGATATGATTTACCAGCGGCCATGTTGGATGTTTGTTTTTGGCGGTGATGTCAGATGATATGATTAACCAGCGGCGATGTTGGATATTTATTTCTGGTTGCGATGTCAGATGATATGATTTTCCAGCGGCCATGTTGGATGTTTTGTTACTGGCGGCGATGTCAGATGGTTGTTTCTGGCGGCGATGTTGGATGGTTGTTTCTGGAGGCGTTGAGAGATGTTATGATTTACCAGCGGCGATGTTGGATGTTTGTTTTTCACGGCGATGTCAGATGATATGATTTACCAGCGGTGATGTTGGATGTTTGTTTCTGGCGGCGATGTCAGATGATATGAGTTACTAGCGGCGATGTTGGATGTTTGTTTCTGGCGGCGATGTTAGATGATATGATTTACAAGCGACGATGTTGGATGTTTGTTTCTGGCGATGATGTCAGATGATATGATTTACCAGCAGAGATGTTGGATGTTTGTTTCTGGCAGTGATGTCAAATGATATGATTTACCCGCGGAGATGTTGGATGTTGGTTTCTGGCGGTGATGTCAGATGATATAATTTACCAGCGGCGATGTTGGATGTTTGTTTTTCGCAGCGATGACAGATGATATGATTTATCAGCGGCGATGTCAGATGATATGATTTACCAACGGCGATGTTGGATGTTTTTTTATGGCGGCGATGTTAGATGATATAATTTACCAGCGGCGATGTTGGATGTTTGTTTCTGGCGGCGATGTCAAATGACATGATTTTGGACGTTTGTTTTTGTCGGCGATGTCAGATGATATGATTTACCAGCGGTGATGTTGGATGTGTGTTTTTGGCAGCTATGTCAGATGATATGATATACCAGCGGCGATGTTGGATATTTGTTTCTGGCGGCGATGCAGATGATATGATTTACCAGCGGCGATGTTGGATATTTGTTTTTGGCGGCGATGTTAGATTAATAATTTACTAGCGGCGATATTGGATGTTTGTTTCTGGCGGTGATGTCAGATGATATGATTTACCAACGGCGATGTTGGATGTTTGTTTATGGCGATGATGTCAGATGATATGATTTACCAGCGTCAATGTTGGATGTTTGTTTCTGGCGGCGACGTCAGATGATATGATTTACCAGCGGCGATGTTGGATGTTTGTTTCTGGCGGCGATGTTAGATGATGTGATTTACCAGCGGCGATGTTGGATATTTGTTTCTAGCAGCGATATCAGATGACGTGATTTACCAGCGGCGATGTTGGATGTTTGTTTTTGGCAGCGATGTTGGATGTTTGTTTTTGGCGGCGATGTCAGATGATATGATTTACCAGCAGCTATGTTGGATGTTTGTTTTTGGCGGCGATGTCAAATGATATGATTTACCAGCGGCGATGTTCGATGTTTGTTTTTGGCGGCGATGTTAGATGATATGATTTACCAGCAGCGATGTTGAATGTTTGTTTCTGGCGGCGATGTCAGATGATATGATTTACCAGCGACGATGTTGGATGTTTGTTTCTGGCGGCGATGTCAGATGATATGATTTACCAGCGGCCATGTTGGATGTTTGTTTTTGGCGGCGATGTCAGATGAAATGATTTACCAGCGGCGATGTTGGATGTTTATTTCTGGTTGCGATGTCAGATGATATGATTTTCTAACGGCCATGTTGGATGTTTTGTTACTGGCGGCGATGTCAGATGATTTTGGTTTTCCAGCGGGGATTTTGGACGTTTGTTTCTGTCGGCGATGTCAGATGATATGATTTACCAGCGGTGATGTTGGATGTTTGTTTCTGGCAGCGATGTCAGATGATATGATTTACCAGCGGCGATGTTGGATATTTGATTCTGGGGGCGATGCAGATGATATGATTTACCAGCGACGATGTTGGATATTTGTTTCTGGCGGCGATGTCAGATTATATAATTTACTAGCGGCGATATTGGATGTTTGTTTCTGGCGGTGATGTTAGATGATATGATTTACCAGCGGCGATGTTGGATGTTTGTTTATGGCGACGATGTCGGATGATATGATTTACCAGCGTCGATGTTGGACGTTTGTTTCTGGCGGCGATGTCAGATGATGTGATTTACCAGCGGCGATGTTGGATGTTTGTTTCTGGCGGCGATGTTAGATGATGTGATTTACCAGCGGTGATGTTGGATGTTTGTTTCTGGCGGTGATGTCAGATGATGTGATTTACCAGCGGCGACGTTGGATGTTTGTTTTTGGCGGCGATGTCAGATGATATGATTTACCAGCGACCATGTTGGATGTTTGTTTTTGGCGGTGATGTCAGATGATATGATTAACCAGCGGCGATGTTGGATATTTATTTCTGGTTGCGATGTCAGATGATATGATTTTCCAGCGGCCATGTTGGATGTTTTGTTACTGGCGGCGATGTCAGATGGTTGTTTCTAGCGGCGATGTTGGATGGTTGTTTCTGGCGGCGTTGAGAGTGTAGCGGTAAAAATCGTGAGTGTAAGTTATTGACTAACTTAACTCAAAGAAAACAAGAGTCGCCACCGCACTTTTATTTTATCCAAATAAAGGAAAGGAAAAAGAGCGAACAAAACCAAAGAGTTCTAAAATAAGAACACGAGACAGAGATCGAGGTAAGGGGGTTGGTTACGCAATGGGAAGGTGTTAGCACCCAAAACGTCTATAGTATTCTATAGGAGCCCTTTGAAATATTTACGCTTTTTGGTTTGAAAATGGTTTGTTTGAAAAGAGATTGGGGAGATGAGAAGAGAATTATTTTTTATATTTTTGTGTTTGGAGAGACTTATCGTCTCATGCCTACGTACCCATAAAGTGCAATATGGAATCAAAACCCCGTAGTTCGTGGTACAAATGACAAAATTTTGTTGGTTTTGATTGATTTTAGATGTTCAGACAAGTCGTCATTTCAAGGAGAAAACTGCGACTATCCACCCACGAGTATTAAGACAACATCTGCGTCACATAAAGATGGAGGATTTGCTTGGATTATCAACAAGACTATCACTCAACATCAACGTGGAAAATGTCAAAGTCTTAATAATATGGGGAATAGGAGATTTACATCTCAACTATAGAAATGAATCATGTCTAAACTTTATGAAAAGTTTTAAAGTGAAAAGTGCATAAAGGCACAAAAAGAGTTGATGAGTTTTTGTATTTTTTATGTATTTTGAAATTGGTCAAAGCATGATTAACATTGATTGACTTTTATTAAGAAAAACAAAGTTTAAAAATCACTTGACGAAAGTCAAGGTTTTATTGCAAAAGCGGTTTTGAAGTTTGAAACCAAGAAGGTTTTGAAAGAGGGAGAAAGTTTTGAAAATTTAAGAAGGGGAGGAGATGAAGTGACTATCCTAAAAAAAACAAAATAAGAGCTAGAGGGAAGAAAGATCTAACCGACTTGTAGCACACTCCAAAGCAAGCAAAAAGAATTCCATCCGATTTAAAGTATAAGCCAGTGATCGAGCCAAATAAAGGCTAAGATTCAAAATTCTCCAAGCATAGGGAAGAAAGTCCTAATCCTAAGTCCAAAATGTCCATGAAGTCCAAGGTCTAAGAATGGTCCAAGAGTATAACCACAAAATTAATAGCACCAAATTTTTAGATGTTTTATCCTTTATTAGTGTTTTGAACAAAGTATGGTCCAAGTGGACAAAAGAAAAATGACCTAAACATAAACAAAGATATGGTATGTAATGATAAAATGGAAGCATAAAAGTAATAAATAAAGAGTAAGAAGAGAATATAAACAAAATTAAACAAGGATATTGTTAGTGAATTAGTGGTTAGTGGTTAGAACATATGATCAATGATGATTAATTCTTGCACTTAGACCAAGATTAATGAAAATTCATTAGAGGATTGATAGAATCAAAGCCTCCTAACAATGATTTTCATAGGTATTGGAGTTAAGACAAGCAACTAAACATACTTGGACTTTTAAACGTAAGTTTGAGCCACGAATGATCATTTTCCGATTAAGGGACAATTTAGCGCTATGTTAAGCAATCGTAATCGGGTTTATGTAGAAACCACGACTATCTGAGGCCGGTCAATAAAATGTTAGTGTTAATACATGTTAGAGAAGTGATATGTAAATCACTCTCCTAAAACATGCCACACAAAAAGAAAATAGGTAATGATCTCATCATAATCAAGATTTTTAATTAATTAATCAAAGGTAATCTATCACTATTCCAAAGTAAGGAGAATTATCTCAATGATTATTCGTCCATAGATTTGAAATAATGAAGATTAAACAACCTTGATAATCAACAATCTATGATCCATAGATTTCATCGATCAAAAATAAAAAATAAAAAAAGAAAGAAGATAAGAATGACAAGAAATCACAATTTGAATCTTAAATCGATTAAATTATCATCAATATCAATCACCTCTCTTGGTGGATAAAAATCAACACCCAAAGTCCATTGATATTGATGAAATCTTATCAAAATTCAAGATCCAAAACCACCAACAATTAATCAAAATATTTTCAAATAATTTTTTAATGCTTTCTTTTTCAAAAAATGAAATTAAAATACAAATTTAATAATAAAAGAAAAATGTGGAAAAATCCACATAGTTAAGTTCTGAAAGAAATGAAAAAAAGAAAATAAAAATAAACAAATAAAAGAAAAGTAATATTGAAAAGTAGAAAGAGAAAACGAAACAGAGTTATCTTCTTCTTCTAGCTCTCACACGCGAAAACATTCACGGCCATGGATGCTAGCTTAAATCACAACGGCGGGACGCGAAAAATACGCGGTTGCAATCGAAATCAAGAGCTCTTCACAATGGTACCAACAATTCAAAGAATCACAACAAAAGGTAACGGATCGAAAATGACGGTGAAGCTCAATCTACCTTCAAACTCAGGTAAGAAATCAATCCAAGCTTCTTCTTGCTTCTCTTCTTCTTCTGAACGAATTCTGGTTCGAAATTGATCTGTGTTTGAGGTTGATTTGAAGTTAATTTGGTGGAATGAAGTATGAGAAGAGAATGAACGAAGGTTTTTCTGGTAGTGAGGAATTGAGGAAGAAAATCAGCAGAGATTTTTTGGCTTGAAAAGCTTGAAGAATAGAGTGAGGGATGAATTCTATTTATAGATGAGAATGAGTGAAAAAATGATTTGCCGCTTGTGATAATTTTCTGCCGTTTTGAAGTAGGTGTGTTGTGCGTGATATTTTTTTTGCTGGTATTTTACATGTCGTTTTGCAATTTTTCTCTTTGTAGCTCATTTAAGTGACATGGATAGCTTGTGGGGTCAGCTACATGGCTGAGATTATATTCACATGGCTTGCAATATGGCTTGGATAAGTGATGAGTTTGCTTTTACCCTGTTGCAAGTGGCTCAGCTGAAAAAATGTACAGTAGTCTAGTAAAACTCTTAATATGGCTTACTTCCAATTTTTCTTGGATTTCACTCTCTAAAATTTCAGTCTGACTTGGAGATGGTATTTGCATGCAGAAACTGAAGGACGATGATGTTGTTAATTTGCAAACCGTTCCCCGTGAACCAAACCGAGAAATGAGATTGGTCTCCTCTGCGCACATTATGTCTTCTAATTGCCGGACAACTAGTTAAAGTTTTCTCCTTAAGTAGCAATTCTCTCGCCTCTTCTTTTGCTGTCTTCCCTCTGTCGGCTTTCTTTGTTGCCTTCCCTGTTGCAGAATTCACCTCAGAGTGTTAGCTCAACACTCCTGTCAGAATTGTCCTTCAGATCTCAAAAGTCCTTTTTCCAGCAGCAACAAAGTCATTATATGCCACTGTCTCTGCTCGAATGAAACCCTTCTCAAAGTCAGAATGAAATAACTCCAGCAGCTTGAGGTGCAGTCATTCCTGCAAGTATTGTCCATGCTTTTGTCTCCTTCTCACCAGAAGTAAAATAAGTCCGCAGCCCCAAAAGATCATAGGTTGCTTTAATTAGGTTCCCAAGACCACTTTCACTAACGCCAAGGGATTTCAAATATTCTTGCCTTTCCTCAATTGCTAGTTCAGAAAGCTCTGCCTCAACCTGTGCTGAAATTGTTACAATTCCTGACTTCAACTCAGATGCAACATTCCTGACACCTACAACGTAATCATTGTTTGTAGCATCAGCTAAATCAGTCTCCGCAACATTTGCCACATATATAACGGGCTTCATGGTGAGCAAGCAGAGATTCTTTATAGCATTTTTTCAAAGTCTGTAGCAATTTTGATTGCCTTGGTAGTACATTCTAGCAATATAGGGAAGTACTGCTTCAAAATATTTGCTTCTTCAAGCTCTTGTAAAGCCTTATCCCCTGTCCAACATGACACGCGATGCTGAAAATCACGTTTTTCTAGATTATTTTTCTTCTGTTCCATCCAACTAGTAAGTCCCTGTGTCATCTCAAATAGGGGTTGGTAAATTGCAGTATTTGAATGACAGAGTAGCTGAAGCTCCATTTGTAGTTTGTCCAATATATCCTCTTCAATATCCACACTACCAGCATCACGACTAAGGTCCTCTATATTGTGAGCTTCGTCAAATATCACGATGGCTCCTTTAATATCCACATCCATAGCTCCATGAATGACTGGATCAACTGTGCATCATCTGACATAGAACAGACAGCATAATGAGAGCAACCTTTTACTGATTGTCCAACTTTAATTATCAGCAGTCCTTCAACAAACTTCAAGTATGATAACAGCAGTCCTTCAACAAAATTCAAATATATTATCTCAGCAATAAAACATGACTCTCTTGACATTCTCCTTCAGCGCAGGCCACAGCTCTTTCTCCAATGATTTATCCCTCTCCTTTTCTTTATCCTTGGATTTGTCTTTATCACGGTCTTTCAGCAAGACAATGTAAGGTCTTTCACCCACCATTTCAGCTTGGCAAACAGATTGAGCAGCTTGCATAAATATTATTGGATCTCGGGAAATCACAGAAGCTAAATTCAAAAGGAAATTGCGGGGATTGACCCTCCCATTTGGATGCCGGTTGGAAGCATCCACAAGACTGTGTTTTATCTTAGATTCCATTGCTTGCTGGAGAGTTTGTGGATCTTTAAGAACATGACGGACAATAGAAGCAGCAACATTGTCAAACCCAGAGAAGAGGCTACTAGTTGGCAAGGAAAGAAGTGAACTAAACCCACCAGCTTCAAAAAAAAGCAAGAGCAACGGAATGATTCCTTGTAAGATTGGAACATAGTAGGAGAAGCGCATGCATTGTGTCTGAGGGAATTTGGTACTTCATACAACTACAAGCAATCTCAACAAGTCTCTTCTGCTCATGTATATCAGCAAACTTGGAAGACAGGCCCAATGCAGACTGTATGTTGTGTTGCTTATCATCATCAATGGTAAGTGAGGTCTGCGTACTATTCACAACTTCCTTCTTCAACTGCTCTACAATTTAAGAATTCAACCTTTCATCCACTTGCAGCAGCCTGTCTAATGCAAGAAAAGCAGCCGTGACCCATTTAGGAACCTGGCCTTTCTCCCCTTGATCAAGACTTGAATCCCACTGATAGAGTATATCTGATGCAATTTTGATGAAGCCACTTTTTGAAGCAGTTTCCCTTGCTACAAGGTCCTCATTAAGAATTAAAGCAAGAACATGAAACAGTGCAGCCAGCATGGTATCATTTCCATGACTAGAAACCAATCCACATTCCTTGATCCGGTCAACAAGAAAAGTGACAACATTAGATCTATATCTACCATCATCATGAGAGCATATCATTAAAAGCAAATCATGGACAGGAAAAGCTAGAGATTCCTTATGCAAAAGTTTTGTACAAGTTGATAACAGCTCATCAACAGGAGGAAGTTGGACCATCTCTTCGTCAACCTGTTGAGCATTGTCATTTGCTGCAGCATCCTTTATGTCTGATTCAGAGTTTCCAAGGGACATGGCAAGTGCACGGGCGAGTTCATCGTCTTCAGGAGTGTCCTCTGGATGGGAAAACAACCACTCCATTGCCAACTCCACACTATTTGACCCAACTTGCCTTAAAGCTTCTTCGGCTCTAGACCTGGAGAAACCCATCTCTACAATTGTTGAAATTGTTGTCTCGTTAGGGGGAGGCCCGGTAACACGAGCATTGCTGTTTCCATTTACATTCTTTACTTCAACCCCTGAATAAACATGTCTAATCATAGAGATAACTGTTGAAATAAAATCATGGCTACAATCAACAAACTGGGGATGAATCCAAACTGGAAGCACTGCCTTCAACACCATAGACTGGAGGACCTTCACAAATATCTCTGCATTCCGTGGGAAAGGGGAATCACCACTTATAAGGGGCTGTGCAAGCAAGTGCTTTGTTGATGATGATAATATAATAGTGGAGGTCACTAGATGGTCCATAAATTTACCATAGCTAGCTAAAGCACTATAAATCCATGAATGATCTGTATCTTGCTTGTCATCAAGCTTTGCATTCCCATCATCAGTTTCCATAGGTGATGCATGGGACCAATTAACTGCAAAGAGCAATTGACTAGTCGCTTCAAATGTGGTCAATACAGATTGAATTACTCCACGCCCATACAAACAATTCAGCAGAACAGGATTGCAAGAATCTGGCCTCTACATTAAAATAATATCAAAAAATTCCATGACTTTGCCAAAATAACGACATTTTGTTGATATTGAAGCTTCAGTTACATGGCCACCAAAATTCATGTGATCTAGAGCAATGCATGCAAAAGTAGAAGCCACTGATTTTGAAGCAGGGCTTACGCTCACAATATCATCACGTCGTCGAGAAGGTTGCAGCATTATTTTTCCCAACTCTTGGAACAGATGGGTAATGTGAAATGAAAGTGATCTGACCATGTCACAACAAGAAGTATAATGCGTCCTCTGCTTGTCACACTCCTTATTATTAGCCCCAGAAACATCCACAGACCCTGACTGATTCAACTGATTACTGGAACCCAACCGCCTGTTTGAAGAAGCAATAGAATTTGTTCGGTGTGGAGAACCAGTGGCACGGCCCAAATCTCGATAGAGGTTAATAAGATCAAAAAACTGTGATTCTATTCCCCAGCCTGATGTCCTTCTTCTGAGTAATGGATCAAGAATCTGCCTGAAAGAATTGAACCTTTGATCTTCAGTTTCGTTTGCATCAACTTCAGCCTGTCGTGAATCAGTTGAACAATTAGCAACATCATCCTCTATCTCACGCTTCGTATTTTCAAGTAGAGCAATTTGCCACAAAACTTCACGGTGGACATGACCAATGTTTTTTTTCATCAGTATAACTAGATTTTAAGTGGCTCGCGTCTTGAACATCGGACAAAGAAACCAAGTATGAAGAAACATCCTTGTATGTATCAAACTCGCTTCCGTCAGGGCTTACGTATTGGCGACATAAAACCGATGCGCGACTCCCTCTCCTAAGTATGAGTTTCCATCCAGTTGGCAGCACATCACGGAGACAGTTAGCATCAACAATCCTCCTCTTCTTCCTATCACTTCCCCAAACTCCATTCAAACCCTCCAAAAGCTCCAGCAACTCTGGCTCTGCTCATCCCTTGTGTCCTCACGATCAACTCCTCCACAAATGGATCCCCAGCATTTTCAAAAACAGTTGAAGAGAAAGAAAACACAGCATTTATACCAGATAGCTTGGATAACTGTGATATTGCAAATTTTGCTTCGGATACACTCAGAAGCCTTTCAAATCCCTCGGATAACTCTTGACATTTGCTTCCGTAGAATAATGCATCGCCAGAATCATCAGTCTTACCACCATTTGCCTCAATACAGGATTTGTGAAATTTTCCCCCATATAAATGGCATGTGAGCAAGAACTTTGCATGCTGTCGGTAGAAGCTGTATCTTGTATGATCTTATCAGATCGAAGACTTGTCAAATGCCGAGAATAACCATCATATAGATTAACAAATTCTTTCAAAAGTCTCTCCACAGATTGGATAACCTCGTTAAATGGAACAAAGTCCAGATTCTGATCCCTCCATTCACAAAAATATAGGTGATGAAAGAAAACGATGAACCAAAGTGGCGAGAGAACCTGTATGGTCTTGTTTGTGTATACAAAAATAAAAATGCAATATGGGATCTTAGGGGTAAAAAATTTGGGTATTACAGCTGCCCCTATTTAAGATTCTTCTATAGGGAGATATGAAGATTGACATCTTTGTCTCGACTAGATAGAAGAGACTTAAATATAACAATAAACCCAATTTTTTGCCCTAAGAGACCACAAAATGATATGGTTATGCTAATGATATGCAAACACAAGACCTCCGCGGGGAAATAATGCCACAAGAGACAAACAAAAGCTCGGGAGAAAAAGAGAGACTCCACATGAGAAAACAAAAGAGCAAGATCCTATTCCGATAAGGGAAAGGAAACGACTCAATGGGGAAAGAGATACCAACTGCCAGTTACTGGGCGAAGATATTCGAACCGAAGAGAATAGGTAAAATACTTTCTACCGGTTATTGAGTAGAAAAATAAGTGCAAAAAAACACAAGAGAATTGTTATCTACCAGTTACTGGGTAGAAAACAAAGAAATGTATTACCTATTACCAGTTACTGGGTAAAAAGTAATCCACTCGTTGAAATATAATCAACTACCTGTTACTGGGTAGGAAAAGAAGCAACGCCAACTACTGGTTACTGAGTAGTTTAGCGGGAATAATAAACTTGAATAAAAGGGGTTACCAACTATCGGTTACTGGATAGTGTAAACAACATGTCAACCACCTGTTACTGGGTAGGACGGACTCGACTACCTGTTACTGGGTAGGAGAAAAAGATAAAAGGTCAACTACCTGACACTGGGTAGGACAAACATACTCGACTACCTGTTACTGGGTAGGAGAAAAAGATAAAAGGTCAACTACCTGACACTGGGTAGGACAAACATACTCGACTACCTGTCACTGGGTAGGAGAAAGAGATATATCATTAGCTACTTGTTACTGAGCAGCTCCAAACACACAACAAACTTCTCAAATAAAGAGACAACCATTTGTTGGAAAAAGATATTAACAACTCTGTCGGGGATCTTTAGAAGAGATACGAGCAGGTTGAACCATGCAATAGAATTCTCATCGGGAGTTATTCCACAAAAATTCCAATTGACAGAAAAGCTGGTCGGATAAAGATCCATCATTTCACAATAAACTTCTCTGTTGAGGATGAACTAGAGAAATGTTATTTATTGCGAAGGTAAATTTCTTGGAGATTACACAAGCTGCTCAAATAAAGAGGCTTCCACACGAAGTTGCATAATTAATTACCAAGAGAGTGTTATCACAACACTACTGGGGAAATCAAATCTTCATCTTCTGATGGGGATCAATAACAGATTCTGCTGAGGAAAATAAATCCTCAAAACCACCTTCTCGTCATCCCGGTCCCACAGCCCAGGGAAAACTAAAGTAACTGCTGCAAGAGACCAAAGTTCAATCCAGGAACAAACTGGAAAGAAACGGTCAAACAAGACTTGACCCAATGAGGAAATAACTCAACTGGGGAACAATTCCATCCAGATAAAAGCTGGGGAGGAAAGCTAAACAAAACATCTTCCACGAGGCATAAACTCAGTGGGGAATTAAAAATGATAGGTATTTTCTGCTTAGGGGTCGACACTCTAATGAAGAGAGGACACACACATTCTGCGAGATAACAACATCGGGAAAAGGGAAATACCAACAAAAAAATGCAGGATGCACAATGCAACAAAGTCATGCTATACTCAATCAAAATGAATGCGCATGCAATGAGTATGAATATGCTGATAAATCAGACAAAAAGGGCAAACAGAGGGTGAACAAAACACCACAACACTACTGAAATACTCGGCTAATCTCTGCGAGTTAGAGATATCATTGGAGATCGTGCTGGGGATCAGCAACAGAAAATCTGCAAGAGATACACAAGAGCCATCAAAGGAAAATAAATCCTACCACGAGGCTCAAACCTTGCTGAGGAAATGGAGATACCGCTTGGGGAGGAGACCCCAAAGATCAATCTTCAACCATCAATAATTCAACAAAAGGGAACAACAATATGAACTTTGCTTTGAGAAAAAAACTGTTGGAGAAAAACCAGCAACACAAATCTTCCAACCCTGCCAGGGGAATAAGAAGTTAACATCATAGCAAAAAGTCAAACTGTGGGGGATTTTAAATCAACACCCAATCACAAGGTGAGAGAAAACCCGACAGGTGACTACTATGTCAACATTTCTCAACCTTGTTCTCTACTTGGGGAATAATCCAAAGTAAATATGCATAACCTCTGCTAGGAATCATCAAAGACAAATCTCCGCTTGGGCAAAAACATCAAGGAGAAGCGGTCTTCAAATTTCTCAACTGTCCGATCATTTGAATCAAGACTTTGCTGTGGAAAACCGTTCAACACTCGTCTGGTTTATCCAAAGAAACAAAACTCTGCTAAGGGAATATCAGCAAACTCTACTGAAGAGACCTCAATATAGCTCAAATGGGGAAACATCAACACAACTCTACTGGGGAGCTGCCAATAAATTCTACCAGAGAGGCAAGAGAGAACCCTGCTGAAGAGAACACTTACGCTTTTCGCTTCAAGATTCTACCATTCTTGGGATTACTGTTGATATTCTTTCTTTTATTTTCACAAATCAAAGAAAAATGTTTTTATAATTTTCAAAATTTAAATCAATTATTCACATTTGTTTCAAAAATCATCATCAAAAATAAAATGAAATTCTGTAAACAGAAACAAAATAAGAATTGCAAACAAAGGGACAAAGGCCCAAATTCTATTGATAGAATGGTAGTCCGCAAATGGCGTAACTCCATGGATCATTACAAAGTTTGAAAAATGGTAAGTACAATGGAAAGTTCTACATTGAAATACAATGACCATTATTCTCCCTAACAACTTTGAATTCCAACTGTGCTCGAGACTTCAGCGGAGAATATCTGAAGTAAAACCTTTGATAGGAAATGTTGCTTCAAACGATCAAGACTGGCCAGATGCAGTTACTTGCCATGATCCCTAACTTTTGCCTAGATTGCCCTCTCGGGTTTTCAATCTACCGGGATGATTATTTCTATTTTTGTCTCTAATTTTTGCCTGGACCGCCCTTTCGGGTTTTCAATCCACCGAGACGCTCATTTTTGCCTAAGTCGCCCTTTCAGGTTTTCAACTTAGCGAGCTGTTCTTTTATTTTTTTAGGCGAAGTATTTCTTGACTGCATCGGCATTCACAGGACGAGTGAACTCTTCTCCATCCATAGTTGTAAGAATTAATGCACCGCCAGAGAAGGCTCTCTTAACAACATATGGGCCTTCATAATTAGGAGTTCACTTGCCCCTAGAATCAGTAGTAAAAGTCGAGATCTTTTTGAGCACGAGGTCACCTTCTCTGAACACACGGGGTCGAACCTTCTTATCAAATGCTTTCTTCATTCTTTGTTGATATAATTGGCCATGACACAAAGCCGTCATTCTTTTCTCTTCAATCAGATTCAACTGGTCGTATCTACTTTGACACCATTCAGCCTCAGCCAATTTAGTTTCCATCAAAACTCTCATAGAAGGGATTTCAACCTCTATCGGGAGCACTGCTTCCATGCCATAAACAAGAGAAAAAGGGGTTGCCCCTGTTGAAGTGCGAACGGATGTACGATACCCATGCAGAGCGAAAGGAAGCATATCATGCCAATCCTTGTATGTAACAACCATCTTTTGAATAATCTTCTTAATGTTCTTATTAGCAGCTTCAACAGCCCCATTCATCTTGGGTCTATAAGGAGAAGAATTATGATGCTCAATCTTAAACTCATCACATAATTCCTTCATCATCTTGTTATTTAAATTCGACCCATTATCAGTGATGATCTTGCTTGGAACACCATACCGACAGATGATTTGATTCTTGATAAACCGGACCACTACTTGCTTAGTCACATTTGCATATGATGCAGCTTCAACCCATTTGGTAAAATAGTCAATAGCCACCAATATGAAACGGTGTCCGTTCGACGCTTTAGGCTCAATCATTCCAATCATATCAATGCCCCACATTGAAAAAGGCCATGGAGAAGAGATAACATTGAGAGGAGTTGGAGGCACATGAATCTTGTCAGCATAAATCTGGCATTTATGGCACTTTTTCACATATTTACAACAGTCAGATTCCATTGTCAGCCAATAGTAACCTGCCCTTAACATCTTTTTAGCCATCGCGTGTCCATTGGCATGGGTGCCAAAGGATCCTTCATGGATTTCTTTCATCAACATATCTGCTTCGTGTCTATCCACGCATCTGAGCAAAATCATGTCATAATTTCTCTTATACATCACATCATCATTCAAGAAGAAACTACCAGCCAATCTTCTCAAAGTCTTCCTATCCTTCTTGGATGCCCCAAGTGGGTACTCTTGATTCTGAAGAAAGCATTTAATATCATAATACCATGGTTTATCATCAACAACCTCTTCAACTACAAACACATGAGCTGGTCTATCAAGACGCATCACATTAATCTTTGGCACATCATTCCAATGATTTACCACAATCATGGAGGATAAAGTCGCTAAAGCATCTGCCATTTGATTCTCTGCTCTTGGTATATGGTGAAACTCAACTTTATTGAAGAAAGTTGACAACCTTCTTGCATAATCACGATAAGCAATCAAATCAGGTTGACGTGTCTCCCACTTCCCTTTAATCTGATTAATCACTAAAGTTGAATCTCCATACACATCAAGAATCTTGATTCTTAAATCGATAGCTTCTTCCAAGCCCATAATACACGCTTCATACTCAGCCGCATTATTTGTGCAATTGAAAACCAACCTTGCAGTGAAAGGAATATGAGAACCATGAGGAGTAACAATAATTGCACCAATACCTCTGCCATATTCATTAACCGCCCCATCAAAAATCAAACCCCAACGGGATCCAGGCTCAGGTCCTTCTTCATGTAATGGTTCCTCACAATCTTTAACCTTTAGATACATCACATCCTCATCAGGAAAGTCAAACTGAATAGGTTGATAATCATCAATTGGCTGGTGTGCCAAATGATCAGCCAAAACACTTCCTTTTATCGCCTTTTGAGTTCGATACTCGATATCATATTCTGATAACAACATTTGCCAACGAGCAATCCTCCCAGTTAAAGCAGGCTTTTCAAAGATATACTTGATTGGATCCATTTTAGATATCAACCAAGTTGTACAATTCAACATATACTGACGGAGGCGCTTGGCAGCCCAAGCTAGAGCACAACATGTCTTTTCAAGCATCGTGTATCGAGACTCACAATCAGTGAATTTCTTGCTCAAATAATAAATGGCAAATTCTTTTCTCCCAGATTCATCTTGTTGACCCAAAACACAACCCATAGACTCTTCTAGCACGGTCAAATACATGATCAAAGGTCTTCCTTCTACGGGAGGAGACAAAATAGGAGGTTCAAGCAGATACTCTTTAATTCTTTCGAAAGCTTTCTGACAATCTTCTGTCCAGACACAACCCTGGTCTTTGCGGAGAAGTTTGAAAATCGGTGCACATGTGGCAGTCATATTGGATATAAATCGGGAGATATAGTTCAAACGTCCCAAGAATCCTCTTACTTATTTTTCTGTTCTGGGGGCAGGCATCTCCTGGATAGCTTTAACTTTACCAGGATCAACTTCAATGCCTTTCTGACTGACAATAAAGCCTAACAATTTTCCAGAACGAACACCAAAAGTGCATTTATTAGGATTCAGACG
>CAWUDS030001349.1:0-25974 GCA_963859935.3 Lathyrus sativus
ATATAGATTAACAAATTCTTTTAAAAGTCTCTCCACAGATTGGATAACCTCGTTAAATGGAACAAAGTCCAGATTCTGATCCCTCCATTCACAAAAATATAGGTGATGAAAGAAAACGATGAACCAAAGTGGCGAGAGAACCTGTATGGTCTTGTTTGTGTATACAAAATAAAAATGCAATATGGGATCTTAGGGGTAAAAAATTTGGGTATTACAGAGAGATGTTATGATTTACCAGCGGCGATGTTGGATGTTTGTTTTTCACGGCGATGTCAGATGATATGATTTACCAGCGGTGATGTTGGATGTTTGTTTCTGGCGGCGATGTCAGATGATATGAGTTACCAGCGGCGATGTTGGATGTTTGTTTCTGGCGGCGATGTTAGATGATATGATTTACCAGCGACGATGTTGGATGTTTGTTTCTGGCGACGATGTCAGATGATATGATTTACCAGCAGAGATGTTGGATGTTTGTTTCTGGCAGTGATGTCAAATGATATGATTTACCCGCGGCGATGTTGGATGTTGGTTTCTGGCGGCGATGTCAGATGATATAATTTACCAGCGGCGATGTTGGATGTTTGTTTTTCGTGGCGATGACAGATGATATGATTTATCAGCGGCGATGTCAGATGATATGATTTACCAACGGCGATGTTGGATGTTTTTTTATGGCGGCGATGTTAGATGATATAATTTACCAGCGGCGATGTTGGATGTTTGTTTCTGGCGGCGATGTCAGATGACATGATTTTGGACGTTTGTTTCTATCGGCGATGTCAGATGATATGATTTACCAGCGGTGATGTTGGATGTGTGTTTTTGGCAGCTATGTCAGATGATATGATATACCTGCGGCGATGTTGGATATTTTTTTCTGGCGGTGATGCAGATGATATGATTTACCAGCGGCGATGTTGGATATTTGTTTCTGGCAGCGATGTTAGATTAATAATTTACTAGCGGCGATATTGGATGTTTGTTTCTGGCGGTGATGTCAGATGATATGATTTACCAACGGCGATGTTGGATGTTTGTTTATGGCGATGATGTCAGATGATATGATTTACCAGCGTCGATGTTGGATGTTTGTTTCTGGCGGCGACGTCAGATGATATGATTTACCAGCGGCGATGTTGGATCTTTGTTTCTGGCGGCGATGTTAGATGATGTGATTTAACAGCGGAGATGTTTGATGTTTGTTTCTGGCGGCGATGTCAGATGATGTGATTTACCAGCAGCGACGTTGGATGTTTGTTTTTGGCAGCGATGTCAGATGATATGATTTACCAGCGACCATGTTGGATGTTTGTTTTTGGCAGCGATGTCAGATGATATGATTTACCAGCGACCATGTCAGATGATATGATTTACCAACGGCGATGTTGGATATTTATTTTTGGTTGCGATGTCAGATGATATGATTTTCCAGCGGCCATGTTGGATGTTTTGTTACTTGCGGCGATGTCAGATGATTTTGGTTTTCCATCGGCGATGTTGGATGGTTGTTTCTGGCAGCGATGAGAGATGTTATGATTTACCAGCGGCGATGTTGGATGTTTGTTTTTCACGGCGATGTCAGATGATATGATTTACCAGCGGTGATGTTGGATGTTTGTTTCTGGCGGCGATGTTGGATGTTTGTTTCTGGCGGCGATGTCAGATGATATGATTTACCAGCGACGATGTTGGATGTTTGTTTCTGGCAGTGACGTCAAATGATATGATTTACCAGCGGCGATGTTAGATGTTGGTTTCTAGCGGCGATGTCAGATGATATAACTTACCAGCGGCGATGATGGATGTTTGTTTCTGGCGGCGATGACAGATGATATGATTTACCAGCGGCGATGTTGGATGTTTGTTTCTGGCGGCGATGTCAGATGATATGATTTACCAACGGCGATGTTGGATGTTTGTTTATAGCGGCGATGTTAGATGATATAATTTACCAGCGGCGATGTTGGATGTTTGTTTCTGGCAGCGATGTCAGATGACATCATTTACCAGCTGCGATGTTGGATGTGTGTTTTTGGCAGCGATATCAGATGACATGATTTACCAGCGGAGATATTGGATGTTTGTTTCTGGCGGCGATGTCAGATGATGTGATTTACCAACGGAGATGTTGGATGTTTGTTTTTGGCGGCGATGGCGATGTCAGATGATATGATTTACCAGCAGCGATGTTGGATGTTTGTTTCTGGCGGCGATGTCAGATGATATGATTTACCGGCAGCGATGTTGGATGTTTGTTTCTGGCGGCGATTTCAGGTGATTTAGTTCTCCAGCGGCGATGTTGGATGTTTGTTTCTGGCGGCGATGTCAGGCGATTTTGGTTTCTGGCGGCGATGTCAGGTGATATAGTTTACCAGCAGCGGTGTTGGATGTTTGTTAATGGCAGCGATGTCAGATGATATGATTTACCAACGACGATGTTGGATGTTTGTTTATGGCGGCGATGTCAGATGGAATGATTTACCAGCCGCGATGTTGGATGTTTGTTTCTGGCGGCGATGTCAGATGATATGATTTACCAGCGGCGATGTTGGATTTTTATTTCTGGCGGCGTTGTCAGATGATATGATTTTCCAGCGGCGATGTTGGATGTTTTGTTACTGGCGGCGATGTCAGATGATTTTGGTTTTCCAGCGGAGATGTTGGATGTTTTGTTTCTGGCAGTGATGTTAGATGATATTATTTACCAGCGACGATGTTGGATGTTTGTTTCTGGCATCGATGTCAAATGATATGATTTACCAGCGGCGATGTCAGATGATATAATTTACCAGCAGTGATGTTGGATGTTTTTTTCTGGCAGTGATGTCAAATGATATGATTTACCAGCGGCGATGTTGGATGTTTGTTTATGGCGGTGATGTCAGATGATATGATTTACCAGCGGCGATGTTGGATGTTTGTTTCTGGCAGCGATGTCAGATGATATGATTTACCAGCGGCGATGTTGGATGTTTGTTTATGGCGGCGATGTCAGATGAAATGATTTACCAGCGAAGATGTTGGATGTTTGTTTCGGGCGGCGATGTCAGATGATATGATATACCAGCGGCGATGTTTGATGTTTGTTTCTGGCGGTAATGTCAAATGATATGATTTACCAGCGGGGATGTTGGATGTTTGTTTCTGGCGGCGATGTCAGATGATTTTGTTTATGGCGATGTTGGATGTTTGTTTCTGGCGGCGATGTCAGATGATATGATTTACCAGCGGCCATGTTGGATGTTTGTTTTTGGCGGCGATGTCAGATGATATGATTTACCAGCGGCGATGTTGGATGTTTATTTCTGGTTGCGATGTCAGATGATATGATTTTCCAGCGGCCATGTTGGATGTTTTGTTACTGGCGGCGATGTCAGATGATTTTGTTTTTGGCGATGTTGGATGTTTGTTTATGGCGACGATGTCAGATGATATGATTTACCAGCGTCGATGTTGGATGTTTTTTTCTGGCGGCGACATCAGATGATATGATTTACCAGCGGCGATGTTGGATGTTTATTTCTGGTTGCGATGTCAGATGATATGATTTTCCAGCGGCCATGTTGGATGTTTGTTTTTGGCGGCGATGTCAGATGATATGATTTACCAGCGGCGATGTTGGATTTTTGTTTCTGGCGGCGATGTCAAATGATGTGATTTACCAGCGGCGATGCTGGATGTTTGTTTCTGGCGGCAATTTCAGATGATATGATTTACCAACGGCGATGTTGGATGTTTGTTTTTGGCGACGATGCAGATGATATGATTTACCAGCGGCGATATTAGATATTTGTTTCTGGAGGCGATGTCAGATTATATAATTTACTAGCAGCGATATTGGATGTTTGTTTTTGGCGGTGATGTTTGATGATATGATTTACCAGCGGCGATGTTGGATGTTTGTTTCTGGCGACGATGTCAGATGATATCATTTACCAGCGTCGATGTTGGATGTTTGTTTCTGGCGGCGATGTCAGATGATATGAATTACCAGCGGTGATGTTGGATGTTTATTTCTGGTTGCGATGTCAGATGATATCATTTTCCAGCGGCCATGTTGGATTTTTTGTTACTGGCGGCGATGTCAGATGATTTTGATTTTCCATGGGCGATGTTGGATGTTTGTTTCTGGCAGCGATGTCAGATGATATGATTTACCAGCGGTGGTGTTGGATGTTTGTTTCTGGCAGCGGTGTCAGATGATATGATTTACCAGCGGCGATGTTGGATATTTGTTTCTGGCGACGATGCAGATGATATGATTTACCAGCGGCGATGTTAGATATTTGTTTCTGGAGGCGATGTCAGATTATATAATTTACTAACAGCGATATTGGATGTTTGTTTCTGGCGGTGATGTTTGATGATATGATTTACCAGCGGCGATGTTGGATGTTTGTTTATGGCGACGATGTCAGATGATATCATTTACCAGCGTCGATGTTGGATGTTTGTTTCTGGCGGCGATGTCAGATGATATGAATTACCAGCGGTGATGTTGGATGTTTGTTTGTGGCAACGGTGTCAGATGATATGATTTACTAGCAGCGATGTTGGATATTTGTTTCTGACGGCGATGCAAATGATATGATTTACCAGCGGCGATGTTGGATATTTGTTTCTGGCGGCGACGTCAGATGATATGATTTACCAGCAGCGATGTTGGATGTTTGTTTATGGCAACAATGTCAGATGATATGATTTACCATCGTCGATGTTGGATGTTTGTTTCTGGCGGCGACGTCAGATGATATGATTTACCAGCGGCGATGTTGGATGTTTGTTTCTGGCGGCGATGTCAGATGATGTGATTTACCAGCGGCGATGTTGGATGTTTGTTTTTGGCGTCGATGTCAGATGATATGATTTACCAGCGGCGATGTTGGATTTTTGTTTCTGGCGGTGATGTCAAATGATGTGATTTACCAGCGGCGATGTTGGATGTTTGTTTCTGGCGGCGATGTCAGATGATATGATTTACCAACGGCGATGTTGGATATTTGTTTTTGGCGGCGATGTCAGATGATATGATTTACCAGCGGCGTGTTGGATGTTTGTTTCTGGCGGCGATGCAGATGATATGATTTACCAGCGGCGATGTTGGATATTTGTTTCTGGCGGCGATGTCCGATGTTATGATTTACCAGCGACGATGTTGGATGTTTGTTTCTGACGGCGATATCAGATGATATGATTTACCAGCAGCGATGTTGGATGTTTGTTTCTGGCGGCGATGTCAGATGATATGATTTACCAGTGGCAATGTTGGATGTTTGTTTCGGGCTGCGATGTCAGATGATATGATATACCAACGACGATGTTGGATATTTGTTTCTGGCGGCGATGTCAGATGATATGATTTACCAGCGGCGATGTTGGATGTTTGTTTCTGGCGGCGATGTTAGATGATATGATTTACCAGCAGCGATGTTGGATGTTTATTTCTGGCGGCGACGTCAGATGATATGATTTACCAGCGGCGATGTTGGATATTTGTTTCTGGCGGCGATGTCAGATGATATGATTTACCAGCGGCCATGTTGGATGTTTGTTTTTAGCGGCGATGTCAGATGATATGATTTACCAGCGTCGATGTTGGATGTTTGTTTCTAGCGGCGACGTCAGATGATATGATTTACCAGCGGCGATGTTGGATGTTTGTTTCTGGCGGCAATGTCAGATTATGTGATTTACCAGCGGCGATGTTGGATGTTTATTTCTGGCGGCGATGTCAGATGATGTGATTTACCAGCGGCGATGTTGGATGTTTGTTTCTGGCTGCGATGTCAGATTATATAATTTACTAGCGGCGATATTGGATATTTGTTTCTGGCGGTGATGTCAGATGATATGATTTACATGCGGCGATGTTGGATGTTTGTTTATGGCGACGATGTCAGATGATATGATTTACCAGCGTCGATGTTGGATGTTTTTTTCTGGCGGCGACATCAGATGATATGATTTACCAGCGGCGATGTTGGATGTTTATTTCTGGTTGCGATGTCAGATGATATGATTTTCCAGCGGCCATGTTGGATGTTTTGTTACTGGCGGCGATGTCAGATGATTTTGATTTTCCATGGGCGATGTTGGATGTTTGTTTCTGGCGGCGATGTCAAATGATATGATTTACCAGCGGTGGTGTTGGATATTTGTTTCTGGCAGCGGTGTCAGATGATATGATTTACCAGCGGCGATGTTGGATATTTGTTTCTGGCGACGATGCAGATGATATGATTTACCAGCGGCGATGTTAGATATTTGTTTCTGGAGGCGATGTCAGATTATATAATTTACTAGCAGCGATATTGGATGTTTGTTTCTGGCGATGATGTTTGATGATATGATTTACCAGCGGCGATGTTGGATGTTTGTTAATGGCGGCGATGTCAGATGATATGATTTACCAGCGTCGATGTTGGATGTTTGTTTATGGCGACGATGTCAGATGATATGAATTACCAGCGGTGATGTTGGATGTTTGTTTGTGGCAGCGGTGTCAGATGATATGATTTACTAGCAGCGATGTTGGATATTTGTTTCTGGCGGCGATGCAGATGATATGATTTACCAGCGGCGATGTTGGATAATTGTTTCTGGCGGCGATGTCAGATTATATAATTTACTAGCGGCGATATTGGATGTTTGTTTCTGGCGGTGATGTCAGATGATATGATTTACCAGCAGCGATGTTGGATGTTTGTTTATGGCGATGATGTCAGATGATATGATTTACCAGCGGCCATGGTGGATGTTTGTTTTTAGCGGCGATGTCAGATGATATGATTTACCAGCGTCGATGTTGGATGTTTGTTTCTGGCGGCGACGTCAGATGATATGATTTACCAGCGGCGATGTTGGATGTTTGTTTTTGGCGACGATGTCAGATAATATGATTTACCAGCGGCGATGTTGGATGGTTGTTTTTGGCGGCGATGTCAGATGATATGATTTACCAGCGGCGATGTTTGAGGTTTGTTTTTGGCGGCGATGTCAGATGTTATGATTTACCAGCGACGATGTTGGATGTTTGTTTCTGACGGCGATATCAGATGATATGATTTACCAGCAGCGATGTTGGATGTTTGTTTCTGGCGGCGATGTCAGATGATATGATTTACGAGTGGCGATGTTGAATGTTTGTTTCGGGCGGCGATGTCAGATGATATGATATACCAGCGGCGATGTTGGATATTTGGTTCTGGCGGCGATGTCAGATGATATGATTTACCAGCGGCGATGTTGGATGTTTGTTTCTGGCGGCGATGTTAGATGATATGATTTACCAGCAGCGATGTTGGATGTTTATTTCTGGCGGCGATGTCAGATGATATGATTTACCAGCAGCGATGTTGGATGTTTGTTTATGGCGATGATGTCAAATGATATGATTTACCAGCAGCGATGTTGGATGTTTGTTTCTGGCGGCGATGTCAGATGATATGATTTACGAGTGGCGATGTTGGATGTTTGTTTCGGGCGACGATGTCAGATGATATGATATACCAGCGGCGATGTTGGATATTTGGTTCTGGCGGCGATGTCAGATGATATGATTTACCAGCGGCGATGTTGGATGTTTGTTTCTGGCGGCGATGTTAGATGATATGATTTACCAGCAGCGATGTTGGATGTTTATTTCTGGCGGCGACGTCAGATGATATGATTTACCAGCGGCGATGTTGGATATTTGTTTCTGGCGGCGATGTCAGATGATATGATTTACCAGCGACCATGGTGGATGTTTGTTTTTAGCGGCGATGTCAGATGATATGATTTACCAGCGTCGATGTTGGATGTTTGTTTCTGGCGGCGACGTCAGATGATATGATTTACCAGCGGCGATGTTGGATGTTTGTTTTTGGCGACGATGTCAGATAATATGATTTACCAGCGGCGATGTTGGATGGTTGTTTTTGGCGGCGATGTCAGATGATATGATTTACCAGCGGCGATGTTTGAGGTTTGTTTTTGGCGGCGATGTCAGATGTTATGATTTACCAGCGACGATGTTGGATGTTTGTTTCTGACAGCGATATCAGATGATATGATTTACCAGCAGCGATGTTGGATGTTTGTTTCTGGCGGCGATGTCAGATGATATGATTTACGAGTGGCGATGTTGGATGTTTGTTTCGGGCGGCGATGTCAGATGATATGATATACCAGCGGCGATGTTGGATATTTGGTTCTGGCGGCGATGTCAGATGATATGATTTACCAGCGGCGATGTTGGATGTTTGTTTCTGGCGGCGATGTTAGATGATATGATTTACCAGCAGCGATGTTGGATGTTTATTTCTGGCGGCGATGTCAGATGATATGATTTACCAGCAGCGATGTTGGATGTTTGTTTATGGCGATGATGTCAGATGATATGATTTACCAGCGTCGATGTTGGATGTTTGTTTCTGGCGGCGATGTCAGATGATATGAATTACCAGCGGTGATGTTGGATGTTTGTTTGTGGCGGCGGTGTCAGATGATATGATTTACTAGCGGCGATGTTGGATATTTGTTTCTGGCGGCGATGCAGATGATATAATTTACCAGCGGCGATGTTGGATATTTGTTTCTGGCGGCGATGTCAGATTATATAATTTACTAGCGGCGATATTGGATGTTTGTTTCTGGCGGTGATGTCAGATGATATGATTTACCAGCAGCGATGTTGGATGTTTGTTTCTGGCGACGATGTCAGATGATATTATTTACCAGCGTCGATGTTGGATGTTTGTTTCTGGCGGCGATGTTAGATGATGTGATTTACCAGCGGCGATGTTGGATATTTGTTTTTGGCAGCGATGTCAGATGATATGATTTACCACATGTTTGTTTATGGCGGAGATGTCAGATGATATGATTTACCAGCGGCGATATTGGATGTTTGTTTCGGGCGACGATGTCAGATGATATGATATACCAGCGGCAATGTTTGATGTTTGTTTCTGGCGGAGATGTCAGATGATATGATTTACCAGCGGCAATGTTGGATGTTTGTTTTTGGCGGCGATGTCAGATGATATGATTTACCAGCGACGATGTTGGATGTTTGTTTCTGGCGGCGATGTCAGATGATATGATTTACCAGCGGCGATGTTGGATGTTTGTTTCTGGCGGCGATGTCAGATGATATGATTTACCAGCAGCCATGTTGGATGTTTGTTTTTGGCGGCGATGTCAGATGATATGATTTTCCAGCGGCCATGTTGGATGTTTTGTTACTAGCGGCGATGTCAGATGATTTTGGTTTTCTAGCGGCGATGTTGGATGTTTGTTTCTGGCGGCGATCTCAGATGATATGAATTACCAGCGGTGATGTTGGATGTTTGTTTCTGGCAGCGGTGTCAGATGATATGATTTACCAACGGCGATGTTGGATATTTGTTTCTGGCGGCGACGTCAGATGATATGATTTACCAGCAGCGATGTTGGATGTTTGTTTCTGGGGACGATGTCAGATGATATGATTTACTAGCGGTGATGTTGGATATTTTTTTCTGGCGGTGATGTCAGATGATATGATTTACTTGCGGCGATGTTGGATGTTTGTTTATGGCGACGATGTCAGATGATATGATTTACCATCGTCGATGTTGGATGTTTGTTTCTGGCAGCGACGTCAGATGATATGATTTACCAGCGGCGATGTTGGATGTTTGTTTCTGGCGGCGATGTCAGATGATGTGATTTACCAGCGGCGATGTTGGATGTTTGTTTTTGGCGGCGATGTCAGATGATATGATTTACCAGCGGCGATGTTGGATGTTTGTTTCTGGCGGCGATGTCAAATGATGTGATTTACCAGCGGCGATGTTGGATGTTTGTTTCTGGCGGCGATGTCAGATAATGTGATTTCCCAGCGGCGATGTTGGATGTTTGTTTTTGGCGACGATGTCAGATGCTATGATTTACCAGCGGCGATGTTGGATGGTTGTTTCTGGCGGCGATGTCAGATGATATGATTTACCAGCGACGATGTTTGAGGTTTGTTTTTGGCGGCGATGTCAGATGTTTTGAATTACCAGCGACGATGTTGGATGTTTGTTTCTGACGGCGATATCAGATGATATGATTTACCAGCAGCGATGTTGGATGTTTGTTTCTGGCGGCAATGTCAGATGATATGATTTACCAGTGGCGATGTTGGATGTTTGTTTCGGGCGGCGATCTCAGATGATATGATATAGCAGCGGCGATGTTGGATATTTGTTTCTGGCGGCGATGTCAGATGATATGATTTACCAGCGGCGATGTTGGATGTTTGTTTCTGGCGGCGATGTTAGATGATATGATTTACCAGCAGCGATGTTGGATGTTTATTTCTGGCGGCGACGTCAGATGATATGATTTACCAGCAGCGATGTTAGATATTTGTTTCTGGCGGCGATGTCAGATGATATGATTTACCAGCGGCCATGTTGGATGTTTGGTTTTAGCGGCGATGTCAGATGATATGATTTACCAGCGTCGATGTTGGATGTTTGTTTCTGGCGGCGACTTCAAATGATATGATTTACCAGCGGCGATGTTGGATGTTTGTTTCTGGCTGCGATGTCAGATTATATAATTTACTAGCGGCGATATTGGATATTTGTTTCTGGCGGTGATGTCAGATGATATGATTTACATGCGGCGATGTTGGATGTTTGTTTATGGCGACGATGTCAGATGATATAATTTACCAGCGGCGATGTTGGATGTTTGTTTCTGGCGGCGATGTCAGATGATGTGATTTACCAGCGACGATGTTGGATGTTTGTTTTTGGCGGCGATGTCAGATGATATGATTTACCAGCGGCGATGTTGGATGTTTGTTTCTGGCGGCGATGTCAAATGATGTGATTTACCAGCGGCGATGTTGGATGTTTGTTTCTGGCGGCGATGTCAGATGATATGATTTACGAGTGGCGATGTTGGATGTTTGTTTCGGGCGGCGATGTCAGATGATATGATATACCAGCGGCGATGTTGGATATTTGGTTCTGGTGGCGATGTCAGATGATATGATTTACCAGCGGCGATGTTGGATGTTTGTTTCTGGCGGCGATGTTAGATGATATGATTTACCAGCAGCGATGTTGGATGTTTATTTCTGGCGGCGACGTCAGATGATATGATTTACCAGCGGCGATGTTGGATATTTGTTTCTGGCGGCGATGCCAGATGATATGATTTACGAGTGGCCATGGTGGATGTTTGTTTTTAGCGGCGATGTCAGATGATATGATTTACCAGCGTCGATGTTGGATGTTTGTTTCTAGCGGCGACGTCAGATGATATGATTTACCAGCGGCGATGTTGGATGTTTGTTTCTGGCGGCGATGTTAGATGATATGATTTACCAGCAGCGATGTTGGATGTTTATTTCTGGCGGCGACGTCAGATGATATGATTTACCAGCGGCGATGTTGGATATTTGTTTCTGGCGGCGATGTCAGATGATATGATTTACCAGCGGCCATGGTGGATGTTTGTTTTTAGCGGCGATGTCAGATGATATGATTTACCAGCGTCGATGTTGGATGTTTGTTTCTGGCGGCGACGTCAGATGATATGATTTACCAGCGGCGATGTTGGATGTTTGTTTCTGGCGGCAATGTCAGATTATGTGATTTACCAGCGGCGATGTTGGATGTTTGTTTCTGGCGGCGATGTCAGATGATGTGATTTACCAGCGGCGATGTTGGATGTTTGTTTCTGGCTGCGATGTCAGATTATATAATTTACTAGCGGCGATATTGGATATTTGTTTCTGGCGGTGATGTTAGATGATATGATTTACATGCGGCGATGTTGGATGTTTGTTTATGGCGACGATGTCAGATGATATGATTTACCAGCGTCGATGTTGGATGTTTTTTTCTGGCGGCGACATCAGATGATATGATTTACCAGCGGCGATGTTGGATGTTTATTTCTAGTTGCGATGTCAGATGATATGATTTTCCAGCGACCATGTTGGATGTTTTGTTACTGGCGGCGATGTCAGATGTTTTTGGTTTTCCAGCGGCGATGTTGGATGTTTGTTTCTGGCGGCGATGTCAGATGATATGATTTAAAAGCGGTGATGTTGGATGGTTGTTTCTGGCAGCGGTGTTAGATGATATGATTTACCAGCGGCGATGTTGGATATTTGTTTCTGGCGGCGATGCAGATGATATGATTTACCAGCGGCGATGTTTGATATTTGTTTCTGGCGGCGATGTCAGATTATATAATTTACTAGCGGCGATATTGGATGTTTGTTTCTGGCGGTGATGTCAGATGATATGATTTACCTGCGGCGATGTTGGATGTTTGTTTATGGCGACGATGTCAGATGATATGATTTACCAGCGTCGATGTTGGATGTTTGTTTCTGGCGGCGACGTCAGATGATATGATTTACCAGCGGCGATGTTGGATGTTTGTTTCTTGCAGCGATGTTAGATGATGTGATTTACCAGCGGCGATGTTGGATGCTTGTTTCTGGCGGCGATGTCAGATGATGTGATTTACCAGCGGCGATGTTGGATGTTTGTTTCTGGCGGCGATGTTAGATGATGTGATTTACCAGCGGCGATGTTGGATGTTTGTTTTTGGCCGCGATATCAGATGTTATGATTTACCAGCGGCGATGTTGGATGTTTGTTTCTGGCGGCGATGTCAGATGATATGATTTATCAGTGGCGATGTTGGATGTTTGTTTCTGGCGGCGATGTTAGATGATATGATTTACCAACGGCGATGTTGGATGTTTGTTTCTGGCAGCGATGTTAGATGATATGATTTACCAGCGGTGATGTTAGATGTTTGTTTCTGGCAGTGATGTCAGATGATATGATTTACCAGCGGAGATGTTGGATGTTTGTTTCTGGCGGCGATGTCGAATAATATGATTTACCAGCGGCGATGTTGGATATTGGTTTCTGGCGGCAATGTCAGATGATATAATTTACCAGCGGCGATGTTGGATGTTTGTTTCTGGCGGCGATGACAGATGATATGATTTACCAACGGCGATGTTGGATGTTTGTTTATGGCGGGGATGTCAGATGATGTGATTTACTAGCGGCGATGTTGGATGTTTGTTTCAGGCTGCGATGTCAGATTATATAATTTACTAGCGGCGATATTGGATATTTGTTTCTGGCGGTGATGTCAGATGATATGATTTACCTGCGGCGATGTTGGATGTTTGTTTATGGCGACGATGTTAGATGATATGATTTACCAACGTCGATGTTGGATGTTTTTTTCTGGCGGCGACGTCAGATGATATGATTTACCAGCGGCGATGTTGGATGTTTATTTCAGGTTGCGATGTCAGATGATATGATTTTCCAGCGGCCATGTTGGATGTTTTGTTACTGGCGGCGATGTCAGATGTTTTTGGTTTTCCAGCGGCGATGTTGGATGTTTGTTTCTGGCGGCGATGTCAGATGATATGATTTATAAGCGGTGATGTTGGATGGTTGTTTCTGGAAGCGGTGTCAGATGATATGATTTTCCAGCGGCGATGTTGGATATTTGTTTCTGGCGGCGTTGCAGATGATATGATTTACCAGCGGCGATGTTGGATATTTGTTTCTGGCGGCGATGTCAGATTATATAATTTACTAGCGGCGATATAGGATGTTTGTTTCTGGCGGTGATGTCAGATGATATGATTTACATGCGGCGATGTTGGATGTTTGTTTATGGCGACGATGTCAGATGATATGATTTACCAGCGTCGATGTTGGATGTTTGTTTCTGGCGGCGACGTCAGATGATATGATTTTCCAGCGGCGATGTTGGATGTTTGTTTCTGGTAGCGATGTTAGATGATGTGACTTACCAGCGGCGATGTTGGATGTTTGTTTCTGGCGGCGATGTCAGATGATGTGATTTACCAGCGGCGATGTTGGATGTTTGTTTTTGGCGGCTATGTCAGATGATATGATTTACCAGCGGCGATGTTGGATGTTTGTTTCTGGCGGCGATGTCAGATGATGTGATTTACCAGCGGCGATGTTGGATGGTTGTTTCTGGCGGCAATGTCAGATGATATGATTTACCAGCGGCGATGTTGGATGTTTGTTTTTGGCCGCGATGTCAGATGTTATGATTTACCAGCGGCGATGTTGGATGTTTGTTTCTGACGGTGATGTCAGATGATATGATTTATCAGTGGCGATGTTGGATGTTTGTTTCTGGCGGCGATGTCAAATGATATGATTTACCAGCGGCGATGTTGGATGTTTGTTTCTGGCGGCGATGTTAGATGTTTGTTTCTGGCAGTGATGTCAGATGATATGATTTACCAGCGGAGATGTTGGATGTTTGTTTCTGGCGGCGATGTCAAATAATATGATTTAATAGCCGCGATGTTGGATATTGGTTTCTGGCGGCAATGTCAGATGATATAATTTACCAGCGGCGATGTTAGATGTTTGTTTCTGGCGGCGATGACAGATGATATGATTTACCAACGACTATGTTGGATGTTTTTTTATGGCGGCGATGTCAGATGATATGATTTACCAGCGGTGATATTGGATGTTTGTTTCTGGCGGCGATGTCAGATGATATGATTTACCAGCGACGATGTTGGATATTTGTTTCTGGCAGTGATGTCAGATGATATGATTTACCAGCGGAGATGTTGGATGTTTGTTTCTGGCGGCGATGTCAAATGATATGATTTACCAGCGGCGATGTTGGATATTGGTTTCTGGCGGCGATGTCAGATGATATAATTTACCAGCGGTGATGTTGGATTTTTGTTTCTGGCGGCGATGACAGATGATATGATTTACCAGCGGCGATGTTGGATGTTTTTTCTGGCAGCGATGTCAGATGATATGATTTACCAGCGGCGATGTTGGATGTTTGTTTATGGCGGCGATGTTAGTTGATATGATTTACCAGCGGCGATGTTGGATGTTTGTTTCTGGCGGCGATGTCAGATGATATGATTTACCAGCAGCGATGTTCGATGTGTGTTTTTGGCAGTGATGTCATATGACAAGATTTACCAGCGGAGATGTTGGATGTTTGTTTCTGACGGCGATGTCAGATGATGTGATTTACCAGCAGAGATGTTGGATGTTTGTTCTTGGCGGGGATGGCGATGTCAGATGATATGATTTACTAGCGGCTATGTTGGATGTTTGTTTCTGGCGGCAATGTCAGATGATATGATTTACCAGCGGTGATGTTGGATGTTTGTTTCTGGCGGCGATGTCAGATGATTTGATTTACCAGTGGCGATGTTGGATGTTTGTTTCTGGCGGCGATGTCAGATGATATGATTTACCGGCAGCGATGTTGGATGTTTGTTTCTGGCGGCGATGTTGGATGTTTGTTTCTGGCGGCGATGTCAGGCGATTTTGGTTTCTGGCGGCGATGTCAGGTGATATAGTATACCAGCAGCGATGTTGGATGTTTATTTTTGGCGGCGATGTCAGGTATGATATAGATTTACCAGCGGCAATGTTGGATGTTTCTGGCGGCGATGTCAGGAGTCTTTTGGTTTTCCAGCGGCGATGTTGGATGTTTATTTATGACGACGATGTCAGGTGATTTTAATTTTCCAGCGGCGATGTTGGATGTTCTTTCTGACGGTGATGTCATATGTTCTGGTTAATGACGGTGATGTCAATGGTTTAATCAACTTGGTAATGGTCAGAAGGCGATGTCATACGCTTTATTTTGACTGACAGCGAGGTCAGGTGATTTACCGGTTGAGTGTTCTTTGAATGACTAGCGGCGATGTCAGAGAATTGCATTTTGGGATTCTATACCTGTTTTATCTAACAGAGGTCTAACGGTGACGTTAGCTATTCTACCGACTTGTAGTAGAAGTTTGACGGTGATGTCACTTGTTATTATAGACTTAATGTCTATAACTGACGGCGAGGTCAGGTGCCTGACGGCAATGTCAGAGGAATTTAATGCAGATAATTGAAGGCGATGTCATGTGCTTTTCAGACTGTGTGTCATCCTAGTTTTCTCAGATGGGTTTTCCCCAAGCAGAGTTACTCGTTAAGTTTCTCTTCTCCCTAGTGGAATGTGTTTGTAATCAGATCCGTTACCCCAGGAGGGTTTGCAGTTTTATTTCTGCGGTTGGCAAATTTTCGGGTTCTTTGGTATTCAACCATCTTTTACCTTGATTGCATGAAAGTCGTTCGCTTTTCATTTATTCAGGTCCAAGTCGTTTGAATAGGGGCAGCTGTTGCACCCCAAAATTTGCTCAACCTTTTCTTAACTTGGTTTATGTTTCATTTCATTTCATTTTTGTTCTAGCATTTGCGTTGCATAACATATTTCATTTTACAGGGGATCAAGAGGTTGTGCATATCAAGAGAGGTCTTCTCAGATCTTTGAGCCTAAGCAAGGGTTGTTACTCAAACTTGAATGGTCATCAGGACATTGTGAAGTGGTCAAGGTTTTGTGAAAGGATAGATGGATGTGTGTGGGTCAGCTCCTAACTTGGAGGCCAATTGAAGAGCATCAGGGGATTGGGAATGCATGATTATGGGTATGAGATGTTGAGAGAGCTTATTGAGTACCTTGAGAACCATTTGGAGCTTATTCGAGTTGTTGTGTGAAGTGGAACAAGCCCCAGTCAAAAGTGTGGCACCTAGGGTTTTCATCTGGCAATCACTCAGTTAACTGTGAAATTGAAGGAGGTTGAAACTTAATTCAAAGTATCTATGGTCATGGGATATTGTGTTGAGAGGTCTAATATATCATTTCAAGATCAATTCATCAAGGATCAGGGGGAGAAGAAGTTACTAAATTAGGGTTCTCCGGGTAAAATCCCCTATTTAGTGCCTGACTTCAAGACCACTTATCTCAAGATACAAGTTTCATCTCAACTTTTGACCAAGATGTAACTTGTATAGCATGTTCCTAGCTTTAATTTGAGTACTAGAAGTCCTTGATTGGATTTATAGAACTCAAGTTATGATCTAGACAAGTTACAGGTCATTAGAGGGATGTGATTTTGGTCAATAAAAGTCAACCAACTTCCAAGCCATATTTGACCTAGAAGGGTGTTTCTCCTCAACTTTTGGCCAACATGAAAGTTGTATATCCTGGTCTTAGTTTTTTAAAATGTACTAGAAGTCTTTCATCTGATTTGTGGAACTCAAGTTATGAGGGTTACAAGTCAGGGGTATTTTGGGAAAGTAAGATTATAGGTCATAAAATTATAGGTCCATTTCACCAACTTAAGTACTTCAAATGGAAATCTTTTCAACATGAAACTTGCTCCAAATAGGGCCATTTGAATTATCAAATCATTTCTTGTCATGGTTGGAGCTTGGATTGAAGATTTGGGTTTTGAATTTCTCATAAAGAAGGCTTAAAATGAGAAATTGAGATTTAATTGATTTTAAACTTTCTCAAGGAAAATTTGTGCATTTTCTGATTGCAAATAATGTTTCAAAGACATTGCCATTTTCACATTTGAAATTTGAGATCCTTAAATTGGCCATTTTCATGGTTTCTTCCTCTTGAAGTAACAAGTTGGAAATCAACCATAAGATCAAAAACAAGGCTTAATTCTTGGCCCTTTGATCAGCTCAAGTCATTTGGGGTTGATTTGAATCAAAATCCAAGCTGGTGCAGTGGAAAAACACACGTATGGCAAGTGGAAAAAGTGTGGAAAACTTGATTTGTGAATTGGGCTTTGGGACTTGAATTGGAGCACCATTCTCATCTGAACCCAACATATATAAGATTAGAAAACTTCCTAGACCTAGAGAGCTCGTTTTGGTGGTGGTTTTGCTGAAACAAAAAGTTGAAAAAGAGAGCACAAGTTGAAAATCGTTCTTGGATCTACACATAATTTCAAGCCAAATTGAGTTGATCAAGAGCTTGCTTAATGCATTTGGAACGTTTCTGGGTGGTTTGTTCAGAGGTTCAGCTCAAGACAAGACCCAGTGGAGGTGCTCCACTAGCTAAATTCGAAATCACCATATCTCTCATTTTAAGCCTTCATTCTGCATTATTTTTGCATTCTTAAGACATAGAAATAATGTAGATCATTAATGGATAAAATAAACTGGCATTTGGTGTGTTTTCAGTGTAATGCATTTTTCTTGTTGTACGAATTTTGACTTATTTTTGAGCTTTTAGAGCAAATGAGATGTGGATTTAAACTCCTTGTAAGTTGTAAATGCATTCTGGAGATTTTGAGTGGCTAATTTTAAGTTTCACAGATTGTGCACATTTCACACTTGTCTTCGATTTGGATTATTTGTTGCTCAAAGATGAAAACCATGGTTGGATTTGAGTTCCTCTTGTTGTGAGGATGATTTTACACTATGAGTTTGTTGATTTTGGTTGGGTATAGCTTTCTGTGTGATTTTGTTCACTGTTCGTGACGGCCGGATAATTCGGGAAGATGACCGGACTTTGTTATGGCCGACACTGGTTTGCTACCCTGTTCAGTTGACTTCTCAATGGAGAAGACAACTCCCACACCGTTTGACCTGCTTGCTTTTGTTGTGGACCGCGTGATTAAGAAACACGGTGGTATGTGTTTGACTGTGAAGCACCATACCATATTTGAAATTTCATTAATTTGCTGGCACCATTTAGTCCACATGATCATACTACTTTTTGATCAATGCTCCCAGGCTGAGTGACTACCATGCGCCCCTTGTTGACTCACACACCTCAGTCCATGTTTGTTTTTTTTCCTGAATTTTGGCACGTTGGGTTGGGCCTGCTATATGCACCCCCCTTTTGGCCCAGCTCAGTTTTTGAACTGATTTTATTTACTTATTGCACCACGTTTTTTTCTTTTTCTTTTTATTTTCATTTCTTTTTTCTATTTTGTTCTTGTTTCAATTTAATTCTTTATAAATACTTCTCCAACTATTAAAATTCACCAAAAATATGTTTTAGTCACTTTGACTTGTCTTTTATTTTATGGTATTTTTATTTTATTTTTTTATTTTATTTTTTATTTAAAAATGAATTAATTAGTTGGAGAGGTTTTATTTGAGTTAAATTGTGACATTTTGTTTTCTTTTAATTGTTCCTCCATTTCTCCTTTGGTCCAATGAATGAAAATTGTTCCTCATACTCTTGATGAGTTGAACAATTTTTTAGGACCATTTTGCCCCTGGTTGGTTGACTTTAGGGTTGACTTTTGATGCTTTCCTTTTGACCCTCGATTTTCCCATTTCAAAGTGGTACATCTTGAATTCAATTTTCTTTTGATGGTACTTTGAGGGGATATGGACCTTGTGCCTTTGGCTTCTGTTTGCCAACTTGTGTGGTTGTCTTGTGCATTTTATTTGGTATTTGTTGAGCCTTTTTCCTAATTTTGGGATGACTTGCAAGTCAAGTCATCTCCAAGGGAGGTTCCCACACACATCTTGACCTAGTTTGACTTGGATATGACACTTTTGGATCCTTTGAGCTTGCAATGCCTTGTAATTCATGTTGCTAACATGTTAAGGATGTTTTTAATTCAATTTTAGGTCATGAAATTTCTTTTTACTTGCTCATTTGTGTTCACCTTTTGAGTCTTTTGATTAGGGTTTCTATGTGGAGCTTTCTTGCCTTTCCTTTGTGCATATGCTTGCTTTCTCTTGGGTTATGTTTGCTTTTGCATTTGTGCACTCTCCCCTCATCCTCCATTCTGTCCCATGACTTTGGAATGTTATTTAAGGTTGCTTGGTCCCTCCTTAGGAGGAACTTGAAGCTTACCTAAAGTAATGAATCCATGAAGACTTTTTCTCATTGTTTTTGTTATTTGTTTTTGATGCATCTCTCTCCCTTTTCTATTTGCATCTTCATATGCATGCTTGGTTGAGATGAGCTTGTGGTGGCTACTGCCCCACACATGTTTTCCACTCACTTTGATTCTATGTGTTCTTACTTGTGCATTTGTGTTTGTATCCTTCATTTGCATTGTTTCCTTTATTGTTTCTTCTTCTTCTTTTGTCTTCTTTCCCTTAGGATTTCTAACCTCTCTTGTTCAAGAGAGGTTATGATAGACATTAGGGTTCTAACCATGCATGATAACATTAGGTAGAGTTTTCCCTTTTGTAATCCCAACTTTAGGTGCACTTTGCATGACAACTTTTAGGGTTTGGTCTAGTCCCCCTTTAGTTTGTCCCTTTCTCTTCTCATCTTCAAACAACTTCAATCCACCTAATAAAAATAATGAATGTTGTTCCATGAGCCTTATACTTGGGAAATGGTGATTGAGCGATTACCTCTCAATTGCCTAGAGTGTTTAGTATACGTCCTTAGGACGATATGTGACGCATTCGATCCTAGGTTTTTGACTTTGTTACAACATACATTATGAACACTCTAATTCAAAACACTTCTTCTTTAAAAAACACAAAAACAATTCAAACGTTTTTCATCCTTCGGGATTCTAATCAGGAAAAAAAATTTCATAAACAAGAGTGTCGTTAACTTTCAGTCCTATCGCAGACGGTAACGCCTAAGTCTCCAATGGTCGAGCTGCATACACCAACTGCTAGAACTGTCTGTTAACCCTACTCGGGTAAAACTTTTGAACAGCCTGTGTTCTCGTTAGCCCAAACTATGTTTGCTCTGATCTTTCATACCAGATGAAAGTACGTAGGCACAAGACGCGATGTCTTGGCGAACAACCTTCCCCCTTCTTTAGCCGTAGTTAGGCGAACTACGTTGACTCTAACTTTCCCATTGCACGAGGGAGTACGTAGGCCCAGAGCAGCGACGCTCTGTCAAGTCCTGTCCTTTCTTTTTCTTTTGTCCTTAAGCCTTTAGCTAGATAGTTTCAACAGACCCTTTTATATAGACAACACATGCGTGGATCCCGTCGAGTACGATGGACGTGAGGGGTGCTCATACCTTCCCCTTGCATAATCGACTCCCGAACCTAGGACTTGGTTGCGATGACCTCGTCTTTTCCCATTTTCGTCAGGTTTTTTCAGATCGTTTCCTTTCCCTTCTTTGGGATAAATAACGATAGGTGGCGACTCTATTAGTCATTGCCGGCCTCTTTTTTCGCAGTAGCGACAGCAGTAAAGCCATCAACTTCTCTCACGATGCACCCAATGTCATGTAGAATCCCATGCCTAATCATGGGGCAGCGGGGGTTAATGCAATTATTAAGGATGAGGGTTTGAACTTGGTACTTGATGTTGAAGATTTGAAGACTTCGTTGAGTTTTGTGAAGGACAAACTATTGAGTGGAGGGGTATTTCCTAGTTGTGATAGAGCTTGTGTAGAGTGTTTGATCCATCCTGAGGGTTGTCGCTTGCGCGAAAATAAGGTGCCGGCATGACAGAAGAGTTGCCACCTTTCGTTATTTATCCCTCAGAGCGGGAAAGGAAACGATCGGAAAAACCTGACGAATAAGGGTAAGACAAGGTCATCACAACCATTGTCTGGGTTCGGGAGTCGGTTACGCAAGGGGAAGGTATTAGCACCCCTCACGTCCGTCGTACTCGACGGGATCCTCGCTTGTTTGTTTACTTGGACGGGTTGGTTATAATCTATCTACCTATCAAGGCTGGCTGAAAAAGAAAAGAAAAATGACTCGGCAAAGCGTCGCGCTTTATGCCTACGTATTCTCATCAGAGAATGAGAAATCAGAGTCAACGTAGTTCGGCCTACGAAGGATTATGGGGGAAAGGTTGCTCGCTAGGATATCGCATCCTGTGCCTACGTACTTCCACACAGCATGGAAGATCAGAGCAAACGTAGTTCGGGAAACTACGACTTATCTCCTAAAAGAAGTGTTTTTTATTATGTTTGCGATCTCAACCGCACTAGAGACTATGACCTGAGAGTGAATGCGTCGCATGTCACCCAAAGGGTACCATACTAAACATCCAGACTGTGGAAAAGAAACTCTCCCACAATCCTTTCTCAGATAGCTTAAGGCTCGTAACGTACGAAAGAAATCATTCATGATTACTGTATCTTAAACTGTTTCGAGATGAGAAGAGAACAGGCCCAACTAGGAGGGGGACTATCAAGTCCTACTGTTGTCATGCCATGGATTCATCCTATGGTTGAGATTTGAACAGGGAACTCCTAGATGTTGTCATGCATAGGTTTCAACCTAAAAGTCTATCATCAAATCCTCATCAGAGGAAATGAGAGTCCTAAGGGATCATGTCAATGATACGCCAAAACAGACAAAAGCATCAGCTTTAACAGTAAAATGCATGCAATGCAAGTGAGGGAGGAAATGTGTGTGGGGCTTCACCCTCCACAAGCTCGTCTCGACCTCAAGCCAGTCATGAAATAACAGTAATCAAAATAAACAACATGCCATCAAGCAGGAACAGTAAACTGTAAACATACAGACAGAAAATGACATCATGCTATCAAGCAAAGCAAACACATGGGTAAGGGAGCTGGGCTCTACCGAATACCCGCAAGCAAAGCCAGGCAATAACAATACAATCAGATGCACTCATGCTCTTAGACTGAACTTATTCTAAATGAGCTTAGTCTAATGCAGCAGACAAATCAGACAAAACACACAATACATCAAAGAAAACAGAAGAAAGCCTCAGCTCATCCAGCAGCAACCCAGTCTTCAGACTTCAGAGATCACTTGCTTTCCAGGTATCAACCCTACATCATGAGTATCAACTCACCTTCTCCCTTGAGCTTCAGCTCCTTTGATCAGCTCTACCTTCAGGCTTCACTATCTTCAGGGATCTTCAGGTATCAATTTGATCTTCACAGAGTCTTCAGACTTCAATAATCTTCAAGGAATCATCCTCTTCAAGGCCTCAGCTTCTATCTGCAATGGCTCCAATGCTCCAGCAAACAAGATTCAGTCAACAAGATGAGTGGGGGATGTTACAGTACTCACTGACTTCCAAAGGATGCCATTGAGGACTTAACATCAAAGGAAAGGCTCTCTCAAAGTTCTACCTTATAGGGCAAGGTCGCTAATCCCTCCAAAGGAGAGAGGTGAATACCCTTAAGGGACTCTGTGTCATAGAGAAGAAAGGAGGTGAACAAGACACTCCTTGTTTATTGAACAAAGTATTCTATCTAGGGCTCTGCCTATGCACCTATCAACCTATAAACAAAACAAACAAAAGCTATGCTAAACTCCTCTGCAAGGTCTTCAAAGCTTCCATGATGATCCACAAGCTCTTCACAAGGTCTTCACATGATGCCCAAGCTCCTCAAGCCAACAACAACTCCAAAGCAAGGCAAAACAAAACTACTAGCCCTAAAGGCCACACAAACAACATTCAAATTCAAAAATCAATGAAAAATACTAAAATACCCTACAAATTCCTAATATAAATTCTAGAGGATCCTATTTAACTACCCTTAGGTCCCATATATTCCCCATACACTAATTTGGCCTAAAAACCCCAAAAATAAAATGTTGAAGTTCAAGTATACTACTTAAAACCCCCAACTAGAGCACCTAAATGTCTAACTATCAAACTGCATCAAATTTAATTTCTAAAATCAAGGGATAAATCCTACATGAAACTAGGGTTCAATATCTAATCACACAAAAAAGAATGAATTAAAACACCTAAGGGAAGGTCCTAAAACAATTCTTGCAAGATAAGGTACAAACTAAAAGAAATAAAATACCCTATTTAAAAGAAAATATCACTAAAAATTCCACATTAAAAATAAAATTTCATTTTTATTTTTATATTTTTCTACACAAAATTATCTAATCATAGAAAAAAGAATGACCAAAAAATCATCATTTATCAATTTTTAATGAATTTTTAAAGTTCATGAAAAATGTAAAACAATATAAAAAATAAAAAATAAAGAAAATGAGGGAGGGGTGTGAATAGCAACACGCGCCAGTTAAGTTTCAAATGGGCTGAATCAGGGGGGGTGTGGATAGGAGAGAATATTAAGCCCAGACGCTGCGTTTAATGAAACGCAGCGTTTCAATTCCCAGATTTCCCTCTTAATTTCCTTTAAATCTCAGCCCTCGGATTCGTTCCCCAGTCAACGGGTCTTGGCTTCATCTAACGATGGCTGCATCGTCTTCTTCAGCGCGCTAGGGTTTGAAAAAAAAAGCCATGAACATGCAGCTTAGTGCAGCTACCTTCCATCATCTCTTGCTCTCTCATCTCTCAATGGTTTTCAAAAATTTCAAAACCAAAAATGCTCCACGAAACATGAGGATTACAACCATATGCGTGGCTTCCCTTGAATCTTCCTATAACGTGCAAACAGAATGCTTAAAACCTTGGTGCCACCATGATTGCACTGAGATCAACCTTATCAAAACTCTCAATTAATGACCCAATCTTGCTCTACACGTTATGCTCATCACAATGAACTATCAATCGTGCCCTAAAACCACTAATCCAGCGTGTTCTCAATCACAATAGATTCTTGCACCTGCTATCAAACTCCATGGAATTGGCTCTAACTCTCAGAATTTCATCACCTAGTCTAGCCTAGCCATTCTAAACCTAACATGCGATCTATCTATGCATAATTAAGGTGAAAGAGAGAAGAGAAAGAACCTGTCAAGTGATGATGGTAGGTGATGCTAGGGCACGATTCCAAGCTTGATTCTTCTCCACAATGATCCTCCAATGAAGATAAACTTTCTGTTTGCACAGTTCTTGGATGATGAAGCTTGCAACAATGGCTTTGATCTTGAAATGCAACAATGGAGCACCTTGAAACCCTAGCTCGAATCTCTCTCCTCTCTGCTCAATTCACCAAGTTTCACCAACCTTTGAACTCTCTTCATGGCCCTCTTTAAATAACAAGTGATGGAAGAAGCTAGAATCACCTAGATCCTTCTAGAAAGTATTGAAAATATCACCACATGAGAACTTGAAATATCATGATATCTTCTTTCATACCTTGCCAAAATCCCTTGAATATGTCTTTACATGAGATATTAAGTGTGTATGAAGGAAATCAGCCTTTACATTTGGCTTGTGTAAGGTTTTTCAACATTGCCTTATAATGCAAGTAATAGGTTTACAAAGAAAGTCCCTTTTTTAGGCCTCAAATGGAAAATCTATTTGAACCAAAGTTCTCAAAATAATGTTTCCAATCAAAATGATATATTGGATGACCTATTTTGGATTCCTAGATCCTCCAAACCACTTTTCAAATTCAACTTTTCAAACTTATATGCCATTTTTAGTTCATTTTTGACCAATCATGTAACTTCATGCTATGAGCTTTTCCAACAATTTGTGACCTTCTTTCTAGGCTTAAAATCACATTTTGAACAACTTTCATGTTTTGAGTTTTTCCATTTGAGGCTTGGAAATAGGAGTTTTAGGCATTGGCTAAAATGACCTATAACTGACAAATGACCAAAATACCCCTGTCTTGTTCAAACCATAAGTTGAGTTCCACAAATCCTATCAAGGACTTCTACCACTCAAATTAAAGCTACGAAGATACCCTCCAACATTCATGTTGACCAAGAAACCATAGGAATCATCCTACTAGGGAAAAAGTTGTCTGCAAGTTGGGTGACTTTCAAGGACCCAGATTCACATACCTCTGCTGACCTGTAATTTGTCAAAACCATAACTTGAGCTCTGTAACTCCTATCAAGGACTTCCACCACTCAAATTAAAGCTAATAACAAGCTCTACAACATTCATGTTGTGGGGAAGATGATATATCAATCACATCTAGAGCTAAAACTGCCTGGAAAATAGGGATCAAATTAGGGTTTTTGCACCGACAATCCTCAGAAACCCTAACTCAAAACTTCTCAAACTCTTCAATCATGATGAGTTGGTCTAGGAATCATCCTTATAACATCTCTATACATCATTCCATGATCTCATGGCCCTTGGATTGGGTCTCAACCTTCTCCAAATCTTCAGTTAATCTAGGGTTGACCCAGTCAAAACCCTAATTCTACCATTCATGATTGAATCTTCAGAATTCTTGCATAATGACCTCTCTGGGCTTCATGATGGCTTTCAAGACATCTCATAGGCTTTCTCAAAACATCAAGTTCATTCTCAAAGTCTCAGAATC
>CAWUDS030001350.1:0-100899 GCA_963859935.3 Lathyrus sativus
GGACAAACCCTATCGCACAATCTGACACCAATCCAAGTGACAGACCCCCCACCAAAAGGTTGACGGAGCGAAACTCACAGCAAAAACTATCGCACAATCTGACATTAATGACTATGGTAGAGAAAAGAAATGCCTGATAATTGAAACACTGGATAAATGTAAACCTTTGAGTAAACTGTAAACAATTGGAAAAAAGGTCAACATCACCAAAAGGATGATGGCATGAAACACACACGGCTAATACCACCAAAAGGATAATAGAGCAACACACTTGCACAATCTGACATTAATGACTATGCCAAATCCCCCACCAAAAGGATGACGGAGCGAAACTCACACCAGCCACTACAACCAAAAGGATGATAGGACAAACACTATCGCACAATCTGACACCAATCCAAGTGACAGACCCCCCACCAAAAGGATGACGGAGCGAAACTCACACCGACCACTACCACCAAAAGGATGATAGGACAAACACTATCCCACAATCTGACACCAATCCAAGTGACAGACCCCCACCAAAAGGATGACGGAGCGAAACACACACCGGCAACTACCACCAAAAGGATGATAGGACAAACCCTATCGCACAATCTGACACCAATCCAAGTAACAGAGCCCCCACCAAAAGGTTGACAGAGCGAAACTCACACAAAAAACTATCGCACAATCTGACATTAATGACTATGACAGAGAAAAGAAATGCCTGATAATTGAAACACTGGATAAATGTAAACCTTTAAGTAAACTGTAAACAATTGGAAAAAAGGTCGTCATCACCAAAAGGATGATGGTATGAAACACACACGGCTACTACCACCAAAAGGATAATAGAGCAACACACTCGCACAATCTGACATTAATGACTATGCCAAATCCCCCACCAAAAGGACGACGGAGCGAAACTCACACCGGCCACTACAACCAAAAGGATGATAGGACAAACACTATCGCACAATCTGACACCAATCCAAGTGATAGACCCCCCACCAAAAGGATGACGGAGCGAAACACACACCGGCCACAACCACCAAAATAATGATAGGACAAACACTATCGCACAATCTGACACCAATCCAAGTGACAGACCCCCCACCAAATGGATGACAGAGCGAAACTCACACCGGCAACTACCACGAAAAGGATGATAGGACAAACCCTATTGCACAATCTGACACCAATCCAAGTGACAGACCCCCCACCAAAAGGTTGACGGAGCGAAACTCACAGCAAAAACTATCGCACAATCTGACATTAATGACTATGGTAGAGAAAAGAAATGCCTGATAATTGAAACACTGGATAAATGTAAACCTTTGAGTAAACTGTAAACAATTGGAAAAAAGGTCAACATCACCAAAAGGATGATGGCATGAAACACACACGGCTAATACCACCAAAAGGATAATAGAGCAACACACTTGCACAATCTGACATTAATGACTATGCCAAATCCCCCACCAAAAGGATGACGGAGCGAAACTCACACCAGCCACTACAACCAAAAGGATGATAGGACAAACACTATCGCACAATCTGACACCAATCCAAGTGACAGACCCCCCACCAAAAGGATGACGGAGCGAAACTCACACCGACCACTACCACCAAAAGGATGATAGGACAAACACTATCCCACAATCTGACACCAATCCAAGTGACAGACCCCCACCAAATGGATGACAGAGCGAAACACACACCGGCAACTACCACCAAAAGGATGATAGGACAAACCCTATCGCACAATCTGACACCAATCCAAGTAACAGACCCCCCACCAAAAGGTTGACAGAGCGAAACTCACACAAAAAACTATCGCACAATCTGACATTAATGACTATGACAGAGAAAAGAAATGCCTGATAATTGAAACACTGGATAAATGTAAACCTTTAAGTAAACTGTAAACAATTGGAAAAAAGGTCGTCATCACCAAAAGGATGATGGTATGAAACACACACGGCTACTACCACCAAAAGGATAATAGAGCAACACACTCGCACAATCTGACATTAATGACTATGCCAAATCCCCCACCAAAAGGACGACGGAGCCAAACTCACACCGGCCACTACAACCAAAAGGATGATAGGACAAACACTATCGCACAATCTGACACCAATCCAAGTGATAGACCCCCCACCAAAAGGATGACGGAGCGAAACACACACCGACCACTACCACCAAAATAATTATAGGACAAACACTATTGCACAATCTGAATCCAATCCAAGTGACAGACCCCCCACCAAAAGGATGACGGAGCAAAACTCACACCGACCACTACCACCAAAAGGATGATAGGACAAACACTATCACACAATCTGACACCAATCCTAGTGACAGACCCCCACCAAAAGGATGATGGAGCGAAACACACTCCGGCCACTACCACCAAAAGGATGATAGGACAAACACTATCGCACAATCTGACACCAATCCAAGTGACAGACCCCCCACCAAAAGGATGACTGAGCGAAACACACCAATAATCATATACATGATACACCCATCATTCATTTTAATTAAATTAGATATTAAACGAGTTCACACTCTAACACCATATATAAACACATCTCAACACTCGGGGAATACACGATCCCACTGATCACTACCCACATATATATCAACTAATTGCCCACCAGTCATTATTACGGGAAACATGTACTATCACCGAGTACACAAGTTAATTAACAGCCTATTCTAGTACCAATCTTGCCTATTACCGTAAGCAATCGGTTTCTAATTCCTATTCCCAAAATCATCACCTACACACTTTATCGATACCTCAAAAGCCATACAGAACTTTCCCTAAAAACTGTAAAACACCCTATATGCCCTATATACCAAATCAACCCAAAACACCAATTCATTAACATTGACTTATACTCCATCACTATCAATTACTAGTTATCATCAAACACAAACACACCAATAAACGTTATACTTACCAATTATCCTATACTTCCTACTCTAGAACCGACATTACGGTACATTACCGACACTTCAGAGTCACTCTGAATCTCACCAAGGTCCTAACCATAGTCATTAACGACACTATAGGGAAACAACACATAATTTTCCCCAAAGCTATAATCATGGTCATTACCCACACTACCGTAACAACACAGAATCTCACCAAAACTCTATTTATATTTACTATCAACACTGCAGTAACAACATATAATCTCACTAACATCACCATAATATATATACACCAAATTCACCAATACCAATCAACAATTCATCAATATCAAGCATCAATTTAGCATTAGCAACAACAATAACAAGCATGCCAATATAAAACTTCATAGATCGGAATTTCCTACGGGGTTAAGGACTCCCCTCTACCCTATACATGTATATACCATCCCAATCAAGTTTCTCCCCCCTTACCTTGTTAATCGGTTGATCGATGAAAGAACCCTCCAAGGTTTGGCCAATTCTGATTTTCCCCTGTATCCTTCGTTCTTTGCTCCCTTTTCCGTTCCCTTTTCTGTTCTCTCCTTTCTATCGTTCTTTTTCCACTTTCTCTAACTTCTCCCAATGTATCGTAAAACTACTAACCCCTCTCATTCTCTATTTTAATTCTCTAATCCCAATAATAATAACTTAATAATAATAATAATAATAATAACTTAATAAAATAATAATAATAATAATAATATTATTATCTCACCAAAATAATAATAATATTAATAACAATAGTAACTATAATAAATATAATAATAATAATAATATTCCCACCAATATTAATATTATACACTATATTATTATATTCATCAAAACACCACCAATAATCCTCCCACATTAGGGACACCCACCAATAATAATATTCATACCGATGATAATAATAATAATAATAATAATAATAATGATAATAATAATAATAATAATAATAATAATAATAATACCACCAATATTACTATTAACTATTATATTATTATCTCCACACCACCAATGATCCTTATATATCAAGGATACTCACCAATCACATACCAACACACCCCACCTAAGGATGATAGGACAAACACTATCGCACAATCTGACACCAATCCAAGTGACAGACCCCCCACCAAAAGGATGACGGAGCGAAACACACACCGGTAACTACCACCAAAAGGATGATAGGACAAACCCTATCGCACAATCTGACTGTAATCCAAGTGACAGACCCCCCACCAAAAGGATGATAGGACAAACACTATCGTACAATCTGACACCAATCCAAGTGACAGACCCCCCACCAAAAGGATGACGGAGCGAAACACACACCGGCAACTACCACCAAAAGGATGATAGGACAAACCCTATCGCACAATCTGACTGCAATCCAAGTGACAGACCCCCCACCAAAAGGATGACGGAGCGAAACACACACCGGCCACTACCACCAAAAGGATGATAGGACAAACACTATCGCACAATCTGACACCAATGCAAGTGACAGACCCCCCACCAAAAGGATGACGGAGCGAAACACACACCGACAACTACCACCAAAAGGATGATAGGATAAACCCTATCGCACAATCTGACACCAATCCAAGTGACAGACCCCCCACCAAAAGGTTGACAGAGCGAAACTCACACCAAAAACTATCGCACAATCTGACATTAATGACTATGAGAGAGAAAAGAAATGCTTGATAATTAAAACACTGGATAAATGTAAACCTTTGAGTAAACTGTAAACAATTGGAAAAAATGTCAACATCACTAAAAGGATGATGGTATGAAACACACACGACTACTACCACCAAAAGGATAATAGAGCAACACACTTGCATAATCTGACATTAATGACTATGCCAAATCCCCCACCAAAAGGATGACGGAGCGAAACTCGCACCGGCCACTACAACCAAAAGGATGATAGGAAAAACACTATCGCACAATCTGACACCAATCCAAGTGATAGACCCCCCACCAAAAGGATGACGGAGCGAAACATACACCGACCACTACCACCAAAATAATGATAGGACAAACACTATCGCACAATGTGACACCAATTCAAGTGACAGACCCCCCACCAAAAGGATGATGGAGAAAAACTCACAACGACCACTACCACCAAAAGGATGATAGGACAAACACTATCGCACAATCTGACACCAATCCAAGTGACAGACCCCCACCAAAAGGATGATGGAGCGAAACACACTCCGACCACTACCACCAAAAGGATGATAGGACAAACACTATCGCACAATCTGACACCAATCCAAGTGACAGACCCCCCACCAAAAGGATGACGGAGCGAAACACACACCGGCCACTACCACCAAAAGGATGATAGGACAAACACTATCGCACAATCTGACACCAATCCAAGTGACAGACACCCCAAGAAAAGGATGACGGAGCGAAACACACACCGGAAACTACCACCAAAAGGATGATAGGACAAACCCTATCGCACAATCTGACACCAATCCAAGTGACAGACCCCCCACCAAAAGGATGACGGAGCGAAACTCACACCGGCCACTACCACCAAAAGGATAATAGGACAAACACTATCGCACAATCTGACACCAATCCAAGTGACAGACCCCCCACCAAAAGGATGACGGAGCGAAACTCACACCGGCCACTACCACCAAAAGGATAATAGGACAAACACTATCGCACAATCTGACACCAATCCAAGTGATAGACCCCCCACCAAAAGGATGACGGAGCGAAACACACACCGCCCACTACCACCAAAAGAATGATAGGACAAACACTATCGCAGAATCCGACACCAATCCAAGTGACAGACCCCCCACCAAAAGGATGACGGAGCAAAACTCACACCGGCCACTACCACCAAAAGGATGATAGGACAAACACTATCGCACAATCTGACACCAATCCAAGTGACAGACCCCCACCAAAAGGAAGATGGAGCGAAACACACTCCGGCCATTACCACCAAAAGAATGATAGGACAAACACTATCACACAATCTGACACCAATCCAAGTGACAGACCCCCCACCAAAAGGATGACGGAGCGAAACACACACCGGTAACTACCACCAAAAGGATGATAGGACAAACCCTATCGCACAATCTGACTGTAATCCAAGTGACAGACCCCCCACCAAAAGGATGATAGGACAAACACTATCGCACAATCTGACACCAATCCAAATGACAGACCCCCCACCAAAAGGATGACGGAGCGAAACACACACCGGCAACTACCACCAAAAGGATGATAGGACAAAACCTATCGCACAATCTGACTGCAATCCAAGTGACAGACCCCCCACCAAAAGGATGACGGAGCGAAACACACACCGGCCACTACCACCAAAAGGATGATAGGACAAACACTATCGCACAATCTGACACCAATGCAAGTGACAGACCCCCCACCAAAAGGATGACGGAGCGAAACACACACCGACAACTACCACCAAAAGGATGATAGGATAAACCCTATCGCACAATCTGACACCAATCCAAGTGACAGACCCCCCACCAAAAGGTTGACAGAGCGAAACTCACACCAAAAACTATCGCACAATCTGACATTAATGACTATGAGAGAGAAAAGAAATGCTTGATAATTAAAACACTGGATAAATGTAAACCTTTGAGTAAACTGTAAACAATTGGAAAAAATGTCAACATCACTAAAAGGATGATGGTATGAAACACACACGGCTACTACCACCAAAAGGATAATAGAGCAACACACTTGCACAATCTGACATTAATGACTATGCCAAATCCCCCACCAAAAGGATGACGGAGCGAAACTCGCACCGGCCACTACAACCAAAAGGATGATAGGAAAAACACTATCGCACAATCTGACACCAATCCAAGTGATAGACCCCCCACCAAAAGGATGACGGAGCGAAACACACACCGACCACTACCACCAAAATAATGATAGGACAAACACTATCGCACAATGTGACACCAATTCAAGTGACAGACCCCCCACCAAAAGGATGATGGAGAAAAACTCACAACGACCACTACCACCAAAAGGATGATAGGACAAACACTATCGCACAATCTGACACCAATCCAAGTGACAGACCCCCACCAAAAGGATGATGGAGCGAAACACACTCCGACCACTACCACCAAAAGGATGATAGGACAAACACTATCGCACAATCTGACACCAATCCAAGTGACAGACCCCCCACCAAAAGGATGACTGAGTTAAACACACACCGGCCACTACCACCAAAAGGATGATAGGACAAACACTATCGCACAATCTGACACCAATCCAAGTGACAGACACCCCAAGAAAAGGATGACGGAGTGAAACACACACCGGCAACTACCACCAAAAGGATGATAGGACAAACCCTATCGCACAATCTGACACCAATACAAGTGACAGACCCCCCACCAAAAGGTTGACAGAGCGAAACTCACACCAAAACTATCGCACAATCTGACATTAATGACTATGACATAGAAAAGAAATGCCTGATAATTGAAACACTGGATAAATGTAAACCTTTGAGTAAACTTTAAACAATTGGAAAAAAGGTCGTCATCACCAAAAGGATGATGGAATGAAACACACATGGCTACTACCACCAAAAGAATAATAGAGCAACACACTCGCACAATCTGACATTAATGACTATGCCAAATCCCCCACCAAAAGGATGACGGAGCGAAACTCACACCGGCCACTACCACCAAAAGGATAATAGGACAAACACTATCGCACAATCTGACACCAATCCAAGTGATAGACCCCCCACCAAAAGGATGACGGAGCGAAACACACACCGCCCACTACCACCAAAAGAATGATAGGACAAACACTATCGCACAATCCGACACCAATCCAAGTGACAGACCCCCCACCAAAAGGATGACGGAGCGAAACACACACCGGCCACTACCACCAAAAGGATGATAGGACAAACACTATCGCACAATCTGACACCAATGCAAGTGACAGACCCCCCACCAAAAGGATGACGGAGCAAAACACACACCGACAACTACCACCAAAAGGATGATAGGATAAACCCTATCGCACAATCTGACACCAATCCAAGTGACAGACCCCCCACCAAAAGGTTGACAGAGCGAAACTCACACCAAAAACTATCGCACAATCTGACATTAATGACTATGAGAGAGAAAAGAAATGCTTGATAATTAAAACACTGGATAAATGTAAACCTTTGAGTAAACTGTAAACAATTGGAAAAAATGTCAACATCACTAAAAGGATGATGGTATGAAACACACACGGCTACCACCACCAAAAGGATAATAGAGCAACACACTTGCACAATCTGACATTAATGACTATGCCAAATCCCCCACCAAAAGGATGACGGAGCGAAACTCGCACCGGCCACTACAACCAAAAGGATGATAGGAAAAACACTATCGCACAATCTGACACCAATCCAAGTGATAGACCCCCCACCAAAAGGATGACGGAGCGAAACACACACCGACCACTACCACCAAAATAATGATAGGACAAACACTATCGCACAATGTGACACCAATTCAAGTGACAGACCCCCCACCAAAAGGATGATGGAGAAAAACTCACAACGACCACTACCACCAAAAGGATGATAGGACAAACACTATCGCACAATCTGACACCAATCCAAGTGACAGACCCCCACCAAAAGGATGATGGAGCGAAACACACTCCGACCACTACCACCAAAAGGATGATAGGACAAACACTATCGCACAATCTGACACCAATCCAAGGGACAGACCCCCCACCAAAAGGATGACGGAGTTAAACACACACCGGCCACTACCACCAAAAGGATGATAGGACAAACATGTAACAGCCCAAATTTCATTAAATAATTAATTGTAGTAATTAATTTATTTAGTGGGATTTTATTAATGTTGGAAATTAATTTTTATTAATTGGGATTAATAGAGAATTGAGAAGGAAATTGGAAGGAAGGAAAATGAAGGAAATATATAAGAGAGAAAGAAAAGAAAAGAAAGATAGAAAACATTTGGAAAGAAAGAGGAAAGAAGAAGAAAGGAGAGAAAGAGAAGAGAAGAAGAGGAAAAGTGGAAATCATCAAGAACCAACATCAAAGCTCCGATTAATCGAGGTAAGGGTGAGAAATGTTTCTATTTGATCATTGTATGATGTTATGTATGTTGGGTTGGGGTTTTAGTAGAGTTTTCATCACTTTCCAATTAGGGCAAAAGTTGGAATAATCGGTAGATTGATGATTTAATCGGTTGGAACTGAGCAATAATGCCGTAGAATAGTTGGGTAACATGTGTTGATGCTGTTTGTACTGATTTTGTTGCGTGAGAAGTTGGATGATGGTGGATGGTGGAGGTGGAACAGAACAGGGTTCTGTTCTGCGCAGGTTCGCTGGCTCTCGCCAGGCGAGCGGAGGCGAAGCTTCGCCAGGCGAAGCCTAGCGAGTGTTGGCGAATAATTATATTTAAGTCCCAGTGGACTTCGCTGGTGGGTTCGCCAGGCGAAGTTGAGTAGCGAGGGTTCGCCCAGCGAAGGTGCTGGCGAATGGTGGCGAATGAAGTCAGTAGCTACTGACTTGGGCTCGCTGGGAAGTCTCGCCAGGCGAAGCCTAGCGAGTGTTCGCTGAGAGAGTTCGCCAGGCGAAGGCCAAGCGAAGGTTCGCTGCGAGGGTTCGCCAGGCGAATGGAGGCGAATGTGACAGCATTTTTCCTTTGCTGTGTTGTTCATGTGGAGATGGTTTGGTTGCCTCTCAGAGGTCAATACCTCTATGATATGATATAGATATGATCTATTGTGATGATGTGTGTTGTGGGTAGCCTACGGGCGTGAATCCTAGAATTGTGATTTGAATGTTAATTGCATCAAGTATAAATACATGTGAACATAATGGGTGATTATGTGTGTATTATTTAATGAACTTGTGAATGCTTGATGTGTATACAATTATGTGATGAGTATGCATGAGAACATTGTGAATATGTGTGCATCACTTGTAATTGTATGATTGGTATTGTGATGTGAATACCTTGATTGTTGTGATATATGCTGTATGTGCAATCATTGTGTAATTCTTGAAGAGATGAATTATGTAAATGCATGAGATTAAGATGTCGGTCTTAAGTGCATTTGTTGTGGTTGATTGTACATGCATCATTTAGTCAAGAGGCAATGTCTGTTAGTTTCGTGGAAACTAGTGGCTTGTCCCAAACCTAGAAGAGTGGGTTTGAAGGCTTAGAGGACGGGCCTTTGTGGTTATCGGTCTAGAAGAGTGGACCCGGTTTAATGTAAAAACCGAAAAAAGATAACGGGTTATCGGTCTAGAAGAGTGGACCCGGTTTAATGTAAAAACCGAAAAAAGATAACGAGAGTCGGTACCGCATTGCATGAGTTGCATTGAGTTATTGAGTCACATTGATATATGACATATGCATGAAGAGATGCTTATGTGTGAATGATGAAATTGTGGAAATTGTAAGTGTATGCATAATGTGGAAATGCTTTGTGAATATCCAGGTTTGTCTATATATGTGTGGTAAATATATATGACTAAGAGAATGAAGTATGGTGAGAAATGTGAATATGTGTTATATGACTACCTATATATATATATAATCTTATGCTTTGATTATTATGGTTATATTTCTCACCCTTCTGCTGTTTTATAATGCTCTATGAGGCATTGCAGATTAGGATGCTGGAGTCCTTTTGTGAAGTTAGTCTTCATTCTTTTGAGTCGGCTGCTCTGATATGTAACACCGGGTAGTTAGACTAGTATAGTCATTCTTTTGTGATACATTGCGATGTATCAGCTGATGTGGTTTTGTAATCTAACTGATATGATGCATTAATCTAGATGACTTATGTGCATTTGAATTAATATTTTGGAACTGATCAAATGATGTTATTTTCCGCTCAAATTGAATGTTGAAATGTGAATTCTAAAACTACAAAATTGTTACATATTTTATGGAGCAAAATGTTGAAGAGTTTCGTTGGTGAAATTGTGGCATTCTTCTTTTATACCTTATTATAAAACCTTTTTACTCTGATAATTTGTATGTGCGTAATTGTTTTATATGCATTTATTTGGGGTGTAGAAGGGGGTGTTACAATAGTGGTATCAGAGCCTGGTTGGTCCGTCCGGCCAAGTTGTTAGAGTGTTTTTCCCTATGTGTTATTGATATGCGTGTGTTGCATTATCAATATTGGTTGTTCTTATGTGGTTCTGTTGCTGGAATTAGTAAGATGGTTGCAGGAAGGAACGACGAAGCGATTGCGGAGGCATTGACGAGATTGGCGGGGGCAATTGGGCAGAATCCTCCGGCCAATGTGAATGAGAGGAATCATGCTGATGATGGATTCCGTGCTTTGGGGAAATTCCAAAAGAATAACCCTCCGGTCTTCAAGGGAACTCATGAACCGGACAAGGCACAAATTTGGTTGAAAGCCGTGGAAAAGATTTTTCGAGTTATGAATTGCTCGGATGCCCAGAAGGTGCAGTTTGGGACTCATATGCTCGAAGAAGAAGCTGAAGATTGGTGGGGTAATACTCGCCAAAGATTTGAGGAAGATGATATTGTGATTACTTGGGATTTGTTTAGAGAAACCTTTCTGGAGAAGTATTTTCCAGAGGATGTGCGGGGGAAGAAAGAGATCGAATTTCTTGAGTTGAAGCAAGGTAATTCGACGGTTGCTGAGTATGCGGCGAAATTTGAGGAGTTGATCAAATTTTGTCCTCACTATAATACTGGTAATGCTGAGAGGTCTAAGTGCCTCAAGTTTGTAAACAGTTTGAGACCCGAGATTAGACAAGCTATTGGATATCAGGAAATCAGACGGTTTTCTGAGTTGGTTAACAAGAGCAGAATTTATGACGAAGACAGTAGGGCTAGGTCCAGCCACTACAAGAGTCTAAGTGACAAGAAAGGAAAGGGACAATTCAGAGGAAAACCTTACGTGACTCCTGCTGATAAGGGGAAACAAAAGGTTGGTTTTGGCAAGAGGCCAAGTGGGGGAGTTTCTACCCCGGTTAGGTGTTACAATTGTGGTGAAGCGGGGCATCGTGCTCCGGAGTGCAAAAGTGTTGATCTGAAGTGTTTTAAGTGTGGCAAGCCAGGCCACAAGGCTCTAGAGTGTAGAAGCGGTGCGGGTGTTACTTGCTATAACTGTGGTGAGCGAGGGCACATCAGTACCAAGTGCGATAAGCCGAAGAAGAATCAAGGGAGCGGGAAAGTGTTCGCTCTATCTGGATCTGAGACTGCTAGCGACGATCGATTGATCCGAGGTACGTGCTTCATTCATGGTACACCTTTGATCGCTATAATTGATACCGGAGCTACGCATTCTTTTATTTCTTTGGATTGTGTTAGAAGGTTAAATCTTGAGTTGTCTATGATTGGTGGCGGTATGGTTATTGATACTCCTGCTATGGGTTCGGTAACTACACCGTATGTTTGCTTGAATTGCCCGTTGAGTATTTTCGGTAGAGATTTTGGGATTGATTTAGTGTGTCTTCATTTGGATCAACTGGATGTCATTCTTGGAATGAATTGGTTAAAATTCAATCGTGTGTATATTAACTGTTTTGACAAAACGGTTATTTTTCCCGACTCGGATGTTGAAAGGGAATTGTTTATGACGAGGAAACAAGTGAAAGAATCGGTGCAAGATGGGGCTAAGGTATTTATGCTTCTGGCAACTTTGAGGACTGGTGAGAGTGAAGGGATTGATGGTTTGCCCATTGTTAGAGATTTTCCGGAAGTATTCCCTGATGAGATAAAGGATTTACCGCCGGAGCGAGAAGTGGAGTTTTCGATAGATTTGATTCCTGGAACTAGTCCGATATCGATGGCTCCATATCGTATGTCGGCCTCAGAGTTAAAAGAGTTGAAGAGTCAACTTGAGGATTTGCTTGAAAAGAGGTTTATTCGTCCGAGCGTGTCACCGTGGGGTGCACCGGTGTTATTGGTTAAGAAGAAAGAGGGTTCTGTGAGGCTCTGTGTGGATTACAGACAGTTGAACAAGGTGACTATTAAGAATAAGTATCCACTTCCAAGGATTGATGATCTGATGGATCAGTTGGTTGGTGCAAGCGTGTTCAGCAAGATTGATTTGAGATCTGGGTATCATCAGATCCGTGTGAAAGCTGAGGATATTCAGAAGACGGCCTTCCGAACGAGGTATGGACACTATGAGTATTCCGTGATGCCATTTGGTGTGACTAATGCACCGGGTGTATTTATGGAGTACATGAATAGGATTTTCCATCCTTATTTGGATAAGTTTGTGGTGGTGTTTATCGACGACATCTTGGTTTATTCGAAGAGCGAAGGAGAGCATGCCGAGCATCTGAAGATTGTGTTATCTGTGCTAAGAGAGAAGCAGTTGTTCGCGAAGCTTTCTAAGTGTGAATTTTGGTTGAAGGAAGTTAGTTTCCTTGGTCATGTGATTTCTAGTAGTGGTGTTGCGGTTGATCCGTCGAAGGTTGAAGCGGTGTCGCAATGGGAGACTCCGAAGTCAGTTTTTGAGATCAGAAGTTTTCTTGGTTTAGCCGGTTATTATCGGAAGTTTATTGAAGGATTTGCTAAGTTATCGTTGCCGTTGACGCAGTTGACTAGGAAAGGTCAAGCCTTTGTTTGGGACGCCAAGTGTGAAGCGAGTTTTCAAGAACTTAAGCGAAGGTTGACGACAGCTCCTGTTTTGATTCTGCCAAATCCAGAAGAACCATTCGTTGTGTATTGTGATGCTTCTTTGATGGGTTTAGGAGGTGTGTTGATGCAGAATAACCAAGTTGTGGCTTATGCTTCGAGGCAACTCAAAGTGCATGAGAAGAATTATCCGACGCATGACTTAGAGTTGGCCGCCGTTGTGTTCGTGTTGAAGCTTTGGAGGCATTATTTGTTTGGTGCGAGGTTTGAAGTGTTTAGTGACCACAAGAGTTTGAGGTATCTTTTTGATCAAAAGGAATTGAATGCGAGACAAAGAAGATGGCTTGAACTTTTGAAGGATTATGATTTTGGCTTGAATTACCATCCGGGTAAAGCGAATGTTGTAGCGGATGCATTGAGTCGGAAATCATTGCATATGTCGGCGTTGATGGTGAAAGAGTTAGAATTGGTCGAGCAATTTCGAGATTTGAGTTTGATATGTGAGAGAACTTCTTTTGGATTTAAGTTGGGTATGTTAAAGCTTACGAGTGGTATTTTGGACGAAATTCGAGAAGGACAGAAATCGGATTTGAGCTTAGTTGATCGGTTGACTTTAATCAACCAAGGCCAAGGTGGTGATTTTCGGATTGATGAGAATGGTATTATGAGATGTCGGGACCGAGTTTGTGTTCCGAACATGGTTGAGCTTAGGAAGAGCATCCTTGAGGAAGGACATCGTAGCGGATTGAGTATTCATCCGGGTGCTACTAAGATGTATCAGGATTTGAGGAAAGTATTTTGGTGGCCTAGTATGAAGAAGGATATTGCGGAATTTGTGTATTCTTGTTTGACTTGCCAGAAGTCGAAGATTGAGCATCAGAAGCCATCGGGTTTGATGAAGCCGTTGTTTATTCCTGAGTGGAAATGGGATAGTATCTCCATGGATTTTGTATCGGGTTTGCCGAGGACGCCGAGTAATTTTGAGGCTATTTGGGTTATCGTGGATAGGTTGACTAAATCTGCTCACTTTATCCCTATGCGTATGGATTACCCTTTGGAGAAGTTGGCTAAGTTGTATATTGAGAGGATTGTGCGCCTGCATGGTATTCCGCTGAGTATTGTTTCGGATAGAGATTCGCGGTTTACTTCGAGATTTTGGGAGAGCCTGCAGAGTGCTTTGGGTACTAAGTTGCGTTTGAGTTCAGCGTATCATCCTCAGACTGATGGTCAGACGGAGAGGACGATTCAGTCGCTTGAAGATCTTTTGAGAGCTTGTGTATTGGAAAAAGGAGGAGCTTGGGATAGCTACTTGCCTTTGATTGAGTTTACCTACAACAACAGTTTCCATTCGAGTATTGGTATGGCACCATTTGAGGCGTTGTATGGTAGGAGGTGTAGGACACCATTGTGTTGGTTCGAGTCCGGAGAGAGTTCTGTTGTTGGACCCGAGTTAGTTCAACAGACTACTGATAAGATCAAGATGATTCAAGAGAAGATGAGAATTACTCAGAGTCGTCAGAAGAGTTATTATGACAAGAGGAGGAAGGCACTTGAATTTCAAGAGGGAGATCATGTGTTTCTTCGAGTCACTCCGATGACAGGTGTTGGTAGGGCACTGAAGTCGCGCAAGTTGTCGCCGCGTTTCATTGGTCCTTATCAGATTTTGCAAAGGATAGGAGAAGTGGCCTATCGTGTGGCTTTACCACCGTCGCTTGCTAATCTTCATGACGTATTCCATGTATCTCAGTTGAGGAAATACATTGCGGATCCATCTCATGTAGTCCAAATAGATGATGTGCAGGTGAAAGATAACCTGACTGTTGAGGCATCACCTATGCGGATTGAGGATCGGAAATTGAAGCAGCTTCGAGGTAAAGAGATTGCTTTAGTAAAGGTCGCTTGGGGAGGACCGGCTGGTGGAAATGTTACTTGGGAGCTTGAGAGTCGGATGAAGGAGTCTTATCCAGAACTGTTTGAATCAGGTAACATTTTCGAGGACGAAAATTCCTAAAGTGGGGGAGAGTTGTAACAGCCCAAATTTCATTAAATAATTAATTGTAGTAATTAATTTATTTAGTGGGATTTTATTAATGTTGGAAATTAATTTTTATTAATTGGGATTAATAGAGAATTGAGAAGGAAATTGGAAGGAAGGAAAATGAAGGAAATATATAAGAGAGAAAGAAAAGAAAAGAAAGATAGAAAACATTTGGAAAGAAAGAGGAAAGAAGAAGAAAGGAGAGAAAGAGAAGAGAAGAAGAGGAAAAGTGGAAATCATCAAGAACCAACATCAAAGCTCCGATTAATCGAGGTAAGGGTGAGAAATGTTTCTATTTGATCATTGTATGATGTTATGTATGTTGGGTTAGGGTTTTAGTAGAGTTTTCATCACTTTCCAATTAGGGCAAAAGTTGGAATAATCGGTAGATTGATGATTTAATCGGTTGGAACTGAGCAATAATGCCGTAGAATAGTTGGGTAACATGTGTTGATGCTGTTTGTACTGATTTTGTTGCGTGAGAAGTTGGATGATGGTGGATGGTGGAGGTGGAACAGAACAGGGTTCTGTTCTGCGCAGGTTCGCTGGCTCTCGCCAGGCGAGCGGAGGCGAAGCTTCGCCAGGCGAAGCCTAGCGAGTGTTGGCGAATAATTATATTTAAGTCCCAGTGGACTTCGCTGGTGGGTTCGCCAGGCGAAGTTGAGTAGCGAGGGTTCGCCCAGCGAAGGTGCTGGCGAATGGTGGCGAATGAAGTCAGTAGCTACTGACTTGGGCTCGCTGGGAAGTCTCGCCAGGCGAAGCCTAGCGAGTGTTCGCTGAGAGAGTTCGCCAGGCGAAGGCCAAGCGAAGGTTCGCTGCGAGGGTTCGCCAGGCGAATGGAGGCGAATGTGATAGCATTTTTCCTTTGCTGTGTTGTTCATGTGGAGATGGTTTGGTTGCCTCTCAGAGGTCAATACCTCTATGATATGATATAGATATGATCTATTGTGATGATGTGTGTTGTGGGTAGCCTACGGGCGTGAATCCTAGAATTGTGATTTGAATGTTAATTGCATCAAGTATAAATACATGTGAACATAATGGGTGATTATGTGTGTATTATTTAATGAACTTGTGAATGCTTGATGTGTATACAATTATGTGATGAGTATGCATGAGAACATTGTGAATATGTGTGCATCACTTGTAATTGTATGATTGGTATTGTGATGTGAATACCTTGATTGTTGTGATATATGCTGTATGTGCAATCATTGTGTAATTCTTGAAGAGATGAATTATGTAAATGCATGAGATTAAGATGTCGGTCTTAAGTGCATTTGTTGTGGTTGATTGTACATGCATCATTTAGTCAAGAGGCAATGTCTGTTAGTTTCGTGGAAACTAGTGGCTTGTCCCAAACCTAGAAGAGTGGGTTTGAAGGCTTAGAGGACGGGCCTTTGTGGTTATCGGTCTAGAAGAGTGGACCCGGTTTAATGTAAAAACCGAAAAAAGATAACGGGTTATCGGTCTAGAAGAGTGGACCCGGTTTAATGTAAAAACCGAAAAAAGATAACGAGAGTCGGTACCGCATTGCATGAGTTGCATTGAGTTATTGAGTCACATTGATATATGACATATGCATGAAGAGATGCTTATGTGTGAATGATGAAATTGTGGAAATTGTAAGTGTATGCATAATGTGGAAATGCTTTGTGAATATCCAGGTTTGTCTATATATGTGTGGTAAATATATATGACTAAGAGAATGAAGTATGGTGAGAAATGTGAATATGTGTTATATGACTACCTATATATATATAATCTTATGCTTTGATTATTATGGTTATATTTCTCACCCTTCTGCTGTTTTATAATGCTCTATGAGGCATTGCAGATTAGGATGCTGGAGTCCTTTTGTGAAGTTAGTCTTCATTCTTTTGAGTCAGCTGCTCTGATATGTAACACCGGGTAGTTAGACTAGTATAGTCATTCTTTTGTGATACATTGCGATGTATCAGCTGATGTGGTTTTGTAATCTAACTGATATGATGCATTAATCTAGATGACTTATGTGCATTTGAATTAATATTTTGGAACTGATCAAATGATGTTATTTTCCGCTCAAATTGAATGTTGAAATGTGAATTCTAAAACTACAAAATTGTTACATATTTTATGGAGCAAAATGTTGAAGAGTTTCGTTGGTGAAATTGTGGCATTCTTCTTTTATACCTTATTATAAAACCTTTTTACTCTGATAATTTGTATGTGCGTAATTGTTTTATATGCATTTATTTGGGGTGTAGAAGGGGGTGTTACAAAACACTATCGCACAATCTGACACCAATCCAAGTGACAGACACCCCAAGAAAAGGATGACGGAGTGAAACACACACCGGCAACTACCACCAAAAGGATGATAGGACAAACCCTATCGCACAATCTGACACCAATACAAGTGACAGACCCCCCACCAAAAGGTTGACAGAGCGAAACTCACACCAAAACTATCGCACAATCTGACATTAATGACTATGACATAGAAAAGAAATGCCTGATAATTGAAACACTGGATAAATGTAAACCTTTGAGTAAACTTTAAACAATTGGAAAAAAGGTCGTCATCACCAAAAGGATGATGGAATGAAACACACATGGCTACTACCACCAAAAGAATAATAGAGCAACACACTCGCACAATCTGACATTAATGACTATGCCAAATCCCCCACCAAAAGGATGACGGAGCGAAACTCACACCGGCCACTACCACCAAAAGGATAATAGGACAAACACTATCGCACAATCTGACACCAATCCAAGTGATAGACCCCCCACCAAAAGGATGACGGAGCGAAACACACACCGCCCACTACCACCAAAAGAATGATAGGACAAACACTATCGCACAATCCGACACCAATCCAAGTGACAGACCCCCCACCAAAAGGATGACGGAGCAAAACTCACACCGGCCACTACCACCAAAAGGATGATAGGAAAAACACTATCGCACAATCTGACACCAATCCAAGTGACAGACCCCCACCAAAAGGAAGATGGAGCGAAACACACTCCGGCCATTACCACCAAAAGGATTATAGGACAAACACTTTCGTACAATCTGACACCAATCCAAGTGACAGACCCCCCACCAAAAGGATGACGGAGCGAAACACACACCGGTAACTACCACCAAAAGGATGATAGGACAAACCCTATCGCACAATCTGACTGTAATCCAAGTGACACACCCCCCACAAAAAGGATGATAGGACAAACACTATCGCACAATCTGACACCAATCCAAGTGACAAACCCCTCACCAAAAGGATGACGGAGCGAAACACACACCGGCAACTACCACCAAAAGGATGATAGGACAAACCCTATCACACAATCTGACTGCAATCCAAGTGACAGACCCCCCACCAAAAGGATGACGGAGCGAAACACACACCGGCCACTACCACCAAAAGGATGATAGGACAAACGCTATCACACAATCTGACACCAATCCAAGTGACAGACCCCCCACCAAAAGGATGACGGAGCGAAACACACACCGACAACTACCACCAAAAGGATGATAGGATAAACCCTATCGCACAATCTGACACCAATCCAAGTGACAGACCCCCCACCAAAAGGTTGATAGAGCGAAACTCACACCAAAAACTATCGCACAATCTGACATTAATGACTATGAGAGAGAAAAGAAATGCCTGATAATTGAAACACTAGATAAATGTAAACCTTTGAGTAAACTGTAAACAATTGGAAAAAATGTCAACATCACCAAAAGGATGATGGTATGAAACACACACTGCTACTACCACCAAAAGGATAATAGAGCAACACACTTGCATAATTTGACATTAATGACTATGCCAAATCCCCCAGCAAAAGGATGACGGAGCGAAGCTCACACCGGCCACTACAACCAAAAGGATGATAGGAAAAACACTATCGCACAATCTGACACCAATCCAAGTGATAGACCCCCCACCAAAAGGATGACGGAGCAAAACACACACTGACCACTACCACCAAAATAATGATAGGACAAACACTATCGCACAATCGGACACCAATTCAAGTGACAGACCCCCCACCAAAAGGATGATGGAGCAAAACTCACACCGACCACTACCACCAAAAGGATGATAGGACAAACACTATCGTACAATCTGACACCAATCCAAGTGACAGACCCCCACCAAAAGGATGATGGAGCGAAACACACTCCGACCACTACCACCAAAAGGATGATAGGACAAACAATATCACACAATCTGACACCAATCTAAGTGACAGACCCCCCACCAAAAGGATGACGGAGCGAAACACACACCGGCCACTACCACCAAAAGGATGATAGGACAAACACTATCGCACAATCTGACACCAATCCAAGTGACAGACACCCCATGAAAAGGATGAGGGAGCGAAACACACACCGGAAACTACCACCAAAAGGATGATAGGACAAACCCTATCGCACAATCTGACTGTAATCCAAGTAACAGACCCCTCACCAAAAGGATGATAGGACAAACACTATCGCACAATCTGACACCAATCCAAGTGACAGACCCCCCACCAAAAGGATGACGGAGCGAAACACACACCGGCAACTACCACCAAAAGGATGATAGGACAAACCCTATCGCACAATCTGACTGCAATCCAAGTGACAGACCCCCACCAAAAGGATGACGGAGCGAAACACACACCGGCCACTACCACCAAAAGGATGATAGGACAAACACTATCACACAATCTGACACCAATCCAAGTGACAGACCCCCCACCAAAAGGATGACGGAGCGAAACACACACCGACAACTACCACCAAAAGGATGATAGGATAAACCCTATCGCACAATCTGACACCAATCCAAGTGACAGACCCCCCACCAAAAGGTTGATAGAGCGAAACTCATCCCAAAAACTATCGCACAATCTGACATTAATGACTATGAGAGAGAAAAGAAATGCCTGATAATTGAAACACTGGATAAATGTAAACCTTTGAGTAAACTGTAAACAATTGGAAAAAATGTCAACATCACCAAAAGGATGATGGTATGAAACACACACGGCTACTACCACCAAAAGGATAATAGAGCAACACACTTGCACAATTTGACATTAATGACTATGCCAAATCCCCCACCAAAAGGATGACGGAGCGAAACTCACACCGGCCACTACAACCAAAAGGATGATAGGAAAAACACTATCGCACAATCTGACACCAATCCAAGTGATAGACCCCCACCAAAAGGATGACGGAGCGAAACACACACCGACCACTACCACCAAAATAATGATAGGACAAACACTATCACACAATCTGACACCAATTCAAGTGACAGACCCCCCACCAAAAGGATGATGGAGCAAAACTCACACCGACCACTACCACCAAAAGGATGATAGGACAAACACTATCGCACAATCTGACACCAATCCAAGTGACAGACCCCCACCAAAAGGAAGATGGAGCGAAACACACTCCGGCCATTACCACCAAAAGGATGATAGGACAAACACTATCGTACAATCTGACACCAATCCAAGTGACAGACCCCCCACCAAAAGGATGACGGAGCGAAACACACACCGGTAACTGTCGCTACTGCGAAAATCGGCGCCGGCTGAACAGAAGAGTCGCCACCGTGCGTTATTTATCCCACGGGAGGGAAAGGAAACGCTCAGAGTAAACCTCGCACAACACGGGAAAGGTATGGTCGTCGCAACCAAAACCTGGATTCGGGAGTCGGTTACGCAAGGGGAAGGTATTAGCACCCCTCACGTCCGTCGTACTCGACGGGATCCACGCTTGTTTTCGGGTATGGATTGTTATTCTATCTAAACTAAAGGTCTGGGGTTAAAAGAAAAAAAAATGAGAAAAATAAAAATGACTCGGCAAAGTATCGCACTTTATGCCTACGTATTCCCGCCTGGAACGAGAAATCAGAGTCAACGTAGTTCGCCTACCTACGGGAAAGGAGGGGAAGGTTGCTCGCTAGGATATCGTATCCTATGCCTACGTACTTTCATACAGCATGAAAGATCAGAGCAAACGTAGTTCGGGCCACGTATGACACAAGCTTGTCTTGGTTGATTTTATTCTTTCTGAAAAAGGTTTTTCTGATTAACAGTCCAAGAGGACAAAAATGACGTCTTGATGAGTTCACATTCTTTTACGGAAGAAGTGTCTTTTATTGTGTTTGAAATCTTTATGTGTTTTTCTGTTTGTTTTGAGAAAGAAAGAGACAGAACTCTAACCTACGGTTGCGAAGGGAATCAAACTAACCTAATGTTATCATGCATGGGTTAAGACCTAGTGTCTATCATGCTCCTCTCTTGCACAGAGAGAAACAGAGATCCTACGGGATAGGCAGAAACATAAACAATAACAGATATATACAGTAAAGCAGTAAAATGCATGGATGCAACAGTACAAGCGAGGCAAGGGAGTCCCACTCAACCTCGAACCTAGAAAACAATAGGTAAAAGTGAACAGGCTTCACTTTCAACCCACCAGGGTAAACAGCAAACAATACAGTTCAGAAAACCAATCAATACATCAGAAATGCAATACAACAGCAGAAGAAACAGCATCAGCAGCTCTGAATCAACAACTGGCTTCAAGTAATCTCCAATCAGCTACAGGCTTCAACAAGCATCAATCTCCATCTTCATGACCTTCAGGCAAGGGCTTTGATCATCAGTCTTCAGTCTACAATGGCTTTTCTTCAAGCTCAAACCTCCAGGATGAGGGATCAGTCACAAGAGTGAATTGAGTGTTAAGCAATCAGCTGACTACCAAAGGTGGTGAACAGACTGCTTCTAACACAAAGAGACATTTTCTCTCAAGAGTTCTACCTCACAGACACTATCACCAAGCCTTCCAAAGGAAGGGGGTGAGTGCCTTAGAGAGACTCTGAATCACAGAGAAGAATGGATGCAGACAAGGCAATCCATGTTTGAGAAACAATCTTTTTAATCTAGAGCTCTGCCTAGCTCCTAAACCCTAATCTCCTCAGCATCTGCTAGCAAGAAACTCATCCTCAACTCTGACAGTTGATCTTCAGTCTTTGAATCTCCAATAGCTTCATCTCCACAAATCTTCAGCTTCCCCAGGGCCCCAGACAAACCCAATACCCAAACCAACAATCAACAAACCCCAGAGGGCACACCACACCAGACAGCAGATATACAGACAGTAATAATAGCAGTAGGGGAATCCTAATTTTTCTCTAAGGGATCTAATAGCTACCCATAACCCATATAGTCCCATAACTAATCTATTCAAACCCTAAGTCCTAAGGGAGAAAATTGAACTTCCTAAGTTGTCACCTAAAAACCCTAGTTTTGATCATGATATTCAAGCATTTATTAATCACCTAAAATTAACCTCTAAAAATGGGAGCTAAAATATTTCTATAAGCCTAATATCTCATCTAAACAATATGAAAAGAATGATCCAAAAATATTAAAGCATGTGAGAAAACAAAAATCATAAAAATAATGCATGAAATGTAATTATTTAATATGACATTTATTTAGAAAATATGGAAAAAATATGAAATAAAACTAAAAATGAAATTTTATTCTCCTATAATATTCTAGACATTTTAATGAAAACATGATAAAAAGAAGGGATTAAAAAACATTTTTTATGAATTTATTATGATTTTATGAAATTGGCAAAAATTAGAATGAAATAAGAAAAATAAAATTGAAAATAAAATGAGAGAGGGGGTTAGAAGAGAAATTCGCCCCAGTTTAAAATCCAGAATGGGCCACATGTAGGGGTGCAAATAGCGCTTTTGACAAAGCCCAGCATCAATCAGAATCAACGAAAATAAGAGAAGAGCGCTGGGGGTGAGAATAGCAGAGAAATCACATTGGAAAAATGGTTTTGGGCTCACATTGGGGGTGTGGTTATCAACAGCACTCAGGCCCGCCCGTTTCAATTAATGAAACGGTGCGTTTAGGGCCAACGCACCTCCCTCCAATTCTGAAATTAAATGAGGGCCATTGGATTGCCCTGATAGTCAAAGGTCTACCACGAGATGAACGGACACGATTGTGTCTTCTTCCTTGGTTCACCTGAGATTAGGGTTTCTGCCATTAAACCCCATGCACGGGCAACATTCCACCCAACTGTTCTCCTTATCCAGGCCACGAATCACCATGCTATGAACATGAAAGTTACTCCAAACCTCTCCCTCTTCAATCCTATGATCTTAGATCAATCTGAAACTCAATAAAACTCTCAACCCGATCGAGGTAAATTCTGATCACCATGGATATTCACTGATAAGCATCATGATAACTCTTCATCAAACTTGACCTAAACTAACCTATGCCTAATGGAGATTAACATGTGCTATCAAACTACAATTACAACACACTAATCTAAGAGATATAAGCACCAACAGATTGTTGCCTCTGCTAACAATGGACTCCAAATCGTTCCAAATTCACCTAAACTAATCTCCTAACCACCTAGATTGCATCTAAACTAACAACATCATGCCAAATTAACTAGATCAAGTGGTTTGAATGAAAACTTACCTTGTGTGAAATCTTGCAAACAGCTATGGAGATGGAAGATCTGAGGCTTTTGAGACTTGAAGGTTCCTAGCTTGAATCATGCAATCCACTTGAACTTGTGATTTTGATGATCTTGAGAAAAATGCTCGAAAATGGATGATAACTACCAAAAACTTGCTTCAATTATGATCTATGATGATGATGGAGTGGAATTGAATTGATTATGATGAAGATTGATGAAGAATTTGAGAGATTTGGAATGAAACTTTTATGAAAAAGTGTGAGAAATTTTGTGGTGTTCTTGGTGCAAATGAGGCCAACCCTTGATCAATGCACATTTCATGAATATATAGACCCCAAATGAACATTCTAGATCCATCTTGCACATTCCCTTGTTTTCAAATTTTGATCCATTTTGATTATGTTTCTTAAATGATAAGCAACCATGGATAACTTCATTTTTTCCTTCTAAACTCAAAAAAGTGTGTGAACCATTGTTCTTAGAATTGTTTTTCCATTCAAAATCATATATTGGAAGTCTCCATTTGGACTTGTAAATCTCCCAAACCAATTTCCAACTTGAAATTATTCACTTTATAAGCCTTTTTAGTTCATATTTTGACCAATTGTGTAACTCCATGCTATGAGCTTCTCCAATAATTTGTGACCTTCTTTCTAGACTTAAAATCCCATTTGGAGCAAGTTTGATGTTGTAAGTTTTTCCATTTGAGGCCTCCTTGTATGAGTTTTGGGTATAGGTTAAAATGACCTGTAATTCACAAATGCCCAAAATACCCTTTGCTTGTCAAGACCATAAGTTGAGTTCTCCACATCATATGAAGGCATACCATACCATTCTAGAAAGCTAAGACAATGAGGGACAACTCTTATGTTGACCAAGAATTCATTTGAAATCTCCTTGAGGGGCAAAACTAGCTTGGAAGTCAAGTCACTTTCACAGACAAAAGTTCAGACACCCCAGATGACCTGTAACTTGCAAGGACCCTAACTTGAGTTCTATAAATCTCCTTGAGGTCTTCCACCACTCAAATTAAAGGTCTTGAGATCCTCTACAAGTTTCATGTTGGCCAAGAAGCCATTTGAAGCTAGCATTTTGACTTATCTTGCTTGGAAATTTGACCTAAACTAGGGGATTTTACAGAGAAACCCTAATTTAGTAACTCCTCTTCTCCTTGATTTCTCTTGAATTCTCCTTGTCATATCTCCATATTCTTCTTTATATGTCCAATGATGATCCCCACATCTCTCCAATAGCCTTGAATGCCCTATTAGGTCAGTCAATTGACCTAGGGTTGACCTAGGGTTGACCCAGATGAAACCCTAGTTGACTATCTTCAACTATAGCTCTTGTGCCTTCATCAGTGACTTGCTTTCTTCTCCAAATGACTTTATAAGTCTCTCAAGATGTCTAGATGCTCTCCATGCTTTCATTTCACAGCTCATAACCCTCTTGTTGATCCTCAGATATCCTCAGCTAGGAGGTAGACTCAAGGCTTGCTCTGCTGAACTCTTTGCTTTCAAATTCTTTCCTGATGACTTGAGTAGGGTTGAATTGGGATAATAACCTCTTGATAGGCCTCTAGAGATGAAAATAATGATTGGTCCCCTGTTGAATGACTTGCTATGCTTATGCTATGCAGATGGTTAGTCTATGTACATGACTCTATATGCAAATGCTAATGATAATGAAACATGAATCCAAGGAATAAGGTTGAGCAAATTTTAGGGTGCAACAGTAACTACCACCAAAAGGATGATAGGACAAACCCTATCGCACAATCTGACTGTAATCCAAGTGACAGACCCCCCACCAAAAGGATGATAGGACAAACACTATCGCACAATCTGACACCAATCCAAGTGACAGACCCCCCACCAAAAGGATGACGGAATGAAACTCACACAGACCACTACCACCAAAAGGATGATAGGACAAACACTATCACACAATCTGACACCAATCCAAGTGACAGACCCCCCACCAAAAGGATGACGGAGCGAAACACACACCGACAACTACCACCAAAAGGATGATAGGATAAACCTTATCGCACAATCTGACACCAATCCAAGTGACAGACCCCCCACCAAAAGGTTGATAGAGCGAAACACACACCAAAAACTATCGCACAATCTGACATTAATGACTATGAGAGAGAAAAGAAATGCCTGATAATTGAAACACTGGATAAATGTAAACCTTTGAGTAAACTGTAAACAATTGGAAAAAATGTCAACATCACCAAAAGGATGATGGTATGAAACACACACGGCTACTACCACCAAAAGGATAATAGAGCAACACACTTGCACAATTTGACATTAATGACTATGCCAAATCCCCCACCAAAAGGATGACGGAGCGAAACACACACCGGCCACTACAACCAAAAGGATGATAGGAAAAACACTATCGCACAATCTGACACCAATCCACGTGATAGACCCCCCACCAAAAGGATGACGGAGCGAAACACACACCGACCACTACCACCAAAATAATGATAGGACAAACACTATCACACAATCTGACACCAATTCAAGTGACAGACCCCCCACCAAAAGGATGATGGAGCAAAACTCACACCGACCACTACCACCAAAAGGATGATAGGACAAACACTATCGCACAATATGACACCAATCCAAGTGACAGACCCCCACCAAAAAGAAGATGGAGCGAAACACACTCCGGCCATTACCACCAAAAGGATGATAGGACAAACACTATCGTACAATCTGACACCAATCCAAGTGACAGACCCCCCACCAAAAGGATGACGGAGCGAAACACACACCGGCCTTTACCACCAAAAGGATGATAGGACAAACACTATCGCACAATCTGACACCAATCCAAGTGACAGACACCCCATGAAAAGGATGACAGAGCGAAACACACACCGGAAACTACCACCAAAAGGATGATAGGACAAACCCTATCGCACAATCTGACTGTAATCCAAGTAACAGACCCCTCACCAAAAGGATGATAGGACAAACACTATCGCACAATCTGACACCAATCCAAGTGACAGACCCCCCACCAAAAGGATGACGGAGCGAAACACACACCGGCAACTACCACCAAAAGGATGATAGGACAAACCCTATCGCACAATCTGACTGCAATCCAAGTGACAGACCCCCCACCAAAAGGATGACGGAGCGAAACACACACCGGCCACTACCACCAAAAGGATGATAGGACAAACACTATCACACAATCTGACACCAATCCAAGTGACAGACCCCCCACCAAAAGGATGACGGAGCGAAACACACACCGACAACTACCACCAAAAGGATGATAGGATAAACCCTATCGCACAATCTGACACCAATCCAAGTGACAGACCCCCCACCAAAAGGTTGATAGAGCGAAACTCATCCCAAAAACTATCGCACAATCTGACATTAATGACTATGAGAGAGAAAAGAAATGCCTGATAATTGAAACACTGGATAAATGTAAACCTTTGAGTAAACTGTAAACAATTGGAAAAAATGTCAACATCACCAAAAGGATGATGGTATGAAACACACACGGCTACTACCACCAAAAGGATAATAGAGCAACACACTTGCACAATTTGACATTAATGACTATGCCAAATCCCCCACCAAAAGGATGACGGAGCGAAACTCACACCGGCCACTACAACCAAAAGGATGATAGGAAAAACACTATCGCACAATCTGACACCAATCCAAGTGATAGACCCCCACCAAAAGGATGACGGAGCGAAACACACACCGACCACTACCACCAAAATAATGATAGGACAAACACTATCACACAATCTGACACCAATTCAAGTGACAGACCCCCCACCAAAAGGATGATGGAGCAAAACTCACACCGACCACTACCACCAAAAGGATGATAGGACAAACACTATCGCACAATCTGACACCAATCCAAGTGACAGACCCCCACCAAAAGGAAGATGGAGCGAAACACACTCCGGCCATTACCACCAAAAGGATGATAGGACAAACACTATCGTACAATCTGACACCAATCCAAGTGACAGACCCCCCACCAAAAGGATGACGGAGCGAAACACACACCGGTAACTACCACCAAAAGGATGATAGGACAAACCCTATCGCACAATCTGACTGTAATCCAAGTGACAGACCCCCCACCAAAAGGATGATAGGACAAACACTATCGCACAATCTGACACCAATCCAAGTGACAGACCCCCCACCAAAAGGATGACGGAATGAAACTCACACAGACCACTACCACCAAAAGGATGATAGGACAAACACTATCACACAATCTGACACCAATCCAAGTGACAGACCCCCCACCAAAAGGATGACGGAGCGAAACACACACCGACAACTACCACCAAAAGGATGATAGGATAAACCCTATCGCACAATCTGACACCAATCCAAGTGACAGACCCCCCACCAAAAGGTTGATAGAGCGAAACACACACCAAAAACTATCGCACAATCTGACATTAATGACTATGAGAGAGAAAAGAAATGCCTGATAATTGAAACACTGGATAAATATAAACCTTTGAGTAAACTGTAAACAATTGGAAAAAATGTCAACATCACCAAAAGGATGATGGTATGAAACACACACGGCTACTACCACCAAAAGGATAATAGAGCAACACACTTGCACAATTTGACATTAATGACTATGCCAAATCCCCCACCAAAAGGATGACGGAGCGAAACACACACCGGCCACTACAACCAAAAGGATGATAGGAAAAACACTATCGCACAATCTGACACCAATCCACGTGATAGACCCCCCACCAAAAGGATGACGGAGCGAAACACACACCGACCACTACCACCAAAATAATGATAGGACAAACACTATCACACAATCTGACACCAATTCAAGTGACAGACCCCCCACCAAAAGGATGATGGAGCAAAACTCACACCGACCACTACCACCAAAAGGATGATAGGACAAACACTATCGCACAATATGACACCAATCCAAGTGACAGACCCCCACCAAAAGGAAGATGGAGCGAAACACACTCCGGCCATTACCACCAAAAGGATGATAGGACAAACACTATCGTACAATCTGACACCAATCCAAGTGACAGACCCCCCACCAAAAGGATGACGGAGCGAAACACACACCGGTAACTACCACCAAAAGGATGATAGGACAAACCCTACCGTACAATCTGACTGTAATCCAAGTGACAGACCCCCCACCAAAAGGATGATAGGACAAACACTATCGCAAAATCTGACACCAATCCAAGTGACAGACCCCCCACCAAAAGGATGACGGAGCGAAACACACTCCGGCAACTACCACCAAAAGGATGATAGGACAAACCCTATCGCACAATCTGACTGCAATCCAAGTGACAGACCCCCCACCAAAAGGATGACGGAGCGAAACACACACCGGCCACTACCACCAAAAGGATGATAGGACAAACGCTATCACACAATCTGACACCAATCCAAGTGACAGACCCCCCACCAAAAGGATGACGGAGCGAAACACACACCGACAACTACCACCAAAAGGATGATAGGATAAACCCTATCGCACAATCTGACACCAATCCAAGTGACAGACCCCCCACCAAAAGGTTGATAGAGCGAAACTCACACCAAAAACTATCGCACAATCTGACATTAATGACTATGAGAGAGAAAAGAAATGCCTGATAATTGAAACACTGGATAAATGTAAACCTTTGAGTAAACTGTAAACAATTGGAAAAAATGTCAACATCACCAAAAGGATGATGGTATGAAAGACACAAGGCTACTACCACCAAAAGGATAATAGAGCAACACACTTGCATAATTTGACATTAATGACTATGCCAAATCCCCCAGCAAAAGGATGACGGAGCGAAACTCACACCGGCCACTACAACCAAAAGGATGATAGGAAAAACACTATCGCACAATCTGACACCAATCCAAGTGATAGACCCCCCACCAAAAGGATGACGGAGCGAAACACACACTGACCACTACCACCAAAATAATGATAGGACAAACACTATCGCACAATCTGACACCAATTCAAGTGACAGACCCCCCACCAAAAGGATGATGGAGCAAAACTCACACCGACCACTACCACCAAAAGGATGATAGGACAAACACTATCGCACAATCTGACACCAATCCAAGTGACAGACCCCCACCAAAAGGACGATGGAGCGAAACACACTCCGGCCACTACCACCAAAAGGATGATAGGAGAAACACTATCGCACAATCTGACACCAATCCAAGTGACAGACCCCCCACCAAAAGGATGACGGAGCGAAACACACACCGGCCACTACCACCAAAAGGATGATAGGACAAACACTATCGCACAATCTGACACCAATCCAAGTGACAGACCCCCCACCAAAAGGATGACGGAATGAAACTCACACCGGCCACTACAACCAAAAGGATGATAGGACAAACACTATCGCACAATCTGACACCAATCCAAGTGACAGACACCCCATGAAAAGGATGACGGAGCGAAACACACACCGGCAACTACCACCAAAAGGATGATAGGACAAACCCTATCGCACAATCTGACACCAATACAAGTGACAGACCCTCCACCAAAAGGTTGACAGAGCGAAACTCACACCAAAAACTATCGCACAATCTGACACCAATCCAAGTGATAGACCCCCCACCAAAAGGATGACGGAGCGAAACTCACACCGGCCACTACAACCAAAAGGATGATAGGAAAAACACTATCGCACAATCTGACACCAATCCAAGTGATAGACCCCCCACCAAAAGGATGACGGAGCGAAACACACACTGACCACTACCACCAAAATAATGATAGGACAAACACTATCACACAATCTGACACCAATTCAAGTGACAGACCCCCCACCAAAAGGATGATGGAGCAAAACTCACACCGACCACTACCACCAAAAGGATGATAGGACAAACACTATCGCACAATCTGACACCAATCCAAGTGACAGACCCCCACCAAAAGGATGATGGAGCGAAACACACTCCGACCACTACCACCAAAAGGATGATAGGACAAACAATATCGCACAATCTGACACCAATCCAAGTGACAGACCCCCCACCAAAAGGATCACGGAGCGAAACACACAGCGGCCACTACCACCAAAAGGATGATAGGACAAACACTATCGCACAATCTGACACCAATCCAAGTGACAGACACCCCATGAAAAGGATGACGGAGCGAAACACACACCGGCAACTACCACCAAAAGGATGATAGGACAAACCCTATCGCACAATCTGACACCATTACAAGTGACAGACCCTCCACCAAAAGGTTGACAGAGCGAAACTCACACCAAAAACTATCGCACAATCTGACATTAATGACTATGACATAGAAAAGAAATGCCTGATAATTGAAACACTGGATAAATGTAAACCTTTGAGTAAACTTTAAACAATTGGAAAAAAGGTCGTCATCACCAAAAGGATGATGGTATGAAACACACACGGCTACTACCACCAAAAGGATAATAGAGCAACACACTTGCACAATTTGACATTAATGACTATGCCAAATCCCCCACCAAAAGGATGACGGAGCGAAACTCACACCGGCCACTACAACCAAAAGGATGATAGGAAAAACACTATCGCACAATCTGACACCAATCCAAGTGATAGACCCCCCACCAAAAGGATGACGGGGCGAAACACACACCGACCACTACCACCAAAATAATGATAGGACAAACACTATCACACAATCTGACACCAATTCAAGTGACAAACCCCCCACCAAAAGGATGATGGAGCAAAACTCACACCGACCACTACCACCAAAAGGATGATAGGACAAACACTATCGCACAATATGACACCAATCCAAGTGACAGACCCCCACCAAAAGGAAGATGGAGCGAAACACACTCCGGCCATTACCACCAAAAGGATGATAGGACAAACACTATCGTACAATCTGACACCAATCCAAGTGACAGACCCCCCACCAAAAGGATGACGGAGCGAAACACACACCGGTAACTACCACCAAAAGGATGATAGGACAAACCCTATCGCACAATCTGACTGTAATCCAAGTGACAGACCCCCCACCAAAAGGATGATAGGACAAACACTATCGCACAATCTGACACCAATCCAAGTGACAGACCCCCCACCAAAAGGATGACGGAGCGAAACACACACCGGCAACTACCACCAAAAGGATGATAGGACAAACCCTATCGCACAATCTGACTGCAATCCAAGTGACAGACCCCCCACCAAAAGGATGACGGAGTGAAACACACACCGGCCACTACCACCAAAAGGATGATAGGACAAACGCTATCACACAATCTGACACCAATCCAAGTGACAGACCCCCCACTAAAAGGATGATGGAGCGAAACACACACCGACAACTACCACCAAAAGGATGATAGGATAAACCCTATCGCACAATCTGACACCAATCCAAGTGACAGACCCTCCACCAAAAGGTTGACAGAGCGAAACTCACACCAAAAACTATCGCACAATCTGACACCAATCCAAGTGATAGACCCCCCACCAAAAGGATGACGGAGCGAAACTCACACCGGCCACTACAACCAAAAGGATGATAGGAAAAACACTATCGCACAATCTGACACCAATCCAAGTGATAGACCCCCCACCAAAAGGATGACGGAGCGAAACACACACTGACCACTACCACCAAAATAATGATAGGACAAACACTATCACACAATCTGACACCAATTCAAGTGACAGACCCCCCACCAAAAGGATGATGGAGCAAAACTCACACCGACCACTACCACCAAAAGGATGATAGGACAAACACTATCGCACAATCTGACACCAATCCAAGTGACAGACCCCCACCAAAAGGATGATGGAGCGAAACACACTCCGACCACTACCACCAAAAGGATGATAGGACAAACAATATCGCACAATCTGACACCAATCCAAGTGACAGACCCCCCACCAAAAGGATCACGGAGCGAAACACACAGCGGCCACTACCACCAAAAGGATGATAGGACAAACACTATCGCACAATCTGACACCAATCCAAGTGACAGACACCCCATGAAAAGGATGACGGAGCGAAACACACACCGGCAACTACCACCAAAAGGATGATAGGACAAACCCTATCGCACAATCTGACACCATTACAAGTGACAGACCCTCCACCAAAAGGTTGACAGAGCGAAACTCACACCAAAAACTATCGCACAATCTGACATTAATGACTATGACATAGAAAAGAAATGCCTGATAATTGAAACACTGGATAAATGTAAACCTTTGAGTAAACTTTAAACAATTGGAAAAAAGGTCGTCATCACCAAAAGGATGATGGTATGAAACACACACGGCTACTACCACCAAAAGGATAATAGAGCAACACACTTGCACAATTTGACATTAATGACTATGCCAAATCCCCCACCAAAAGGATGACGGAGCGAAACTCACACCGGCCACTACAACCAAAAGGATGATAGGAAAAACACTATCGCACAATCTGACACCAATCCAAGTGATAGACCCCCCACCAAAAGGATGACGGGGCGAAACACACACCGACCACTACCACCAAAATAATGATAGGACAAACACTATCACACAATCTGACACCAATTCAAGTGACAAACCCCCCACCAAAAGGATGATGGAGCAAAACTCACACCGACCACTACCACCAAAAGGATGATAGGACAAACACTATCGCACAATATGACACCAATCCAAGTGACAGACCCCCACCAAAAGGAAGATGGAGCGAAACACACTCCGGCCATTACCACCAAAAGGATGATAGGACAAACACTATCGTACAATCTGACACCAATCCAAGTGACAGACCCCCCACCAAAAGGATGACGGAGCGAAACACACACCGGTAACTACCACCAAAAGGATGATAGGACAAACCCTATCGCACAATCTGACTGTAATCCAAGTGACAGACCCCCCACCAAAAGGATGATAGGACAAACACTATCGCACAATCTGACACCAATCCAAGTGACAGACCCCCCACCAAAAGGATGACGGAGCGAAACACACACCGGCAACTACCACCAAAAGGATGATAGGACAAACCCTATCGCACAATCTGACTGCAATCCAAGTGACAGACCCCCCACCAAAAGGATGACGGAGCGAAACACACACCGGCCACTACCACCAAAAGGATGATAGGACAAACGCTATCACACAATCTGACACCAATCCAAGTGACAGACCCCCCACCAAAAGGATGATGGAGCGAAACACACACCGACAACTACCACCAAAAGGATGATAGGATAAACCCTATCGCACAATCTGACACCAATCCAAGTGACAGACCCCCCACCAAAAGGTTGATAGAGCGAAACTCACACCAAAAACTATCGCACAATCTGACATTAATGACTATGAGAGAGAAAAGAAATGCCTGATAATTGAAACACTGGATAAATGTAAACCTTTGAGTAAACTGTAAACAATTGGAAAAAATGTCAACATCACCAAAAGGATGATTGTATGAAACACACACGGCTACTACCACCAAAAGGATAATAGAGCAACACACTTGCATAATTTGACATTAATGACTATGCCAAATCCCCCAGCAAAAGGATGACGGAGCGAAACTCACACCGGCCACTACAACCAAAAGGATGATAGGAAAAACACTATCGCACAATCTGACACCAATCCAAGTGATAGACCCCCCACCAAAAGGATGACGGAGCGAAACACACACTGACCACTACCACCAAAATAATGATAGGACAAACACTATCGCACAATCTGACACCAATTCAAGTGACAGACCCCCCACCAAAAGGATGATGGAGCAAAACTCACACCAACCACTACCACCAAAAGGATGATAGGACAAACACTATCGCACAATCTGACACCAATCCAAGTGACAGACCCCCACCAAAAGGACGATGGAGCGAAACACACTCCGGCCACTACCACCAAAAGGATGATAGGACAAACACTATCGCACAATCTGACACCAATCCAAGTGACAGACCCCCCACCAAAAGGATGACGGAGCGAAACACACACCGGCCACTACCACCAAAAGGATGATAGGACAAACACTATCGCACAATCTGACACCAATCCAAGTGACAGACCCCCCACCAAAAGGATGACGGAATGAAACTCACACCGGCCACTACAACCAAAAGGATGATAGGACAAACCCTATCGCACAATCTGACACCAATCCAAGTGACAGACACCCCATGAAAAGGATGACGGAGCGAAACACACACCGGCAACTACCACCAAAAGGATGATAGGACAAACCCTATCGCACAATCTGACACCAATACAAGTGACAGACCCTCCACCAAAAGGTTGACAGAGCGAAACTCACACCAAAAACTATCGCACAATCTGACACCAATCCAAGTGATAGACCCCCCACCAAAAGGATGACGGAGCGAAACTCACACCGGCCACTACAACCAAAAGGATGATAGGAAAAACACTATCGCACAATCTGACACCAATCCAAGTGATAGACCCCCCACCAAAAGGATGACGGAGCGAAACACACACTGACCACTACCACCAAAATAATGATAGGACAAACACTATCACACAATCTGACACCAATTCAAGTGACAGACCCCCCACCAAAAGGATGATGGAGCAAAACTCACACTGACCACTACCACCAAAAGGATGATAGAACAAACACTATCCCACAATCTGACACCAATCCAAGTGACAGACCCCCACCAAAAGGATGATGGAGCGAAACACACTCCGACCACTACCACCAAAAGGATGATAGGACAAACAATATCGCACAATCTGACACCAATCCAAGTGACAGACCCCCCACCAAAAGGATCACGGAGCGAAACACACACCGGCCACTACCACCAAAAGGATGATAGGACAAACACTATCGCACAATCTGACACCAATCCAAGTGACAGACACCCCATGAAAAGGATGACGGAGCGAAACACACACCGGCAACTACCACCAAAAGGATGATAGGACAAACCCTATCGCACAATCTGACACCAATACAAGTGACAGACCCTCCACCAAAAGGTTGACAGAGCGAAACTCACACGAAAAACTATCGCACAATCTGACATTAATGACTATGACATAGAAAAGAAATGCCTGATAATTGAAACACTGGATAAATGTAAACCTTTGAGTAAACTTTAAACAATTGGAAAAAAGGTCGTCATCACCAAAAGGATGATGGTATGAAACACACACGGCTACTACCACCAAAAGAATAATAGAGCAACACACTCGCACAATCTGACATTAATGACTATGCCAAATCCCCCACCAAAAGGATGACGGAGCGAAACTCACACCGGCCACTACCACCAAAAGGACAATAGGACAAACACTATCGCACAATCTGACACCAATCCAAGTGATAGACCCCCCACCAAAACGATGACGGAGTGAAACACACACCGCCCACTACCCCCAAAAGAATGATAGGACAAACACTATCGCACAATCTTACACCAATCCAAGTGACAGACCCCCCACCAAAAGGATGACGGAGCAAAACTCACACCGGCCACTACCACCAAAACAATGATAGGACAAACACTATCACACAATCTGACACCAATCCAAGTGACAGACCCCCACCAAAAGGAAGATGGAGCGAAACACACTCCGGCCATTACCACCAAAAGGATGATAGGACAAACACTATCGCACAATCTGACACCAATCCAAGTGACAGACCCCCACCAAAAGGATGACGGAGCGAAACACACACCGGTAACTACCACCAAAAGGATGATAGGACAAACCCTATCGCACAATCTGACTGTAATCCAAGTGACAGACCCCCCACCAAAAGGATGATAGGACAAACACTATCGCACAATCTGACACCAATCCAAGTGAGAGACCCCCCACCAAAAGGATGACGGAGCGAAACACACACCAGCAACTACCACCAAAAGGATGATAGGACAAACCCTATCGCACAATCTGACTGCAATCCAAGTGACAGACCCCCCACCAAAAGGATGACGGAGCGAAACACACACCGGCCACTACCACCAAAAGGATGATAGGACAAACACTATCACACAATCTGACACCAATCCAAGTGACAGACCCCCCACCAAAAGGATGATGGACCGAAACACACACCGACAGCTACCACCAAAAGGATGATAGGATAAACCCTATCGCACAATCTGACACCAATCCAAGTGACAGACCCCCCACCAAAAGGTTGATAGAGCGAAACTCACACCAAAAACACTCGCACAATCTGACATTAATGACTATGAGAGAGAAAAGAAATGTCTGATAATTGAAACACTGGATAAATGTAAACCTTTGAGTAAACTGTAAACAATTGGAAAAAATGTCACCATCACCAAAAGGATGATGGTATGAAACACACACGGCTACTACCACCAAAAGGATAATAGAGCAACACACTTGCACAATTTGACATTAATGACTATGAAAAATCCCCCACCAAAAGGATGACGGAGCGAAACTCACACCGGCCATTACAACCAAAAGGATGATAGGAAAAACACTATCGCACAATCTGACACCAATCCAAGTGTTAGACCCCCCACCAAAAGGATGACGGAGCGAAACACACACCGACCACTACCACCAAAATAATGATAGGACAAACACTATCGCACAATCTGACACCAATCCAAGTGACAGACCCCCCACCAAAAGGATGACGGAGCGAAACACACACCTGCCACTACCACCAAAAGGATGATAGGACAAACACTATCGCCCAATCTGACACCAATCCAAGTGACAGACCCCCCACCAAAAGGATGACGGAGCGAAACTCACACAGACCACTACCACCAAATGGATGATAGGACAAACACTATCGCACAATCTGACACCAATCCAAGTGACAGACCCCCCACCAAAAGGAAGACGGAGCGAAACACACACCGACAACTACCACCAAAAGGATGATAGGACAAACCCTATCGTACAATCTGACTGCAATCCAAGTGACAGACTCCCCACCAAAAGGTTCACAGAGCGAAACTCACACCAAAAACTATCGCACAATCTGACATTAATGACTATGACAGAGAAAAGAAATGCCCGATAATTGAAATACTGGATAAATGTAAACCTTTGAGTAAACTGTAAACAATTGGAAAAAAGGTCGTCATCACCAAACGGATGATGGTATGAAACACACACGACTACTACCACCAAAAGGATAATAGAGCAACACACTCGCACAATATGACATTAATGGCTATGCCAAATCCCCCACCAAAAGGATGACGGAGCGAAACTCACACCGGCCACTACCACGAAAAGGATAATAGGACAAACACTATCGCACAATCTGACACCAATCCATGTGATAGACCCCCCACCAAAAGGATGACGGAGCGAAACACACACCGGCCACTACCACCAAAAGAATGATAGGACAAACACTATCGCAAAATCTGACACAAATCCAAGTGACAGACCCTCTACCAAAAGGATGACGGATCAAAACTCACACCGGCCACTACCACCAAAAGGATGATAGGACAAACACTATCGCACAATCTGACACCAATCCAAGTGACAGACCCCCACCAAAAGGATGATGGAGCGAAACACACTCCGGCCACTACCACCAAAAGGCTGATAGGACAAACACTATCGCACAATCTGACACCAATCCAAGTGACAGACCCACCACCAAAAGGATGACGGAGCGAAACACACACCGGCCACTACCACCAAAAGGATGATAGGACAAAAACTATCGCACAATCTGACACCAATCCAAGTGACAGACCCCCACCAAAAGGATGACAGAGCGAAACACACACCGACAACTACCACCAAAAGGATGATAGGATAAACCCTATCGCACAATCTGACACCAATCCAAGTGACAGACCCCCCCACCAAAAGGTTGACAGAGCGAAACTCACACCAAAAACTATCGCACAATCTGACATTAATGACTATGAGAGAGAAAAGAAATGCCTGATAATTGAAACACTGGATAAATGTAAACCTTTGAGTACACTGTAAACAATTGGAAAAAATGTCAACATCACCAAAAGGATGATGGTATGAAACACACACGGTTACTACCACCAAAAGGATAATAGAGCAACACACTTGCACAATTTGACATTAATGACTATGCCAAATCCCCCACCAAAAGGATGACGGAGCGAAACTCACACCGGCCACTACAACCAAAAGGATGATAGGAAAAACACTATCGCACAATCTGACACCAATCCAAGTGACAGACCCCCCATCAAAAGGATGACGGAGCGAAACACACACCGGCAACTACCACCAAAAGGATGATAGGACAAACCCTATCGCACAATCTGTCACCAATACAAGTGACAGACCCCCCACCAAAAGGTTGACAGAGCGAAACTCGCACCAAAAACTATCGCACAATCTGACATTAATGACTATGACATAGAAAAGAAAAGCCTGATAATTGAAACACTGGATAAATGTAAACCTTTGAGTAAACTTTAAACAATTGGAAAAAAGGTCGTCATCACCAAAAGGATGATGGTATGAAACACACACGGCTCCTACCACCAAAAGAATAATAGAGCAACACACTCACACAATCTGACATTAATGACTATGCCAAATCCCCCACCAAAAGGATGACGGAGCGAAACTCACACCGGCCACTACCACCAAAAGGATAATAGGACAAACACTATCGCACAATGTGACACCAATCCAAGTGATAGACCCCCCACCAAAAGGATGACGGAGCGAAACACACACCGCCCACTACCACCTAAAGAATGATAGGACAAACACTATCGCACAATCTGACACCAATCCAAGTGACAGACCCCCCACCAAAAGGATGACGGAGCAAAACTCACACCGGCCACTACCACCAAAAGGATGATAGGACAAACACTATCGCACAATCTGACACCAATCCAAGTGACAGACCCCCACCAAAAGGACGATGGAGCGAAACACACTCCGGCCACTACCACCAAAAGGATGATAGGACAAACACTATCGCACAATCTGACACCAATCCAAGTGACAGACCCCCCACCAAAAGGATGACGGAGCGAAACACACACCGACAACTACCACCAAAAGGATGATAGGACAAACCCTATCGTACAATCTGACTGCAATCCAAGTGACAGACCCCCCACCAAAAGGTTGATAGAGCGAAACTCACACCAAAAACTATCGCATAATCTGACATTAATGACTCTGACAGAGAAAAGAAATGCCCGATAATTGAAATACTGGATAAATGTAAACCTTTGAGTAAACCGTAAACAATTGGAAAAAAGGTCGTCATCACCAAAAGGATGATGGTATGAAACACACACGACTACTACCACCAAAAGGATAATAGAGCAACACACTCGCACAATATGACATTAATGGCTATGCCAAATCCCCCACCAAAAGGATGACAGAGCGAAACTCACACCGGCCACTACCACCAAAAGGATAATAGGACAAACACTATCGCACAATCTGACACCAATCCATGTGATAGATCCCCCACCAAAAGGATGACGGAGCGAAACACACACCGGCCACTACCACCAAAAGAATGATAGGACAAACACTATCGCAAAATCTAACACAAATCCAAGTGACAGACCCTCCACCAAAAGGATGACGGAGCAAAACTCACACCGGCCACTACAACCAAAAGGATGATAGGATAAACACTATCGCACAATCTGACACCAATCCAAGTGACAGACCCCCACCAAAAGGATGATGGAGTGAAACACACTCCGACCACTACCACCAAAAGGATGATAGGACAAACACTATCGTACAATCTGACACCAATCCAAGTGACAGACCCACCAAAAAAAGGATGACGGAGCGAAACACACACCGGCCACTACCACCAAAAGGATGATAGGACAAACACTATCGCACAATCTGACACCAATCCAAGTGACAGACCCCCCACCAAAAGGATGACGGAGCGAAACACACACCGACAACTACCACCAAAAGGATGATAGGACAAACCCTATCGTACATTCTGACTGCAATCCAAGTGACAGACCCCCCACCAAAAGGTTGACAGAGCGAAACTCACACCAAAAACTATCGCACAATCTGACATTAATGACTATGACAGAGAAAAGAAATGCCCGATAATTGAAATACTGGATAAATGTAAACTTTTGAGTAAACTGTAAACAATTGGAAAAAAGGTCGTCATCACCAAAAGGATGATGGTATGAAACACACACGACTACTACCACCAAAAGGATAATAGAGCAACACACTCGCACAATATGACATTAATGGCTATGCCAAATCCCCCACCAAAAGGATGACGGAGCGAAACTCACACCGGCCACTACCACCAAAAGGATAATAGGACAAACACTATCGCACAATCTGACACCAATCCATGTGATAGACCCTCCACCAAAAGGATGACGGAGCGAAACACACACCGGCCACTACCACCAAAAGAATGATAGGACAAACACTATCGCAAAATCTGACACAAATCCAAGTGACAAACCCTCCACCAAAAGGATGACGTAGCAAAACTCACACCGGCCACTACCACCAAAAGGATGATAGGATAAACACTATCGCACAATCTGACACCAATCCAAGTGACAGACCCCCACCAAAAGGATGATGGAGCGAAACACACTCCGGCCACTACCACCAAAAGGCTGATAGGACAAACACTATCGCACAATCTGACACCAATGCAAGTGACAGACCCCCCACCAAAAGGATGACGGAGCGAAACACACACCGGCCACTACCACCAAAAGGATGATAGGACAAAAACTTTCGCACAATCTGACACCAATCCAAGTGACAGACCCCCCACCAAAAGGATGACAGAGCGAAACACACACCGACAACTACCACCAAAAGGATGATAGGATAAACCCTATCGCACAATCTGACACCAATCCAAGTGACAGACCCCCCACCAAAAGGTTGACTGAGCGAAACTCACACCAAAAACTATCGCACAATCTGACATTAATGACTATGAGAGAGAAAAGAAATGCTTGATAATTGAAACACTGGATAAATGTAAACCTTTGAGTAAACTGTAAACAATTGGAAAAAATGTCAACATCACCAAAAGGATGATGGTATGAAACACACACGGCTACTACCACCAAAAGGATAATAGAGCAACACGCTTGCACAATTTGACATTAATGACTATGCCAAATCCCCCACCAAGAGGATGACGGAGCGAAACTCACACCGGCCACTACAACTAAAAGGATGATAGGAAAAAAACTATCGCACAATCTGACACCAATCCAAGTGACAGACCCCCCATCAAAAGGATGACGGAGCGAAACACACACCGGCAACTACCACCAAAAGGATGATAGGACAAACCCTATCGCACAATCTGTCACCAATACAAGTGACAGACCCCCCACCAAAAGGTTGACAGAGCGAAACTCGCACCAAAAACTATCGCACAATCTGACATTAATGACTATGACATAGAAAAGAAAAGCCTGATAATTGAAACACTGGATAAATGTAAACCTTTGAGTAAACTTTAAACAATTGGAAAAAAGGTCGTCATCACCAAAAGGATGATGGTATGAAACACACACGACTACTACCACCAAAAGAATAATAGAGCAACACACTCACACAATCTGACATTAATGACTATGCCAAATCCCCCACCAAAAGGATGACGGAGCGAAACTCACACCGGCCACTACCACCAAAAGGATAATAGGACAAACACTATCGCACAATGTGACACCAATCCAAGTGATAGACCCCCCACCAAAAGGATGATGGAGCGAAACACACTCCGGCCACTACCACCAAAAGGCTGATAGGACAAACACTATCGCACAATCTGACACCAATCCAAGTGACAGACCCCCCACCCAAAGGATGACGGAGCGAAACACACACCAGCAACTACCACCAAAAGGATGATAGGACAAAACTATCGCACAATCTGACACCAATCCAAGTGACAGACCCCCCACCAAAAGGATGACAGAGCGAAACACACACCGGCAACTACCACCAAAAGGATGATAGGATAAACCCTATCGCACAATCTGACACCAATCCAAGTGACAGACCCCCCACCAAAAGGTTGACAGAGCGAAACTCACACCAAAAACTATCGCACAATCTGACATTAATGACTATGAGAGAGAAAAGAAATGCCTGATAATTGAAACACTGGATAAATGTAAACCTTTGAGTAAACTGTAAACAATTGGAAAAAATGTCAACATCACCAAAAGGATGATGGTATGAAACACACACGGCTACTACCACCAAAAGGATAATAGAGCAACACACTTGCACAATTTGACATTAATGACTATGCCAAATCCCCCACCAAAAGGATGACGGAGCGAAACACACACCGGCCACTACAACCAAAAGGATGATAGGAAAAACACTATCGCACAATCTGACACCAATCCAAGTGACAGACCCCCCATCAAAAGGATGACGGAGCGAAACACACACCGGCAACTACCACCAAAAGGATGATAGGACAAACCCTATCGCACAATCTGTCACCAATACAAGTGACAGACCCCCCACCAAAAGGTTGACAGAGCGAAACTCGCACCAAAAACTATCGCATAATCTGACATTAATGACTATGACATAGAAAAGAAAAGCCTGATAATTGAAACACTGGATAAATGTAAACCTTTGAGTAAACTTTAAACAATTGGAAAAAAGGTCGTCATCACCAAAAGGATGATGGTATGAAACACACACGGCTACTACCACCAAAAGAATAATAGAGCAACACACTCACACAATCTGACATTAATGACTATGCCAAATCCCCCACCAAAAGGATGACGGAGCGAAACTCACACCGGCCACTACCACCAAAAGGATAATAGGACAAACACTATCGCACAATGTGACACCAATCCAAGTGATAGACCCCCCACCAAAAGGATGATGGAGCGAAACACACTCCGGCCACTACCACCAAAAGGCTGATAGGACAAACACTATCGCACAATCTGACACCAATCCAAGTGACAGACCCCCCACCCAAAGGATGACGGAGCGAAACACACACCGGCAACTACCACCAAAAGGATGATAGGACAAAAACTATCGCACAATCTGACACCAATCCAAGTGACAGACCCCCCACCAAAAGGATGACAGAGCGAAACACACACCGGCAACTACCACCAAAAGGATGAAAGGATAAACCCTATCGCACAATCTGACACCAATCCAAGTGACAGACCCCCCACCAAAAGGTTGACAGAGCGAAACTCACACCAAAAACTATCGCACAATCTGACATTAATGACTATGAGAGAGAAAAGAAATGCCTGATAATTGAAACACTGGATAAATGTAAACCTTTGAGTAAACTGTAAACAATTGGAAAAAATGTCAACATCACCAAAAGGATGATGGTATGAAACACACACGGCTACTACCACCAAAAGGATAATAGAGCAACACACTTGCACAATTTGACATTAATGACTATGCCAAATCCCCCACCAAAAGGATGACGGAGCGAAACACACACCGGCCACTACAACCAAAAGGATGATAGGAAAAACACTATCGCACAATCTGACACCAATCCAAGTGACAGACCCCCCATCAAAAGGATGACGGAGCGAAACACACACCGGCAACTACCACCAAAAGGATGATAGGACAAACCCTATCGCACAATCTGTCACCAATACAAGTGACAGACCCCCCACCAAAAGGTTGACAGAGCGAAACTCGCACCAAAAACTATCGCATAATCTGACATTAATGACTATGACATAGAAAAGAAAAGCCTGATAATTGAAACACTGGATAAATGTAAACCTTTGAGTAAACTTTAAACAATTGGAAAAAAGGTCGTCATCACCAAAAGGATGATGGTATGAAACACACACGGCTACTACCACCAAAAGAATAATAGAGCAACACACTCACACAATCTGACATTAATGACTATGCCAAATCCCCCACCAAAAGGATGACGGAGCGAAACTCACACCGGCCACTACCACCAAAAGGATAATAGGACAAACACTATCGCACAATGTGACACCAATCCAAGTGATAGACCCCCCACCAAAAGGATGATGGAGCGAAACACACTCCGGCCACTACCACCAAAAGGCTGATAGGACAAACACTATCGCACAATCTGACACCAATCCAAGTGACAGACCCCCCACCCAAAGGATGACGGAGCGAAACACACACCGGCAACTACCACCAAAAGGATGATAGGACAAAAACTATCGCACAATCTGACACCAATCCAAGTGACAGACCCCCCACCAAAAGGATGACAGAGCGAAACACACACCGGCAACTACCACCAAAAGGATGAAAGGATAAACCCTATCGCACAATCTGACACCAATCCAAGTGACAGACCCCCCACCAAAAGGTTGACAGAGCGAAACTCACACCAAAAACTATCGCACAATCTGACATTAATGACTATGAGAGAGAAAAGAAATGCCTGATAATTGAAACACTGGATAAATGTAAACCTTTGAGTAAACTGTAAACAATTGGAAAAAATGTCAACATCACCAAAAGGATGATGGTATGAAACACACACGGCTACTACCACCAAAAGGATAATAGAGCAACACACTTGCACAATTTGACATTAATGACTATGCCAAATCCCCCACCAAAAGGATGACGGAGCGAAACACACACCGGCCACTACAACCAAAAGGATGATAGGAAAAACACTATCGCACAATCTGACACCAATCCAAGTGACAGACCCCCCATCAAAAGGATGACGGAGCGAAACACACACCGGCAACTACCACCAAAAGGATGATAGGACAAACCCTATCGCACAATCTGTCACCAATACAAGTGACAGACCCCCCACCAAAAGGTTGACAGAGCGAAACTCGCACCAAAAACTATCGCACAATCTGACATTAATGACTATGACATAGAAAAGAAAAGCCTGATAATTGAAACACTGGATAAATGTAAACCTTTGAGTAAACTTTAAACAATTGGAAAAAAGGTCGTCATCACCAAAAGGATGATGGTATGAAACACACACGGCTACTACCACCAAAAGAATAATAGAGCAACACACTCACACAATCTGACATTAATGACTATGCCAAATCCCCCACCAAAAGGATGACGGAGCGAAACTCACACCGGCCACTACCACCAAAAGGATAATAGGACAAACACTATCGCACAATGTGACACCAATCCAAGTGATAGACCCCCCACCAAAAGGATGATGGAGCGAAACACACTCCGGCCACTACCACCAAAAGGCTGATAGGACAAACACTATCGCACAATCTGACACCAATCCAAGTGACAGACCCCCCACCCAAAGGATGACGGAGCGAAACACACACCGGCAACTACCACCAAAAGGATGATAGGACAAAAACTATCGCACAATCTGACACCAATCCAAGTGACAGACCCCCCACCAAAAGGATGACAGAGCGAAACACACACCGGCAACTACCACCAAAAGGATGATAGGATAAACCCTATCGCACAATCTGACACCAATCCAAGTGACAGACCCCCCACCAAAAGGTTGAGAGAGCGAAACTCACACCAAAAACTATCGCACAATCTGACATTAATGACTATGAGAGAGAAAAGAAATGCCTGATAATTGAAACACTGGATAAATGTAAACCTTTGAGTAAACTGTAAACAATTGGAAAAAATGTCAACATCACCAAAAGGATGATGGTATGAAACACACACGGCTACTACCACCAAAAGGATAATAGAGCAACACACTTGCACAATTTGACATTAATGACTATGCCAAATCCCCCACCAAAAGGATGACGGAGCGAAACACACACCGGCCACTACAACCAAAAGGATGATAGGAAAAACACTATCGCACAATCTGACACCAATCCAAGTGACAGACCCCCCATCAAAAGGATGACGGAGCGAAACACACACCGGCAACTACCACCAAAAGGATGATAGGACAAACCCTATCGCACAATCTGTCACCAATACAAGTGACAGACCCCCCACCAAAAGGTTGACAGAGCGAAACTCGCACCAAAAACTATCGCACAATCTGACATTAATGACTATGACATAGAAAAGAAAAGCCTGATAATTGAAACACTGGATAAATGTAAACCTTTGAGTAAACTTTAAACAATTGGAAAAAAGGTCGTCATCACCAAAAGGATGATGGTATGAAACACACACGGCTACTACCACCAAAAGAATAATAGAGCAACACACTCACACAATCTGACATTAATGACTATGCCAAATCCCCCACCAAAAGGATGACGGAGCGAAACTCACACCGGCCACTACCACCAAAAGGATAATAGGACAAACACTATCGCACAATGTGACACCAATCCAAGTGATAGACCCCCCACCAAAAGGATGATGGAGCGAAACACACTCCGGCCACTACCACCAAAAGGCTGATAGGACAAACACTATCGCACAATCTGACACCAATCCAAGTGACAGACCCCCCACCCAAAGGATGACGGAGCGAAACACACACCGGCAACTACCACCAAAAGGATGATAGGACAAAAACTATCGCACAATCTGACACCAATCCAAGTGACAGACCCCCCACCAAAAGGATGACAGAGCGAAACACACACCGGCAACTACCACCAAAAGGATGATAGGATAAACCCTATCGCACAATCTGACACCAATCCAAGTGACAGACCCCCCACCAAAAGGTTGACAGAGCGAAACTCACACCAAAAACTATCGCACAATCTGACATTAATGACTATGAGAGAGAAAAGAAATGCCTGATAATTGAAACACTGGATAAATGTAAACCTTTGAGTAAACTGTAAACAATTGGAAAAAATGTCAACATCACCAAAAGGATGATGGTATGAAACACACACGGCTACTACCACCAAAAGGATAATAGAGCAACACACTTGCACAATTTGACATTAATGACTATGCCAAATCCCCCACCAAAAGGATGACGGAGCGAAACACACACCGGCCACTACAACCAAAAGGATGATAGGAAAAACACTATCGCACAATCTGACACCAATCCAAGTGACAGACCCCCCATCAAAAGGATGACGGAGCGAAACACACACCGGCAACTACCACCAAAAGGATGATAGGACAAACCCTATCGCACAATCTGTCACCAATACAAGTGACAGACCCCCCACCAAAAGGTTGACAGAGCGAAACTCGCACCAAAAACTATCGCACAATCTGACATTAATGACTATGACATAGAAAAGAAAAGCCTGATAATTGAAACACTGGATAAATGTAAACCTTTGAGTAAACTTTAAACAATTGGAAAAAAGGTCGTCATCACCAAAAGGATGATGGTATGAAACACACACGGCTACTACCACCAAAAGAATAATAGAGCAACACACTCACACAATCTGACATTAATGACTATGTCAAATCCCCCACCAAAAGGATGACGGAGCGAAACTCACACCGGCCACTACCACCAAAAGGATAATAGGACAAACACTATCGCACAATGTGACACCAATCCAAGTGATAGACCCCCCACCAAAAGGATGATGGAGCGAAACACACTCCGGCCACTACCACCAAAAGGCTGATAGGACAAACACTATCGCACAATCTGACACCAATCCAAGTGACAGACCCCCCACCAAAAGGATGACGGAGCGAAACACACACCGGCAACTACCACCAAAAGGATGATAGGACAAAAACTATCGCACAATCTGACACCAATCCAAGTGACAGACCCCCCACCAAAAGGATGACAGAGCGAAACACACACCGGCAACTACCACCAAAAGGATGATAGGATAAACCCTATCGCACAATCTGACACCAATCCAAGTGACAGACCCCCCACCAAAAGGTTGACAGAGCGAAACTCACACCAAAAACTATCGCACAATCTGACATTAATGACTATGAGAGAGAAAAGAAATGCCTGATAATTGAAACACTGGATAAATGTAAACCTTTGAGTAAACTGTAAACAATTGGAAAAAATGTCAACATCACCAAAAGGATGATGGTATGAAACACACACGGCTACTACCACCAAAAGGATAATAGAGCAACACACTTGCACAATTTGACATTAATGACTATGCCAAATCCCCCACCAAAAGGATGACGGAGCGAAACACACACCGGCCACTACAACCAAAAGGATGATAGGAAAAACACTATCGCACAATCTGACACCAATCCAAGTGACAGACCCCCCATCAAAAGGATGACGGAGCGAAACACACACCGGCAACGACCACCAAAAGGATGATAGGACAAACCCTATCGCACAATCTGTCACCAATACAAGTGACAGACCCCCCACCAAAAGGTTGACAGAGCGAAACTCGCACCAAAAACTATCGCACAATCAGACATTAATGACTATGACATAGAAAAGAAAAGCCTGATAATTGAAACACTGGATAAATGTAAACCTTTGAGTAAACTTTAAACAATTGGAAAAAATGTCGTCATCACCAAAAGGATGATGGTATGAAACACACACGGCTACTACCACCAAAAGAATAATAGAGCAACACACTCTCACAATCTGACATTAATGACTATGCCAAATCCCCCACCAAAAGGATGACGGAGCGAAACTCACACCGGCCACTACCACCAAAAGGATAATAGGACAAACACTATCACACAATGTGACACCAATCCAAGTGATAGACCCCCCACCAAAAGGATGACGGAGCGAAACACACATCGCCCACTACCACCTAAAGAATGATAGGACAAACACTATCGCACAATCTGACACCAATCCAAGTGACAGACCCCCCACCAAAAGGATGACGGAGCAAAACTCACACCGGCCACTACCACCAAAAGGATGATAGGACAAACACTATCGCACAATCTGACACCAATCCAAGTGACAGACCCCCACCAAAAGGACGATGGAGCGAAACACACTCCGGCCACTACCACCAAAATGATGATAGGACAAACACTATCGCATAATCTGACACCAATCCAAGTGACAGACCCCCCACCAAAAGGATGACGGAGCGAAACACACACCGGCCACTACCACCAAAAGGATGATAGGACAAACACTATCGCATAATCTGACACCAATCCAAGTGACAGACCCCCCACCAAAAGGATGACGGAGCGAAACTCACACAGACCACTACCACCAAAAGGATGATAGGACAAACACTATCGCACAATCTGACACCAATCCAAGTGACAGACCCCCCACCAAAAGGATGACGGAGCGAAACACACACCGACAACTACCACCAAAAGGATGATAGGACAAACCCTATCGTACAATCTGACTGCAATCCAAGTGACAGACCCCCCACCAAAAGGTTGACAGAGCGAAACTCACACCAAAAACTATCGCATAATCTGACATTAATGACTATGACAGAGAAAAGAAATGCGCGATAATTGAAATACTGGATAAATGTAAACCTTTGAGTAAACTGTAAACAATTGGAAAAAAGGTCGTCATCACCAAAAGGATGATGGTATGAAACACACACGACTACTACCACCAAAAGGATAATAGAGCAACACACTCGCACAATATGACATTAATGGCTATGCCAAATCCCCCACCAAAAGGATGAAGGAGCGAAACTCACACCGGCCACTACCACCAAAAGGATAATAGGACAAACACTATCGCACAATCTGACACCAATCCATGTGATAGACCCCCCACCAAAAGGATGACGGAGCGAAACACACACCGGCCACTACCACCAAAAGAATGATAGGACAAACACTATCGCAAAATCTAACACAAATCCAAGTGACAGACCCTCCACCAAAAGGATGACGGAGCAAAACTCACACCGGCCACTACAACCAAAAGGATGATAGGATAAACATTATCGCACAATCTGACACCAATCCAAGTGACAGACCCCCACCAAAAGGATGATGGAGCGAAACACACTCCGACCACTACCACCAAAAGGATGATAGGACAAACACTATCGTACAATCTGACACCAATCCAAGTGACAGACCCCCCACCAAAAGGATGACGGAGCGAAACACACACCGGCCACTACCACCAAAAGGATGATAGGACAAACACTATCGCACAATCTGACACCAATCCAAGTGACAGACCCCCCACCAAAAGGATGATGGAGCGAAACACACACCGACAACTACCACCAAAAGGATGATAGGACAAACCCTATCGTACAATCTGACTGCAATCCAAGTGACAGACCCCCCACCAAAAGGTCGACAGAGCGAAACTCACACCAAAAACTATCGCACAATCTGACATTAATGACTATGACAGAGAAAAGAAATGCCCGATAATTGAAATACTGGATAAATGTAAACCTTTGAGTAAACTGTAAACAATTGGAAAAAAGGTCGTCATCACCAAAAGGATGATGGTATGAAACACACACGACTACTACCACCAAAAGGATAATAGAGCAACACACTCGCACAATATGACATTAATGGCTATGCCAAATCCCCCACCAAAAGGATGACGGAGCGAAACTCACACCGGCCACTACCACCAAAAGGATAATAGGACAAACACTATCGCACAATCTGACACCAATCCATGTGATAGACCCCCCACCAAAAGGATGACGGAGCGAAACACACACCGGCCACTACCACCAAAAGAATGATATGACAAACACTATCGCAAAATCTGACACAAATCCAAGTGACAGACCCTCCACCAAAAGGATGACGGAGCAAAACTCACACCGGCCACAACCACCAAAAGGATGATAGGATAAACACTATCGCACAATCTGACACCAATCCAAGTGACAGACCCCCACCAAAAGGATGATGGAGCGAAACACACTCCGACCACTACCACCAAAAGGATGATAGGACAAACACTATCGCACAATCTGACACCAATCCAAGTGACAGACCCCCCACCAAAAGGATGACGGAGCGAAACACACACCGGCCACTACCACCAAATGGATGATAGGACAAACACTATCGCACAATCTGACACCAATCCAAGTGACAAACCCCCTATCAAAAGGATGACGGAGCGAAACACACACCGGCAACTACCACCAAAAGGATGATAGGACAAACCCTATCGCACAATCTGACACCAATACAAGTGACAGACCCCCCACCAAAAGGTTGACATAGCGAAACTCACACCAAAAACTATCGCACAATCTGACATTAATGACTATGACATAGAAAAGAAATGCCTGATAATTGAAACACTGGATAAATGTAAACCTTTGAGTAAACTTTAAACAATTGGAAAAAAGGTCGTCATCACCAAAAGGATGATGGTATGAAACACACCGGCTACTACCACCAAAAGAATAATAGAGCAACACACTCGCACAATCTGACATTAATGACTATGCCAAATCCCCCACCAAAAGGATGACGGAGAGAAACTCACACCGGCCACTACCACCAAAAGGATAATAGGACAAACACTATCGCACAATCTGACACCAATCCAAGTGATAGGCCCCCCACCAAAAGGATGACGGAGCGAAACACACACCGCCCACTACCACCAAAAGAATGATAGGACAAACACTATCGCACAATCCGACACCAATCCAAGTGACAGACCCCCCACCAAAAGGATGACGGAGCAAAACTCACACCGGCCACTACCACCAAAAGGATGATAGGACAAACACTATCGCACAATCTGACACCAATCCAAGTGACAGACCCCCCACCAAAAGGATGACGGAGCAAAACTCACACCGACCACTACCATCAAAAGGATGATAGGACAAACACTATCGCACAATCTGACACCAATCCAAGTGACAGACCCCCACCAAAAGGACGATGGAGCGAAACACACTCCGGCCACTACCACCAAAAGGATGATAGGACAAACACTATCGCACAATCTGACACCAATCCAAGTGACAGACCCCCCACCAAAAGGATGATGGAGCGAAACACACACCGGCCACTACCACCAAAAGGATGATAGGACAAACACTATCGCACAATCTGACACCAATCCTAGTGACAGACCCCCCACCAAAAGGATGACGGAGCGAAACACACACCGACAACTACCACCAAAAGGATGATAGGACAAACCCTATCGTACAATCTGACTGCAATCCAAGTGACAGACCCCCCACCAAAAGGTTGACAGAGCGAAACTCACACCAAAAACTATCGCACAATCTGACATTAATGACTATGACAGAGAAAAGAAATGCCCGATAATTGAAATACTGGATAAATGTAAACCTTTGAGTAAACTGTAAACAATTGGAAAAAAGGTCGTCATCACCAAAAGGATGATGGTATGAAACACACACGACTACTACCACCAAAAGGATAATAGAGCAACACACTCGCACAATCTGACATTAATGACTATGCCAAATCCCCCACCAAAAGGATGACGGAGCGAAACTCACACCGGCCACTACCACCAAAAGGATAATAGGACAAACACTATCGCACAATCTGACACCAATCCATGTGATAGACCCCCCACCAAAAGGATGACGGAGCGAAACACACACCGGCCACTACCACCAAAAGAATGATAGGACAAACACTATCGCAAAATCTGACACAAATCCAAGTGACAGACCCTCCACCAAAAGGATGACGGAGCAAAACTCACACCGGCCACTACCACCAAAAGGATGATAGGATAAACACTATCGCACAATCTGACACCAATCCAAGTGACAGACCCCCACCAAAAGGATGATGGAGCGAAACACACTCCGGCCACTACCACCAAAAGGCTGATAGGACAAACACTATCGCACAATCTGACACCAATCCAAGTGACAGACCCCCCACCAAAAGGATGACGGAGCGAAACACACACCGGCCACTACCACCAAAAGGATGATAGGACAAACACTATCGCACAATCTGACACCAGTCCAAGTGACAGACCCCCCACCAAAAGGATGACGGAGCGAAACTCACACCGACAACTACCACGAAAAGGATGATAGGACAAACCCTATTGCACAATCTGACACCAATCCAAGTGACAGACCCCCCACCAAAAGGTTGACCGAGCGAAACTCACACCAAAAACTATCGCACAATCTGACATTAATGACTATGGTAGAGAAAAGAAATGCCTGATAATTGAAACACTGGATAAATGTAAACCTTTGAGTAAACTATAAACAATTGGAAAAAAGGTCAACATCACCAAAAGGATGATGGCATGAAACACACACGGCTAATACCACCAAAAGGATAATAGAGCAACACACTCGCACAATCTGACATTAATGACTATGCCAAATCCCCCACCAAAAGGATGACGGAGCGTAACTCACACCAGCCACTACAACCAAAAGGATGATAGGACAAACACTATCGCACAATCTGACACCAATCCAAGTGATAGACCCCCCACCAAAAGGATGACGGAGCGAAACACACACCGGCCACTACCACCAAAAGAATGATAGGACAAACACTATCGCAAAATCTAACACAAATCCAAGTGACAGACCCTCCACCAAAAGGATGACGGAGCAAAACTCACACCGGCCACTACAACCAAAAGGATGATAGGATAAACACTATCGCATAATCTGACACCAATCCAAGTGACAGACCCCCACCAAAAGGATGATGGAGCGAAACACACTCCGACCACTACCACCAAAAGGATGATAGGACAAACACTATTGTACAATCTGACACCAATCCAAGTGACAGACCCCCCACCAAAAGGATGACGGAGCGAAACACACACCGGCCACTACCACCAAAAGGATGATAGGACAAACACTATCGCACAATCTGACACCAATCCAAGTGACAGACCCCCCACCAAAAGGATGACGGAGCGAAACACACACCGACAACTACCACCAAAAGGATGATAGGACAAACCCTATCGTACAATCTGACTGCAATCCAAGTGACAGACCCCCCACCAAAAGGTTGACAGAGCGAAACTCACACCAAAAACTATCGCACAATCTGACATTAATGACTATGACAGAGAAAAGAAATGCCCGATAATTGAAATACTAGATAAATGTAAACCTTTGAGTAAACTGTAAACAATTGGAAAAAAGGTCGTCATCACCAAAAGGATGATGATATGAAACACACACGACTACTACCACCAAAAGGATAATAGAGCAACACACTCGCACAATCTGACATTAATGACTATGCCAAATCCCCCACCAAAAGGATGACGGAGCGAAACTCACACCGGCCACTACCACCAAAAGGATAATAGGACAAACACTATCGCACAATCTGACACCAATCCATGTGATAGACCCCCCACCAAAAGGATGACGGAGCGAAACACACACCGGCCACTACCACCAAAAGAATGATAGGACAAACACTATCGCAAAATCTGAAACAAATCCAAGTGGCAGACCCTCCACCAAAAAGATGACGGAGCAAAACTCACACCGGCCACTACCACCAAAAGGATGATAGGATAAACACTATCGCACAATCTGACATCAATCCAAGTGACAGACCCCCACCAAAAGGATGATGGAGCGAAACACACTCCGGCCACTACCACCAAAAGGCTGATAGGACAAACACTATCGCACAATCTGACACCAATCCAAGTGACAGACCCCCCACCAAAAGGATGACGGAGCGAAACACACACCGGCCACTACCACCAAAAGGATGATAGGACAAACACTATCGCACAATCTGACACCAATCCAAGTGACAGACCCCCCACCAAAAGGATGACGGAGTGAATCTCACACCGACAACTACCACGAAAAGGATGATAGGACAAACCCTATCGCACAATCTGACACCAATCCAAGTGACAGACCCCCTACCAAAAGGTTGACCGAGCGAAACTCACACCAAAAACTATCGCACAATCTGACATTAATGACAATGGTAGAGAAAAGAAATGCCTGATAATTGAAACACTGGATAAATGTAAACCTTTGAGTAAACTGTAAACAATTGGAAAAAAGGTCAACATCACCAAAAGGATGATGGCATGAAACACACACGGCTAATACCACCAAAAGGATAATAGAGCAACACACTCGCACAATCTGACATTAATGACTATGCCAAATCCCCCACCAAAAGGATGACGGAGCGAAACTCACACCAGCCACTACAACCAAAAGGATGATAGGACAAACACTATCGCACAATCTGACACCAATTCAAGTGATAGACCCCCCACCAAAAGGATGACGGAGCGAAACACACACCGGCCACTACCACCAAAAGAATGATAGGACAAACACTATCGCAAAATCTAACACAAATCCAAGTGACAGACCCTCCACCAAAAGGATGACGGAGCAAAACTCACACCGGCCACTACAACCAAAAGGATGATAGGATAAACACTATCGCATAATCTGACACCAATCCAAGTGACAGACCCACACCAAAAGGATGATGGAGCGAAACACACTCCGACCACTACCACCAAAAGGATGATAGGACAAACACTATCGTACAATCTGACACCAATCCAAGTGACAGACCCCCCACCAAAAGGATGACGGAGCGAAACACACACCGGCCACTACCACCAAAAGGATGATAGGACAAACACTATCGCACAATCTGACACCAATCCAAGTGACAGACCCCCCACCAAAAGGATGACGGAGCGAAACACACACCGACAACTACCACCAAAAGGATGATAGGACAAACCCTATCGTACAATCTGACTGCAATCCAAGTGACAGACCCCCCACCAAAAGGTTGACAGAGCGAAACTCACACCAAAAACTATCGCACAATCTGACATTAATGACTATGACAGAGAAAAGAAATGCCCGATAATTGAAATACTGGATAAATGTAAACCTTTGAGTAAACTGTAAACAATTGGAAAAAAGGTCGTCATCACCAAAAGGATGATGGTATGAAACACACACGACTACTACCACCAAAAGGATAATAGAGCAACACACTCGCACAATATGACATTAATGGCTATGCCAAATCCCCCACCAAAAGGATGACGGAGCGAAACTCACACCGGCCACTACCACCAAAAGGATAATAGGACAAACACTATCGCACAATCTGACACCAATCCATGTGATAGACCCCCCACCAAAAGGATGACGGAGCGAAACACACACCGGCCACTACCACCAAAAGAATGATAGGACAAACACTATCGCAAAATCTGACACCAATCCAAGTGACAGACCCCCCACCAAAAGGATGACGGAGCAAAACTCACACCGGCCACTACCACCAAAAGGATGATAGGACAAACACTATCGCACAATCTGACACCAATCCAAGTGACAGACCCCCACCAAAAGGACGATGGAGCGAAACACACTCCGGCCACTACCACCAAAAGGATGATAGGACAAACACTATCGCACAATCTGACACCAATCCAAGTGACAGACCCCCCACCAAAAGGATGACGGAGCGAAACACACACCGGCCACTACCACCAAAAGGATGATAGGACAAACACTATCGCACAATCTGACACCAATCCAAGTGACAGACCCCCCACCAAAAGGATGACGGAATGAAACTCACACAGACCACTACCACCAAAAGGATGATAGGACAAACACTATCGCACAATCTGACACCAATCCAAGTGACAGACCCCCCACCAAAAGGATGACGGAGCGAAACACACACCGACAACTACCACCAAAAGGATGATAGGACAAACCCTATCGTACAATCTGACTGCAATCCAAGTGACAGACCCCCCACCAAAAGGTTGACAGAGCGAAACTCACACCAAAAACTATCGCACAATCTGACATTAATGACTATGACAGAGAAAAGAAATGCCCGATAATTGAAATACTGGATAAATGTAAACCTTTGAGTAAACTGTAAACAATTGGAAAAAAGGTCGTCATCACCAAAAGGATGATGGTATGAAACACACACGACTACTACCACCAAAAGGATAATAGAGCAACACACTCGCACAATCTGACATTAATGACTATGCCAAATCCCCCACCAAAAGGATGACGGAGCGAAACTCACACCGGCCACTACCACCAAAAGGATAATAGAACAAACACTATCGCACAATCTGACACCAATCCATGTGATAGACCCCCCACCAAAAGGATGACGGAGCGAAACACACACCGGCCACTACCACCAAAAGAATGATAGGACAAACACTATCGCAAAATCTGACACAAATCCAAGTGACAGACCCTCCACCAAAAGGATGACGGAGCAAAACTCACACCGGCCACTACCACCAAAAGGATGATAGGATAAACACTATCGCACAATCTGACACCAATCCAAGTGACAGACCCCCACCAAAAGGATGATGGAGCGAAACACTCTCCGGCCACTACCACCAAAAGGCTGATAGGACAAACACTATCGCACAATCTGACACCAATTCAAGTGACAGACCCCCCACCAAAAGGATGACGGAGCGAAACACACACCGACCACTACCACCAAAAGGATGATAGGACAAACACTATCGCACAATCTGACACCAATCCAAGTGACAGACCCCCCACCAAAAGGATGACGGAGCGAAACTCACACCGACAACTACCACGAAAAGGATGATAGGACAAACCCTATCGCACAATCTGACACCAATCCAAGTGACAGACCCCCCACCAAAAGGTTGACCGAGCGAAACTCACACCAAAAACTATCGCACAATCTGACATTAATGACTATGGTAGAGAAAAGAAATGCCTGATAATTGAAACACTGGATAAATGTAAACCTTTGAGTAAACTGTAAACAATTGGAAAAAAGGTCAACATCACCAAAAGGATAATGGCATGAAACACACACGGCTAATACCACCAAAAGGATAATAGAGCAACACACTCGCACAATCTGACATTAATGACTATGCCAAATCCCCCACCAAAAGGATGACGGAGCGAAACTCACACCAGCCACTACAACCAAAAGGATGATAGGACAAACACTATCGCACAATCTGACACCAATCCAAGTGATAGACCCCCCACCAAAAGGATGATGGAGCGAAACACACACCGGCCACTACCACCAAAATAATGATAGGACAAACACTATCGCACAATCTGACACCAATCCAAGTGACAGACCCCCCACCAAAAGGATGAAGGAGCAAAACTCACACCGACCACTACCACCAAAAGGATGATAGGACAAACACTATTGCACAATCTGACAGCAATCCAAGTGACAGACCCCCACCAAAAGGATGATGGAGCGAAACACACTCCGGACACTACCACTAAAAGGATGATAGGACAAACACTATCGCACAATCTGACACCAATCCAAGTGACAGACCCCCCACCAAAAGGATGACGGAGCAAAACATACACCGGCCACTACCACCAAAAGGATGATAGGACAAACACTATCGCACAATCTGACACCAATCCAAGTGACAGACCCCCCACCAAAAGGATGACGGAGCGAAACACACACCGGCAACTACCACCAAAAGGATGATAGGACAAACCCTATCGCACAATCTGACACCAATCCAAGTGACAGACCCCCCACCAAAAGTTTGACAGAGCGAAACTCACACCAAAAACTATCGCACAATCTGACATTAATGACTATGACATAGAAAAGAAATGCCTGATAATTGAAACACTGGATAAATGTAAACCTTTGAGTAAACTTTAAACAATTGGAAAAAAGGTCGTCATCACCAAAAGGATTATGGTATGAAACACACACGGCCACTACCACCAAAAGAATAATAGAGCAACACACTCGCACAATCTGACATTAATGACTATGCCAAATTCCCCACCAAAAGGATGACGGAGCGAAACTCACACCGGCCACTACCAGCAAAAGGATAATAGCACAAACACTATCGCACAATCTGACACCAATCCAAGTGATAGACCCCCCACCAAAAGGTTGACGGAGCGAAACACACACCGCCCACTACCACCAAAAGAATGATAGGACAAACACTATCGCACAATCTGACACCAATCCAAGTGATAGACCCCCCACCAAAAGGATGACGGAGCAAAACTCACACCGGCCACTACCACCAAAAGGATTATAGGACAAACACTATCGCACAATCTGACACCAATCCAAGTGACAGACCCCCACCAAATGGACGATGGAGCGAAACACACTCCGGCCACTACCACCAAAAGGATGATAGGACAAACACTATCGCACAATCTGACACCAATCCAAGTGACAGACCCCCCACCAAAAGGATGACGGAGCGAAATACACACCGGCCACTACCACCAAAAGGATGATAGGACAAACACTATCGCACAATCTGACACCAATCCAAGTGACAGACCCCCCACCAAAAGGATGACGGAGCGAAACTCACACAGACCACTACCACCAAAAGGATGATAGGACAAACACTATCGCACAATCTGACACCAATCCAAGTGGCAGACCCCCACCAAAAAGATGACGGAGCAAAACACACACCGACAACCACCAAAAGGATGATAGGACAAACCCTATCGTACAATCTGACTGCAATCCAAGTGATAGACCCCCCACCAAAAGGTTGACAGAGCGAAACTCACACCAAAAACTATCGCACAATCTGACATTAATGACTATGACATAGAAAAGAAATGCCTGATAATTGAAACACTGGATAAATGTAAACCTTTGAGTAAACTTTAAACAATTGGAAAAAAGGTCGTCATCACCAAAAGGATGATGGTATGAAACACACACGGCTACTACCACCAAAAGAATAATAGAGCAACACACTCGCACAATCTGACATTAATGACTATGCCAAATCACCCACCAAAAGGATGATGGAGCGAAACTCACACCGGCCACTACCACCAAAAGGATAATAGGACAAACACTATCGCACAATCTGACACCAATCCAAGTGACAGACCCCCCACCAAAAGGATGAAGGAGCAAAACTCACACCGACCACTACCACCAAAAGGATGATAGGACAAACACTATTGCACAATCTGACAGCAATCCAAGTGACAGACCCCCACCAAAAGGATGATGGAGCGAAACACAATCCGGACACTACCACCAAAAGGATGATAGGACAAACACTATCGCACAATCTGACACCAATCCAAGTGACAGACCCCCCACCAAAAGGATGACGGAGCAAAACATACACCGGCCACTACCACCAAAAGGATGATAGGACAAACACTATCGCACAATCTGACACCAATCCAAGTGACAGACCCCCCACCAAAAGGATGACGGAGCGAAACACACACCGGCAACTACCACCAAAAGGATGATAGGACAAACCCTATCGCACAATCTGACACCAATCCAAGTGACAGACCCCCCACCAAAAGGTTGACAGAGCGAAACTCACACCAAAAACTATCGCACAATCTGACATTAATGACTATGACATAGAAAAGAAATGCCTGATAATTGAAACACTGGATAAATGTAAACCTTTGAGTAAACTTTAAACAATTGGAAAAAAGGTCGTCATCACCAAAAGGATTATGGTATGAAACACACACGGCTACTACCACCAAAAGAATAATAGAGCAACACACTCGCACAATCTGACATTAATGACTATGCCAAATTCCCCACCGAAAGGATGACGGAGCGAAACTCACACCGGCCACTACCAGCAAAAGGATAATAGCACAAACATTATCGCACAATCTGACACCAATCCAAGTGATAGACCCCCCACCAAAAGGTTGACGGAGCGAAACACACACCGCCCACTACCACCAAAAGAATGATAGGACAAACACTATCGCACAATCTGACACCAATCCAAGTGATAGACCCCCCACCAAAAGTATGACGGAGCAAAACTCACACCGGCCACTACCACCAAAAGGATTATAGGACAAACACTATCGCACAATCTGACACCAATCCAAGTGACAGACCCCCACCAAATGGACGATGGAGCGAAACACACTCCGGCCACTACCACCAAAAGGATGATAGGACAAACACTATCGCACAATCTGACACCAATCCAAGTGACAGACCCCCCACCAAAAGGATGACGGAGCGAAATACACACCGGCCACTACCACCAAAAGGATGATAGGACAAACACTATCGCACAATCTGACACCAATCCAAGTGACAGACCCCCCACCAAAAGGATGACGGAGCGAAACTCACACAGACCACTACCACCAAAAGGATGATAGGACAAACACTATCGCACAATCTGACACCAATCCAAGTGACAGACCCCCCACCAAAAAGATGACAGAGCAAAACACACACCGACAACCACCAAAAGGATGATAGGACAAACCCTATCGTACAATCTGACTGCAATCCAAGTGATAGACCCCCCACAAAAAGGTTGACAGAGCGAAACTCACACCAAAAACTATCGCACAATCTGACATTAATGACTATGACATAGAAAAGAAATGCCTGATAATTGAAACACTGGATAAATGTAAACCTTTGAGTAAACTTTAAACAATTGGAAAAAAGGTCGTCATCACCAAAAGGATGATGGTATGAAACACACACGGCTACTACCACCAAAAGAATAATAGAGCAACACACTCGCACAATCTGATATTAATGACTATGCCAAATCCCCCACCAAAAGGATGACGGAGCGAAACTCACACCGGCCACTACCACCAAAAGGATAATAGGACAAACACTATCGCACAATCTGACACCAATCCAAGTGATAGACCCCCCACCAAAAGGATGACGGAGCGAAACACACACCGCCCACTACCACCAAAAGAATGATAGGACAAACACTATCGCACAATCTGACACCAATCCAAGTGACAGACCCCCCACCAAAAGGATGACGGAGCAAAACTCACACCGGCCACTACCACCAAAAGGATGATAGGACAAACACTATCGCACAATCTGACACTAATCCAAGTGACAGAACCCCACCAAAAGGACGATGGAGCGAAACACACTCCGACCACTACCACCAAAAGGATGATAGGACAAACACTATCGCACAATCTGACACCAATCCAAGTGACAGACCCCCCACCAAAAGGATGACGGAGCGAAACACACACCGGCAACTACCACCAAAAGGATGATAGGACAAACCCTATCGCACAATCTGACACCAATCCAAGTGACAGACCCCCCACCAAAAGGTTGACAGAGCGAAACTCACACCAAAAACTATCGCACAATCTGACATTAATGACTATGACATAGAAAAGAAATGCCTGATAATTGAAACACTGGATAAATGTAAACCTTTGAGTAAACTTTAAACAATTGGAAAAAAGGTCGTCATCACCAAAAGGATTATGGTATGAAACACACACGGCTACTACCACCAAAAGAATAATAGAGCAACACACTCGCACAATCTGACATTAATGACTATGCCAAATTCCCCACCGAAAGGATGACGGAGCGAAACTCACACCGGCCACTACCAGCAAAAGGATAATAGCACAAACATTATCGCACAATCTGACACCAATCCAAGTGATAGACCCCCCACCAAAAGGTTGACGGAGCGAAACACACACCGCCCACTAGCACCAAAAGAATGATAGGACAAACACTATCGCACAATCTGACACCAATCCAAGTGATAGACCCCCCACCAAAAGGATGACGGAGCAAAACTCACACCGGCCACTACCACCAAAAGGATTATAGGACAAACACTATCGCACAATCTGACACCAATCCAAGTGACAGACCCCCACCAAATGGACGATGGAGCGAAACACACTCCGGCCACTACCACCAAAAGGATGATAGGACAAACACTATCGCACAATCTGACACCAATCCAAGTGACAGACCCCCCACCAAAAGGATGACGGAGCGAAATACACACCGGCCACTACCACCAAAAGGATGATAGGACAAACACTATCGCACAATCTGACACCAATCCAAGTGACAGACCCCCCACCAAAAGGATGACGGAGCGAAACTCACACAGACCACTACCACCAAAAGGATGATAGGACAAACACTATCGCACAATCTGACACCAATCCAAGTGACAGACCCCCCACCAAAAAGATGACAGAGCAAAACACACACCGACAACCACCAAAAGGATGATAGGACAAACCCTATCGTACAATCTGACTGCAATCCAAGTGATAGACCCCCCACCAAAAGGTTGACAGAGCGAAACTCACACCAAAAACTATCGCACAATCTGACATTAATGACTATGACATAGAAAAGAAATGCCTGATAATTGAAACACTGGATAAATGTAAACCTTTGAGTAAACTTTAAACAATTGGAAAAAAGGTCGTCATCACCAAAAGGATGATGGTATGAAACACACACGGCTACTACCACCAAAAGAATAATAGAGCAACACACTCGCACAATCTGACATTAATGACTATGCCAAATCCCCCACCAAAAGGATGACGGAGCGAAACTCACACCGGCCACTACCACCAAAAGGATAATAGGACAAACACTATCGCACAATCTGACACCAATCCAAGTGATAGACCCCCCACCAAAAGGATGACGGAGCGAAACACACACCGCCCACTACCACCAAAAGAATGATAGGACAAACACTATCGCACAATCTGACACCAATCCAAGTGACAGACCCCCCACCAAAAGGATGACGGAGCAAAACTCACACCGGCCACTACCACCAAAAGGATGATAGGACAAACACTATCGCACAATCTGACACCAATCCAAGTGACAGAACCCCACCAAAAGGACGATGGAGCGAAACACACTCCGGCCACTACCACCAAAAGGATGATAGGACAAACACTATCGCACAATCTGACACCAATCCAATTGACAGACCCCCCACCAAAAGGATGACGGAGCGAAACACACACCGGCCACTACCACCAAAAGGATGATAGGACAAACACTATCGCACAATCTGACACCAATCCAAGTGACAGACCCCCCACCAAAAGGATGACGGAATGAAACTCACACAGACCACTACCACCAAAAGGATGATAGGACAAACACTATCGCACAATCTGACACCAATCCAAGTGACAGACCCCCCACCAAAAAGATGACAGAGCAAAACACACACCGACAACCACCAAAAGGATGATAGGACAAACCCTATCGTACAATCTGACTGCAATCCAAGCGATAGACCCCCCACCAAAAGGTTGACAGAGCGAAACTCACACCAAAAACTATCGCACAATCTGACATTAATGACTATGACATAGAAAAGAAATGCCTGATAATTGAAACACTGGATAAATGTAAACCTTTGAGTAAACTTTAAACAATTGGAAAAAAGGTCGTCATCACCAAAAGGATGATGGTATGAAACACACACGGCTACTACCACCAAAAGAATAATAGAGCAACACACTCGCACAATCTGACATTAATGACTATGCCAAATCCCCCACCAAAAGGATGACGGAGCGAAACTCACACCGGCCACTACCACCAAAAGGATAATAGGACAAACACTATCGCACAATCTGACACCAATCCAAGTGATAGACCCCCCACCAAAAGGATGACGGAGCGAAACACACACCGCCCACTACCACCAAAAGAATGATAGGACAAACACTATCGCACAATCTGACACCAATCCAAGTGACAGACCCCCCACCAAAAGGATGACGGAGCAAAACTCACACCGGCCACTACCACCAAAAGGATGATAGGACAAACACTATCGCACAATCTGACACCAATCCAAGTGACAGAACCCCACCAAAAGGACGATGGAGCGAAACACACTCCGGCCACTACCACCAAAAGGATGATAGGACAAACACTATCGCACAATCTGACACCAATCCAATTGACAGACCCCCCACCAAAAGGATGACGGAGCGAAACACACACCGGCCACTACCACCAAAAGGATGATAGGACAAACACTATCGCACAATCTGACACCAATCCAAGTGACAGACCCCCCACCAAAAGGATGACGGAATGAAACTCACACAGACCACTACCACCAAAAGGATGATAGGACAAACACTATCGCACAATCTGACACCAATCCAAGTGACAGACCCCCCACCAAAAGGATGACGGAGCGAAACACACACCGACAACTACCACCAAAAGGATGATAGGACAAACCCTATCGTACAATCTGACTGCAATCCAAGTGACAGACCCCCCACCAAAAGGTTGACAGAGCGAAACTCACACCAAAAACTATCGCACAATCTGACATTAATGACTATGACAGAGAAAAGAAATGCCCGATAATTGAAATACTGGATAAATGTAAACCTTTGAGTAAACTGTAAACAATTGGAAAAAAGGTTGTCATCACCAAAAGGATGATGGTATGAAACACACACGACTACTACCACCAAAAGGATAATAGAGCAACACACTCGCACAATCTGACATTAATGACTATGCCAAATCCCCCACCAAAAGGATGACGGAGCGAAACTCACACCGGCCACTACCACCAAAAGGATAATAGGACAAACACTATCGCACAATCTGACACCAATCCATGTGATAGACCCCCCACCAAAAGGATGACGGAGCGAAGCACACACCGGCCACTACCACCAAAAGAATGATAGGACAAACACTATCGCAAAATCTGACACAAATCCAAGTGACAGACCCTCCACCAAAAGGATGACGGAGCAAAACTCACACCGGCCACTACCACCAAAAGGATGATAAGATAAACACTATCGCACAATCTGACACCAATCCAAGTGACAGACCCCCACCAAAAGGATGACAGAGCGAAACTCACACCAAAAACTATCACACAATCTGACATTAATGGCTATGACTGGAGAAAAGAAATGCCCGATAATTGAAATACAGGATAAATGTAAACCTTTGAGTAAACTGTAAACAATTGGAAAAAAGGTCGTCATCACCAAAAGGATGATGGTATGAAACAGACGCGACTACTACCACCAAAAGGATAATAGAGCAACACACTCGCACAATCTGAGATTAATGACTATGCCAAATCCCCCACCAAAAGGATGACGGAATGAAACTCACACAGACCACTACCACCAAAAGGATGATAGGACAAACACTATCGCACAATCTGACACCAATCCAAGTGACAGACCCCCCACCAAAAGGATGACGGAGCGAAACACACACCGACAACTACCACCAAAAGGATGATAGGACAAACACTATCGTACAATCTGACACCAATCCAAGTGACAGACCCCCCACCAAAAGGTTGACAGAGCGAAACTCACACCAAAAACTATCGCACAATCTGACATTAATGACTATGACAGAGAAAAGAAATGCCCGATAATTGAAATACTGGATAAATGTAAACCTTTGAGTAAACTGTAAACAATTGGAAAAAAGGTTGTCATCACCAAAAGGATGATGGTATGAAACACACACGACTACTACCACCAAAAGGATAATAGAGCAACACACTCGCACAATCTGACATTAATGACTATGCCAAATCCCCCACCAAAAGGATGACGGAGCGAAACTCACACCGGCCACTACCACCAAAAGGATAATAGGACAAACACTATCGCACAATCTGACACCAATCCATGTGATAGACCCCCCACCAAAAGGATGACGGAGCGAAGCACACACCGGCCACTACCACCAAAAGAATGATAGGACAAACACTATCGCAAAATCTGACACAAATCCAAGTGACAGACCCTCCACCAAAAGGATGACGGAGCAAAACTCACACCGGCCACTACCACCAAAAGGATGATAAGATAAACACTATCGCACAATCTGACACCAATCCAAGTGACAGACCCCCACCAAAAGGATGACAGAGCGAAACTCACACCAAAAACTATCACACAATCTGACATTAATGGCTATGACTGGAGAAAAGAAATGCCCGATAATTGAAATACAGGATAAATGTAAACCTTTGAGTAAACTGTAAACAATTGGAAAAAAGGTCGTCATCACCAAAAGGATGATGGTATGAAACAGACGCGACTACTACCACCAAAAGGATAATAGAGCAACACACTCGCACAATCTGAGATTAATGACTATGCCAAATCCCCCACCAAAAGGATGACGGAGCGAAACTCACACCGACCACTACCACCAAAAGGATAATAGGACAAACACTATCGCACAATCTGACACCAATCCATGTGATAGACCCCCCACCAAAAGGATGACGAAGCGAAACACACACCGGCCACTACCACCCAAAGAATGATAGGACAAACACTATCGCAAAATCTGACACAAATCCAAGTGACAGACCCTCCACCAAAAGGATGACGGAGCAAAACTCACACCGGCCACTACCACCAAAAGGATGATAGGATAAACACTATCGCACAATCTGACACCAATCCAAGTGACAGACCCCCACCAAAAGGATGATGGAGTGAAACACACTCCGGCCACTACCACCAAAAGGCTGATAGGACAAACACTATCGCACAATCTGACACCAATCCAAGTGACAGACCCCCCACCAAAAGGATGACGGAGCGAAACACACACCGGCCACTACCACCAAAAGGATGATAGGGCAAACACTATCGCACAATCTGACACCAATCCAAGTGACAGACCCCCCACCAAAAGGATGACGGAGTGAAACTCACACCGACAACTACCACGAAAAGGATGATAGGACAAACCCTATCGCACAATCTGACACCAATCCAAGTGACAGACCCCCCACCAAAAGGTTGACCGAGCGAAACTCACACCAAAAACTATCGCACAATCTGACATTAATGACTATGGTAGAGAAAAGAAATGCCTGATAATTGAAACACTGGATAAATGTACACCTTTGAGTAAACTGTAAACAATTGGAAAAAAGGTCAACATCACCAAAAGGATGATGGCATGAAACACACACGGCTAATACCACCAAAAGGATAATAGAGCAACACACTCGCACAATCTGACATTAATGACTATGCCAAATCCCCCACCAAAAGGATGACGGAGCGAAACTCACACCAGCCACTACAACCAAAAGGATGATAGGACAAACACTATCGCACAACTTGACACCAATCCAAGTGATAGACCCCCCACCAAAAGGATGATGGAGCGAAACACACACCGGCCACTACCACCAAAATAATGATAGGACAAACACTATCGCACAATCTGACACCAATCCAAGTGACAGGCCCTCCACCAAAAGGATGACGGAGCAAAACTCACATCGACCACTACCACCAAAAGGATGATAGGACAAACACTATTGCACAATCTGACAGCAATCCAAGTGACAGACCCCCACCAAAAGGAAGATGGAGCAAAACACACTCCGGACACTACCACCAAAAGGATGATAGGACAAACACTATCGCACAATCTGACACCAATCCAAGTGACAGACCCCCCACCAAAAGGATGACGGAGCGAAACACACACCGGCAACTACCACCAAAAGGATGATAGGACAAACCCTATCGCACAATCTGACACCAATCCAAGTGACAGACCCCCCACCAAAAGGTTGACAGAGCGAAACTCACACCAAAAACTATCGCACAATCTGACATTAATGACTATGACATAGAAAAGAAATGCCTGATAATTGAAACACTGGATAAATGTAAACCTTTGAGTAAACTTTAAACAATTGGAAAAAAGGTCGTCATCACCAAAAGGATTATGGTATGAAACACACACGGCTACTACCACCAAAAGAATAATAGAGCAACACACTCGCACAATCTGACATTAATGACTATGCCAAATTCCCCACCAAAAGGATGACGGAGCGAAACTCACACCGGCCACTACCAGCAAAAGGATAATAGCACAAACACTATCGCACAATCTGACACCAATCCAAGTGATAGACCCCCCACCAAAAGGATGACGGAGCGAAACACACACCGCCCACTACCACCAAAAGAATGATAGGACAAACACTATCGCACAATCTGACACCAATCCAAGTGATAGACCCCCCACCAAAAGGATGACGGAGCAAAACTCACACCGGCCACTACCACCAAAAGGATTATAGGACAAGCACTATCGCACAATCTGACACCAATCCAAGTGACAGACCTCCACCAAATGGACGATGGAGCGAAACACACTCCGGCCACTACCACCAAAAGGATGATAGGACAAACACTATCGCACAATCTGACACCAATCCAAGTGACAGACCCCCCACCAAAAGGATGACGGAGCAAAATACACACCGGCCACTACCACCAAAAGGATGATAGGACAAACACTATCGCACAATCTGACACGAATCCAAGTGACAGACCCCCCACCAAAAGGATGACGGAGCGAAACTCACACAGACCACTACCACCAAAAGGATGATAGGACAAACACTATCGCACAATCTGACACCAATCCAAGTGACAGACCCCCCACCAAAAGGATGACGGAGCGAAACACACACCGACAACCACCAAAAGGATGATAGGACAAACCCTATCGTACAATCTAACTGCAATCCAAGTGACAGACCCCCCACCAAAAGGATGACGGAGCGAAACACACACCGACAACCACCAAAAGGATGATAGGACAAACCCTATCGTACAATCTGACTGCAATCCAAGTGACAGACCCCCCACCAAAAGGTTGACAGAGCGAAACTCACACCAAAAACTATCGCACAATCTGACATTAATGACTATGACAGCGAAAAGAAATGCCCGATAATTGAAATACTGGATAAATGTAAACCTTTGAGTAAACTGTAAACAATTGGAAAAAAAGTCGTCATCACCAAAAGGATGATGGTATGAAACACACGCGACTACTACCACCAAAAGGATAAAAGAGCAACACACTCGCACAACCTGACATTAATGACTATGCAAAATCCCCCACCAAAAGGATGACGGAGCGAAACTCACACCGGCCACTACCACCAAAAGGATAATAGGACAAACACTATCGCACAATCTGACACCAATCCATGTGATAGACCCCCCACCAAAAGGATGACGGAGCGAAACACACACCGGCCACTACCACCAAAAGAATGATAGGACAAACACTATCGCAAAATCTGACACAAATCTAAGTGACAGACCCTCCACCAAAAGGATGACGGAGCAAAAATCACACCGGCAACTACCACCAAAAGGATGATAGGACAAACACTATCGCACAATCTGACACCAATCCAAGTGACAGACCCCCACCAAAAGGATGATGGAGCGAAATACACTCCGGCCACTACCACCAAAAGGATGATAGGACAAACACTATCGCACAATCTGACACCAATCTAAGTGACCGACCCCCCACCAAAAGGATGACGGAGCGAAACACACACCGGCCACTACCACCAAAAGGATGAAAGGACAAACACTATCGCACAATCTGACACCAATCCAAGTGACAGACCCCCCACCAAAAGGATGACGGAGCGAAACTCACACCGGGAACTACCACGAAAAGGATGATAGGACAAACCCTATCGCACAATCTGACACCATTCCAAGTGACAGACCCCCCACCAAAAGGTTGACGGAGCGAAACTCACACCAAAAACTATCGCACAATCTAACATTAATGACTATGGTAGAGAAAAGAAATGCCTGATAATTGAAACACTGGATAAATGTAAACCTTTGAGTAAACTGTAAACAATTGGAAAAAAGGTCAACATCACCAAAAGGATGATGGCATGAAACACACACGGCTAATACCACCAAAAGGAGAATAGAGCAACACACTCGCACAATCTGACATTAATGACTATGCCAAATCCCCCACCAAAAGGATGACGGAGCGAAACTCACACCAGCCACTACAACCAAAAGGATGATAGGACAAACACTATCGCACAATCTGACACCAATCCAAGTGATAGACCCCCCACCAAAAGGATGACGGAGCGAAACACACACCGGCCACTACCACCAAAATAATGATAGGACAAACACTATCGCACAATCTGACACCAATCCAAGTGACAGACCCTCCACCAAAAGGATGACGGAGCAAAACTCACACCGACCACTACCACCAAAAGGATGATAGGACAAACACTATCGCACAATCTGACTGCAATCCAAGTGACAGACCCCCACCAAAAGGATGATGGAGCGAAACACACTCCGGACACTACCACCAAAAGGATGATAGGACAAACACTATCGCACAATCTGACACCAATCCAAGTGACAGACCCTCCACCAAAAGGATGACGGAGCAAAACATACACCGGCCACTACCACCAAAAGGATGATAGGACAAACACTATCGCACAATCTGACACCAATCCAAGTGACAGACCCCCCATCAAAAGGATGACGGAGCGAAACACACACCGGCAACTACCACCAAAAGGATGATAGGACAAACCCTATCGCACAATCTGACACCAATCCAAGTGACAGACCCCCCACCAAAAGGTTGACAGAGCGAAACTCACCCCAAAAACTATAGCACAATCTGACATTAATGTCTATGACATAGAAAAGAAATGCCTGATAATTGAAACACTGGATAAATGTAAACCTTTGAGTAAACTTTAAACAATTGGAAAAAAGGTCGTCATCACCAAAAGGATGATGGCATGAAACACACACGGCTAATACCACCAAAAGGATAATAGAGCAACACACTCGCACAATCTGACATTAAGGACTATGCCAAATCCCCCACCAAAAGGATGACGGAGCGAAACTCACACCAGCCACTACAACCAAAAGGATGATAGGACAAACACTATCGCACAATCTGACACCAATCCAAGTGATAGACCCCCCACCAAAAGGATGACGGAGCGAAACACACACCGGCCACTACCACCAAAATAATGATAGGACAAACACTATCGCACAATCTGACACCAATCCAAGTGACAGACCCTCCACCAAAAGGATGACGGAGCAAAACTCACACCGACCACTACCACCAAAAGGATGATAGGACAAACACTATCGCACAATCTGACTGCAATCCAAGTGACAGACCCCCACCAAAAGGATGATGGAGCGAAACACACTCCGGACACTACCACCAAAAGGATGATAGGACAAACACTATCGCACAATCTGACACCAATCCAAGAGACAGACCCTCCACCAAAAGGATGACGGAGCAAAACATACACCGGCCACTACCACCAAAAGGATGATAGGACAAACACTATCGCACAATCTGACACCAATCCAAGTGACAGACCCTCCATCAAAAGGATGACGGAGCGAAACACACACCGGCAACTACCACCAAAAGGATGATAGGACAAACCCTATCGCACAATCTGACACCAATCCAAGTGACAGACCCCCCACCAAAAGGTTGACAGAGCGAAACTCACCCCAAAAACTATAGCACAATCTGACATTAATGTCTATGACATAGAAAAGAAATGCCTGATAATTGAAACACTGGATAAATGTAAACCTTTGAGTAAACTTTAAACAATTGGAAAAAAGGTCGTCATCACCAAAAGGATGATGGCATGAAACACACACGGCTAATACCACCAAAAGGATAACAGAGCAACACACTCGCACAATCTGACATTAATGACTATGCCAAATCCCCCACCAAAAGGATGACGGAGCGAAACTCACACCAGCCACTACAACCAAAAGGATGATAGGACAAACACTATCGCACAATCTGACACCAATCCAAGTGATAGACCCCCCACCAAAAGGATGACGGAGCGAAACACACACCGGCCACTACCACCAAAATAATGATAGGACAAACACTATCGCACAATCTGACACCAATCCAAGTGACAGACCCTCCACCAAAAGGATGACGGAGCAAAACTCACACCGACCACTACCACCAAAAGGATGATAGGACAAACACTATCGCACAATCTGACTGCAATCCAAGTGACAGACCCCCACCAAAAGGATGATGGAGCGAAACACACTCCGGACACTACCACCAAAAGGATGATAGGACAAACACTATCGCACAATCTGACACCAATCCAAGTGACAGACCCTCCACCAAAAGGATGACGGAGCAAAACATACACCGGCCACTACCACCAAAAGGATGATAGGACAAACACTATCGCACAATATGACACCAATCCAAGTGACAGACCCCCCATCAAAAGGATGACGGAGCGAAACACACACCGACAACTACCACCAAAAGGACGATAGGACAAACCCTATCGCACAATCTGACACCAATCCAAGTGACAGACCCCCCACCAAAAGGTTGACAGAGCGAAACTCACCCCAAAAACTATAGCACAATCTGACATTAATGTCTATGACATAGAAAAGAAATGCCTGATAATTGAAACACTGGATAAATGTAAACCTTTGAGTAAACTTTAAACAATTGGAAAAAAGGTCGTCATCACCAAAAGGATGATGGCATGAAACACACACGGCTAATACCACCAAAAGGATAATAGAGCAACACACTCGCACAATCTGACATTAATGACTATGCCAAATCCCCCACCAAAAGGATGACGGAGCGAAACTCACACCAGCCACTACAACCAAAAGGATGATAGGACAAACACTATCGCACAATCTGACACCAATCCAAGTGATAGACCCCCCACCAAAAGGATGACGGAGCGAAACACACACCGGCCACTACCACCAAAATAATGATAGGACAAACACTATCGCACAATCTGACACCAATCCAAGTGACAGACCCTCCACCAAAAGGATGACGGAGCAAAACTCACACCGACCACTACCACCAAAAGGATGATAGGACAAACACTATCGCACAATCTGACTGCAATCCAAGTGACAGACCCCCACCAAAAGGATGATGGAGCGAAACACACTCCGGACACTACCACCAAAAGGATGATAGGACAAACACTATCGCACAATCTGACACCAATCCAAGTGACAGACCCTCCACCAAAAGGATGACGGAGCAAAACATACACCGGCCACTACCACCAAAAGGATGATAGGACAAACACTATCGCACAATATGACACCAATCCAAGTGACAGACCCCCCATCAAAAGGATGACGGAGCGAAACACACACCGACAACTACCACCAAAAGGACGATAGGACAAACCCTATCGCACAATCTGACACCAATCCAAGTGACAGACCCCCCACCAAAAGGTTGACAGAGCGAAACTCACCCCAAAAACTATAGCACAATCTGACATTAATGTCTATGACATAGAAAAGAAATGCCTGATAATTGAAACACTGGATAAATGTAAACCTTTGAGTAAACTTTAAACAATTGGAAAAAAGGTCGTCATCACCAAAAGGATGATGGCATGAAACACACACGGCTAATACCAACAAAAGGATAATAGAGCAACACACTCGCACAATCTGACATTAATGACTATGCCAAATCCCCCACCAAAAGGATGACGGAGCGAAACTCACACCAGCCACTACAACCAAAAGGATGATAGGACAAACACTATCGCACAATCTGACACCAATCCAAGTGATAGACCCCCCACCAAAAGGATGACGGAGCGAAACACACACCGGCCACTACCACCAAAATAATGATAGGACAAACACTATCGCACAATCTGACACCAATCCAAGTGACAAACCCCCCACCAAAAGGATGACGGAGCAAAACTCACACCGACCACTACCACCAAAACGATGATAGGACAAACACTATCGCACAATCTGACAGCAATTCAAGTGACAGACCCCCACCAAAAGGATGATGGAGGGAAACACACTCCGGCCACTACCACCAAAAGGATGATAGGACAAACACTATCGCACAATCTGACACCAATCCAAGTGACAGACCCCCCACCAAAAGGATGACGGAGCAAAACACACACCAGCCACTACCACCAAAAGGATGATAGGACAAACACTATCGCACAATCTGACACCAATCCAAGTGACAGACCCCCCACCAAAAGGATGACGGAGCGAAACACACACCGGCAACTACCACCAAAAGGATGATAGGACAAACCCTATCGCACAATCTGACACCAATCCAAGTGACAGACCCCCCACCAAAAGGTTGACAGAGCGAAACTCACACCAAAAACTATCACACAATCTGACATTAATGACTATGACATAGAAAAGGAATGCCCGATAATTGAAACACTGGATAAATGTAAACCTTTAAGTAAACTGTAAACAATTGGAAAAAAGGTCGTCATCACCAAAAGGATGATGGTATGAAACACACACGGCTACTACCACCAAAAGGATGATGGTATGAAACACACACGGCTACTACCACCAAAAGGATAATAGAGCAACACACTCGCACAATCTGACATTAATGACTATGCCAAATCCCCCACCAAAAGGATGACGGAGCGAAACTCACACCGGCCACTACCACCAAAAGGATAATGGGACAAAAACTATCGCACAATCTGACACCAATCCAAGTGATAGACCCCCCACCAAAAGGATGACGGAGCGAAACACACACCGCCCACTACCACCAAAAGAATGATAGGACAAACATTATCGCACAATCTGACACCAATCCAAGTGACAGACCCCCCACCAAAAGGATGACGGAGCAAAACTCACACCGGCCACTACCACCAAAAGGATGATAGGACAAATACTATCGCACAATCTGACACCAATCCAAGTGACAGACCCCCACCAAAAGGATGATGGAGCGAAACACACACCGGCCACTACCACCAAAAGGATGATAGGACAAACACTATCGCACAATCTGACACCAATCCAAGTGACAGAACCCCCACCAAAAGGATGACGAAGTGAAACTCACACAGACCACTACCACCAAATGGATGATAGGACAAACACTATCGCACATTCTGACACCAATCCAAGTGACAGACCCCCCACCAAAAGGATGACGGAGCGAAACACACACCGGCAACTACCACCAAAAGGATGATAGGACAAACACTATCGCACAATCTGACTGCAATCCAAGTGACAGACCCCCCACCAAAAGGTTGACAGATCGAAACTCACACCAAAAACTATCGCACAATCTGACATTAATGACTATGACAGAGAAAAGAAATGCCCGATAATTGAAATACTGCATAAATGTAAACATTTGAGTAAACTGTAAACAATAGGAAAAAAGGTCGTCATCACCAAAAGGATGATGGTATGAAACACACACGACTACTACCACGAAAAGGATAATAGAGCAACACACTCGCACAATCTGACATTAATGACTATGCCAAATCCCCCACCAAAGGATGACGGAGCGAAACTCACACCGGCCACTACCACCAAAAGGATAATAGGACAAACACTATCGCACAATCTGACACCAATACAAGTGATAGACCCCCCACCAAAAGGATGACGGAGCGAAACACACACCGGCCACTACCACCAAAAGAATGATAGGACAAACACTATCGCACAATCTGACACAAATCCAAGTGACAGACCCTACACCAAAAGGATGACGGAGCAAAACTCACACCGGCCACTACCACCAAAAGGATGATAGGATAAACACTATCGCACAATCTGACACCAATCCAAGTGACTGACCCCCACCAAAAGGAAGATGGAGCGAAACACACACCGGCCACTACCACCAAAAGGATGATAGGACAAACACTATCGCACAATCTGACACCAATCCAAGTGACAGACCCCCCACCAAAAGGATGACGAAGCGAAACTCACACCGGCATCTACTACGAAAAGGATGATAGGACAAACCCTATCACACAATCTGACACCAATCCATGTGACAGACCCCCCACCAAAAGGTTGACGGAGCGAAACTCACACAAAAAACTATCGCACAATCTGACATTAATGACTATGACAAATCCCCCACCAAAAGGATGACGGAGTGAAACTCACACCGGCAACTACAACTAAAAGGATAATAGGACAAACACTATCGCACAATCTGACACCAATCCAAGTGATAGACCCCCCACCAAAAGGATGACGGAGCGAAACACACACCGGCCACTACCACCAAAAGAATGATAGGACAAACACTATCGCACAATCTGACACCAATCCAAGTGACATACCCCCCACCAAATGGATGACGGAGCAAAACTCACACCGGCCACTACCACCAAAAGGATGATAGGACAAACACTATCGCACAATCTGACACCAATCCCAGTGACAGACCCCCACCAAAAGGATGATGGAGCGAAACACACTCTGGCCACTACCACCAAAAGGATGATAGGACAAACACTATCGCACAATCTGACACCAATCCAAGTGACAGACCCCCACCAAAAGGATGACGGAGCGAAACACACGCCGGCAACTACCACCAAAAGGATGATAGGACAAACCCTATCGCACAATCTGACACCAATCCAAGTGACAGACCCCCCACCAAAAGGTTGACAGAGCGAAACTCACACCAAAAACTATCACACAATCTATCATTAATGACTATGACAGAGAAAAGAAATTCCTGATAATTGAAACACTGGATAAATGTAAACCTTTGAGTCAACTGTAAACAATTGGAAAAAAGGTCGTCATCACCAAAAGGATGATGGTATGAAACACACACGACTACTACCACCAAAAGGATAATAGAGCAACACACTCGCACAATCTGAGATTAATGACTATGCCAAATCCCCCACCAAAAGGATGACAGAGCGAAACTCACACCAGCCACTACCACCAAAAGGATAATAGCACAAACACTATCGCACAATCTGACACCAATCCAAGTGATAGACCCCCCACCAAAAGGATGACGGAGCGAAACACACACCGCCCACTACCACCAAAAGAATGATAGGACAAACACTATCGCACAATCTGACACCAATCCAAGTGACAGACCCCCCACCAAAAGGATGACGGAGCAAAACTCACACCGGCCACTACCACCAAAAGGATGATAGGACAAGCACTATCGCACAATCTGACACCAATCCAAGTGACAGACCCCCACCAAAAGGATGAAGGAGCGAAACACACTCTGGCCACTACCATCAAAAGGATGATAGGACAAACACTATCGCACAATCTGACACCAATCCAAGTGACAGACCCCCCACGAAAAGGATGACGGAGCGAAACTCACACCGGCAACTACTACAAAAAGGATGATAGGACAAACCCTATCGCACAATCTGACACCAATCCAAGTGACAGACCCCCACCAAAAGGATGACGGAGCGAAACACACGCCGGCAACTACCACCAAAAGGATGATAGGACAAACCCTATCGCACAATCTGACACCAATCCAAGTGACAGACCCCCCACCAAAAGGTTGACAGAGCGAAACTCACACCAAAAACTATCACACAATCTATCATTAATGACTATGACAGAGAAAAGAAATTCTTGATAATTGAAACACTGGATAAATGTAAACCTTTGAGTCAACTGTAAACAATTGGAAAAAAGGTCGTCATCACCAAAAGGATGATGGTATGAAACACACACGGCTACTACCACCAAAAGGATAATAGAGCAACACACTCGCACAATCTGACATTAATGACTATGCCAAATCCCCCACCAAAAGGATGACGGAGCGAAACTCACACCAGCCACTACCACCAAAAGGATAATAGCACAAACACTATCGCACAATCTGACACCAATCCAAGTGATAGACCCCCCACCAAAAGGATGACGGAGCGAAACACACACCGCCCACTACCACCAAAAGAATGATAGGACAAACACTATCGCACAATCTGACACCAATCCAAGTGACAGACCCCCCACCAAAAGGATGACGGAGCAAAACTCACACCGGCCACTACCACCAAAAGGATGATAGGACAAGCACTATCGCACAATCTGACACCAATCCAAGTGACAGACCCCCACCAAAAGGATGAAGGAGCGAAACACACTCTGGCCACTACCTTTAAAAGGATGATAGGACAAACACTATCGCACAATCTGACACCAATCCAAGTGACAGACCCCCCACGAAAAGGATGACGAAGCGAAACTCACACCGGCAACTACTATAAAAAGGATGATAGGACAAACCCTATTGCACAATCTGACACCAATCCAAGTGACAGACCCCCCACCAAAAGGTTGACAGAGCGAAACTCACACAAAAAACTATCGCACAATCTGACATTAATGACTATGACAGAGAAAAGAAATGCCTGATAATTGAAACACTAGATAAATGTAAACCTTTGAGTAAACTAGAAACAATTGGAAAAAAGGTCGTCATCACCAAAAGGATGATGGTAGAAACACACATGGCTACTACCACCAAAAGGATAATAGAGCAACACACTCGCACAATCTGACATTAATGACTATGCCAAATCCCCCACCAAAAGGATGACGGAGCGAAACACACACCGGCCACTACCACCAAAAGAATGATAGGACAAACACTATCGCACAATCTGACACCAATCCAAGTGACAGACCCCCCATCAAAAGGATGATGGAGCAAAAGTCACACCGGCCACTACCACCAAAAGGATGATAGGACAAACACTATCGCACAATCTGACACCAATCCCAGTGACAGACCCCCACCAAAAGGATGATGGAGCGAAACACACTGTGGCCACTACCACCAAAAGGATGATAGGACAAACACTATCGCACAATCTGACACCAATCCAAGTGACAGACCCCCACCAAAAGGATGACGGAGCGAAACACACACCGGCAACTACCACCAAAAGGGTGATAGGACAAACCCTATCGCACAATCTGACACCAATCCAAGTGACAGACCCCCCACCAAAAGGTTGACAGAGCGAAACTCACACCAAAAACTATCACACAATCTATCATTAATGACTATGACAGAGAAAAGAAATGCCTGATAATTGAAACACTGGATAAATGTAAACCTTTGTTTCAACTGTAAACAATTGGAAAAAAGGTCGTCATCACCAAAAGGATGATGGTATGAAACACACACGACTACTACCACCAAAAGGATAATAGAGCAACACACTCGCACAATCTGACATTAATGACTATGCCAAATCCCCCACCAAAAGGATGACGGAGCGAAACTCACACCAGCCACTACCACCAAAAGGATAATAGCACAAACACTATCGCACAATCTGACACCAATCCAAGTGATAGACCCCCCACCAAAAGGATGACGGAGCGAAACACACACCGCCCACTACCACCAAAAGAATGATAGGACAAACACTATCGCACAATCTGACACCAATCCAAGTGACAGACCCCCCATCAAAAGGATGATGGAGCAAAAGTCACACCGGCCACTACCACCAAAAGGATGATAGGACAAACACTATCGCACAATCTGACACCAATCCCAGTGACAGACCCCCACCAAAAGGATGATGGAGCGAAACACACTGTGGCCACTACCACCAAAAGGATGATAGGACAAACACTATCGCACAATCTGACACCAATCCAAGTGACAGACCCCCACCAAAAGGATGACGGAACGAAACACACACCGGCAACTACCACCAAAAGGGTGATAGGACAAACCCTATCGCACAATCTGACACCAATCCAAGTGACAGACTCCCCACCAAAAGGATGACAGAGCGAAACTCACACCGACCACTACCACCAAAAGGATGATAGGATAAACACTATCGCACAATCTGACACCAATCCAAGTGACAGACCCCCACCAAAAGGATGATGGAGCGAAACACACACCGGCCACTACCACCAAAAGGATGATAGGACAAACCCTATCGCACAATCTGACACCAATCCAAGTGACAGACCCCCCACCAAAAGGATGACAGAGCGAAACTCACACCAAAAACTATTGCATAATCTGACATTAATGACTATGACAGAGAAAAGAAATGCCGATAATTGAAATACTGGATAAATGTAAACCTTTGAGTAAACTGTAAACAATTGGAAAAAAGGTCGTCATCACCAAAAGGATGATGGTATGAAACACACAGGACTACTACCACCAAAAGGATAATAGAGCAACACACTCGCACAATCTGACATTAATGACTATGCCAAATCCCCCACCAAAAGGATGACGGAGCAAAACTCACACCGGCCACTACCACCAAAAGGATAATAGGATAAACACTATCGCACAATCTGACACCAATCCAAGTGATAGACCCCCACCAAAAGGATGACGGAGCGAAACACACACCGGCCACTACCACCAAAAGAATGATAGGACAAACACTATCGCACAATCTGACACCAATCCAAGTGACAGACGCCACACCAAAAGGATGACGGAGCAAAACTCACACCGGGCACTACCAGCAAAAGGATGATAGGACAAACACTATCGCACAATCTGACACCAATCCAAGTGACAGACCCCCACCAAAAGGATGATGGAGCGAAACACACTCCAGCCACTACCACCAAAAGGATGATAGGACAAACACTATCACACAATCTGACACCAATCCAAGTGACAGACCCCCCACCAAAAGGATGACGGAGCGAAACACACACCGACCACTACCACCAAAAGGATGATAGGACAAACACTATCGCACAATCAGACACCAATCCAAGTGACCGACCCCCCACCAAAAGGATGACGGAGCGAAACTCACACCGACCAATACCACCAAAAGGATGATAGGACAAACACTATCGCACAATCTAACACCAATCCAAGTGACAGACCCCCCACCAAAAGGATGACGAAGCGAAACACACACCGACAACTACCACCAAAAGGATGATAGGACAAACCGTATCGCACAATATGACACCAATCCAAGTGACAGATCCCCCACCAAAAGGTTGACAAAGCGAAACTCACACAAAAAACTATCGCACAATCTGACATTAATGACTATGACAGAGAAAAGAAATGCCTGATAATTGAAACACTGGATAAATGTAAACCTTTGAGTAAACTGTAAACAATTGGAAAAAAGGTCGTCAGCACCAAAAGACTGATGGTATGAAACACACACAACTACTACCACCAAAAGGATAATAGAGCAACACACTCGGACAATCTGACATTAATGACTATGCCAAATCCCCCACAAAAAGGATGACGGAGTGTAACTCACACCAGCCACTACAACCAAAAGGATGATAGGACAAACACTATCGCACAATCTGACACAAATCCAAGTGATAGACCCCCCACCAAAAGGATGACGGAGCGAAACACACACCAGCCACTACCACCAAAAGAATGATAGGACAAACACTATCGCACAATTTGACACCAATCCAAGTGACAAACCCCCCACCAAAAGGATGACGGAGCAAAACTCACACCGGCCAATACCACCAAAAGGATGATAGGACAAACACTATCGCACAATCTGACACCAATCCTAGTGACAGACCCCCACCAAAAGGATGACGGAGCGAAGCACACACTGGCCACTACCACCAAAAGAATTATAGGAAAAACACTGTCGCACAATCTGACACCAATCCAAGTGACAGACCCCCCACCAAAAGGATGACGGAGCAAAACTCACACCGGGCACTACCACCAAAAGGATGATAGGACAAACACTATCGCACAATCTGACACCAATCCAAGTGACAGACCCCCACCAAAAGGATGATGGAGCGAAACACACTCCAGCCACTACCACCAAAAGGATGATAGGACAAACACTATCACACAATCTGACACCAATCCAAGTGACAGACCCCCCACCAAAAGGATGACGGAGCGAAACACACACCGGCCATTACCACCAAAAGGATGATAGGACAAACACTATCGCACAATCTGACACCAATCCATGTGACAGACCCCCCACCAAAAGGATGACAGAGCGAAACACACACCGGCCACTACCACCAAAAGGATGATAGGACAAACACTATCGCACAATCTGACACCAATCCAAGTGACAGACCCCCCACCAAAAGGATGACGGAGCGAAACACACACCGACTACTACCACCAAAAGGATGATAAGACAAACACTATCGCACAATCTGACACCAATCCAAGTGACAGACCCCCCACCAAAAGGTTGACAGAGCGAAACTCACACAAAAAACTATCACACAATCTGACATTAATGACTATGACAGAGAAAAGAAATGCCTGATAATTGAAACACTGGATAAATGTAAACCTTTGAGTAAAATGTAAACAATTGGAAAAAAGGTCGTCAGCACCAAAAGAATGATGGTATGAAACACACACGACTACTACCACTAAAAGGATAATAGAGCAACACACTCGGACAATCTAACATTAATGACTATGCCAAATCCCCCACAAAAAGGATGACGGAGCAAAACTCACACCAGCCACTACAACCAAAAGGATGACAGGACAAACACTATCGCACAATCTGACACAAATCCAAGTGATAGACCCCCCACCAAAAGGATGACGGAGCGAAACACACACCGGCCACTACCACCAAAAGAATTATAGGACAAACACTATCGCACAATCTGACACCAATCCAAGTGACAGACCCCCCACCAAAAGGATGACGGAGCAAAACTCACACCGGGCACTACCACCAAAAGGATGATAGGACAAACACTATCGCACAATCTGACACCAATCCAAGTGACAGACCCCCACCAAAAGGATGATGGAGCGAAACACACTCCAGCCACTACCACCAAAAGGATGATAGGACAAACACTATCACACAATCTGACACCAATCCAAGTGACAGACCCTCCACCAAAAGGATGACGGAGCGAAACACACACCGACCACGACCACCAAAAGGATGATAGGACAAACACTATCGCACAATCTGACACCAATCCAAGTGACCGACCCCCCACCAAAAGGATGACGGAGCGAAACTCACACCGACCACTACCACCAAAAGGATGATAGGACAAACACTATCGCACAATCTGACACCAATCCAAGTGACAGAACCCCCACCAAAAGGTTGACGGAGCGAAACACACACCGGCAACTACCACCAAAAGGATGATAGGACAATCTGTATCGCACAATCTGACACCAATCCAAGTGACAGACCCCCCACCAAAAGGTTGACAGAGCGAAACTCACACAAAAAACTATCGCACAATCTGACATTAATGACTATGACAGAGAAAAGAAATGCCTGATAATTGAAACACTGGATAAATGTAAATCTTTGAGTAAACTGTAAACAATTGGAAAAAAGGTCGTCAGCACCAAAAGAATGATGGTATGAAACACACACGACTACTACCACCAAAAGGATAATAGAGCAACACACTCGGACAATCTGACATTAATGACTATGCCAAATCCCCCACAAAAAGGATGACGGAGCGAAACTCACACCAGCCACTACAACCAAAAGGATGATAGGACAAACACTATCGCACAATCTGACACAAATCCAAGTGATAGACCCCCCACCAAAAGGATGACGGAGCGAAACACACACCAGCCACTACCACCAAAAGAATGATAGGACAAACACTATCGCACAATTTAACACCAATCCAAGTGACAAACCCCCCACCAAAAGGATGACGGAGCGAAACACACACTGGCCACTACCACCAAAAGAATTATAGGAAAAACACTGTCGCACAATCTGACACCAATCCAAGTGACAGACCCCCCACCAAAAGGATGACGGAGCAAAACTCACACCGGGCACTACCACCAAAAGGATGATAGGACAAACACTATCGCACAATCTGACACCAATCCAAGTGACAGACCCCCACCAAAAGGATGATGGAGCGAAACACACTCTAGCCACTACCACCAAAAGGATGATAGGACAAACACTATCACACAATCTGACACCAATCCAAGTGACAGACCCCCCACCAAAAGGATGACAGAGCGAAACACACACCGGCCACTACCACCAAAAGGATGATAGGATAAACACTATCGCACAATCTGACACCAATCCAAGTGACAGACCCCCCACCAAAAGGATGACGGAGCGAAACACACACCAGCCACTACCACCAAAAGGATGATAAGACAAACACTATCGCACAATCTGACACCAATCCAAGTGACAGACCCCCCACCAAAAGGTTGACAGAGCGAAACTCACACAAAAAACTATCACACAATCTGACATTAATGACTATGACAGAGAAAAGAAATGCCTGATAATTGAAACACTGGATAAATGTAAACCTTTGAGTAAACTGTAAACAATTGGAAAAAAGGTATTCAGCACCAAAAGAATGATGGTATGAAACACACACTACTACTACCACCAAAAGGATAATAGAGCAACACACTCAGACAATCTGACATTAATGACTATGCCAAATCCCCCACAAAAAGGATGACGGAGCGAAACTCACACCAGCCACTACAACCAAAAGGATGATAGGACAAACACTATCGCACAATCTGACACAAATCCAAGTGATAGACCCCCCACCAAAAGGATGACGGAGCGAAACACACACCGGCCACTACCACCAAAAGAATTATAGGACAAACACTATCGCACAATCTGACACCAATCCAAGTGACAGACCCCCCACCAAAAGGATGACGGAGCAAAACTCACACCGGGCACTACCACCAAAAGGATGATAGGACAAACACTATCGCACAATCTGACACCAATCCAAGTGACAGACCCCCACCAAAAGGATGATGGAGCGAAACACACTCCAGCCACTACCACCAAAAGGATGATAGGACAAACACTATCACACAATCTGACACCAATCCAAGTGACAGACCCTCCACCAAAAGGATGACGGAGCGAAACACACACCGACCACGACCACCAAAAGGATGATAGGACAAACACTATCGCACAATCTGACACCAATCCAAGTGACCGACCCCCCACCAAAAGGATGACGGAGCGAAACTCACACCGACCACTACCACCAAAAGGATGATAGGACAAACACTATCGCACAATCTGACACCAATCCAAGTGACAGAACCCCCACCAAAAGGTTGACGGAGCGAAACACACACCGGCAACTACCACCAAAAGGATGATAGGACAATCCGTATCGCACAATCTGACACCAATCCAAGTGACAGACCCCCCACCAAAAGGTTGACAGAGCGAAACTCACACAAAAAACTATCGCACAATCTGACATTAATGACTATGACAGAGAAAAGAAATGCCTGATAATTGAAACACTGGATAAATGTAAACCTTTGAGTAAACTGTAAACAATTGGAAAAAAGGTCGTCAGCACCAAAAGAATGATGGAATGAAACACACACGACTACTACCACCAAAAGGATAATAGAGCAACACACTCGGACAATCTGACATTAATGACTATGCCAAATCCCCCACAAAAAGGATGACGGAGCAAAACTCACACCAGCCACTACAACCAAAAGGATGATAGGACAGACACTATCGCACAATCTGACACAAATCCAAGTGATAGACCCCCCACCAAAAGGATGACGGAGCGAAACACACACCAGCCACTACCACCAAAAGAATGATAGGACAAACACTATCGCACAATTTAACACCAATCCAAGTGACAAACCCCCCACCAAAAGGATGACGGAGCGAAACACACACTGGCCACTACCACCAAAAGAATTATAGGAAAAACACTGTCGCACAATCTGACACCAATCCAAGTGACAGACCCCCCACCAAAAGGATGACGGAGAAAAACTCACACCGGGCACTACCACCAAAAGGATGATAGGACAAACACTATCGCACAATCTGACACCAATCCAAGTGACAGACCCCCACCAAAAGGATGATGGAGCGAAACACACTCCAGCCACTACCACCAAAAGGATGATAGGACAAACACTATCACACAATCTGACACCTATCCAAGTGACAGACCCCCCACCAAAAGGATGACAGAGCGAAACACACACCGGCCACTACCACCAAAAGGATGATAGGATAAACACTATCGCACAATGTGACACCAATCCAAGTGACAGACCCCCCACCAAAAGGATGACGGAGCGAAACACACACCGGCCACTACCACCAAAAGGATGATAAGACAAACACTATCGCACAACCTGACACCAATCCAAGTGACAGACCCCCCACCAAAAGGTTGACAGAGCGAAACTCACACAAAAAACTATCACACAATCTGACATTAATGACTATGACAGAGAAAAGAAATGCCTGATAATTGAAACACTGGATAAATGTAAACCTTTGAGTAAACTGTAAACAATTGGAAAAAAGGGATTCAGCACCAAAAGAATGATGGTATGAAACACACACTACTACTACCACCAAAAGGATAATAGAGCAACACACTCAGACAATCTGACATTAATGACTATGCCAAATCCCCCACAAAAAGGATGACGGAGCGAAACTCACACCAGCCACTACAACCAAAAGGATGATAGGACAAACACTATCGCACAATCTGACACAAATCCAAGTGATAGACCCCCCACCAAAAGGATGACGGAGCGAAACACACACCAGCCACTACCACCAAAAGAATTATAGGACAAACACTATCGCACAATCTGACACCAATCCAAGTGACAGACCCCCCACCAAAAGGATGACGGAGCAAAACTCACACCGGGCACTACCACCAAAAGGATGATAGGACAAACACTATCGCACAATCTGACACCAATCCAAGTGACAGACCCCCACCAAAAGGATGATGGAGCGAAACACACTCCAGCCACTACCACCAAAAGGATGATAGGACAAACACTATCACACAATCTGACACCAATCCAAGTGACAGACCCTCCACCAAAAGGATGACGGAGCGAAACACACACCGACCACGACCACCAAAAGGATGATAGGACAAACACTATCGCACAATCTGACACCAATCCAAGTGACCGACCCCCCACCAAAAGGATGACGGAGCGAAACTCACACCGACCACTACCACCAAAAGGATGATAGGACAAACACTATCGCACAATCTGACACCAATCCAAGTGACAGAACCCCCACCAAAAGGTTGACGGAGCGAAACACACACCGGCAACTACCACCAAAAGGATGATAGGACAATCTGTATCGCACAATCTGACACCAATCCAAGTGACAGACCCCCCACCAAAAGGTTGACAGAGCGAAACTCACACAAAAAACTATCGCACAATCTGACATTAATGACTATGACAGAGAAAAGAAATGCCTGATAATTGAAACACTGGATAAATGTAAATCTTTGAGTAAACTGTAAACAATTGGAAAAAAGGTCGTCAGCACCAAAAGAATGATGGTATGAAACACACACGACTACTACCACCAAAAGGATAATAGAGCAACACACTCGGACAATCTGACATTAATGACTATGCCAAATCCCCCACAAAAAGGATGACGGAGCGAAACTCACACCAGCCACTACAACCAAAAGGATGATAGGACAAACACTATCGCACAATCTGACACAAATCCAAGTGATAGACCCCCCACCAAAAGGATGACGGAGCGAAACACACACCGGCCACTACCACCAAAAGAATTATAGGACAAACACTATCGCACAATCTGACACCAATCCAAGTGACAGACCCCCCACCAAAAGGATGACGGAGCAAAACTCACACCGGGCACTACCACCAAAAGGATGATAGGACAAACACTATCGCACAATCTGACACCAATCCAAGTGACAGACCCCCACCAAAAGGATGATGGAGCGAAACACACTCCAGCCACTACCACCAAAAGGATGATAGGACAAACACTATCACACAATCTGACACCAATCCAAGTGACAGACCCTCCACCAAAAGGATGACGGAGCGAAACACACACCGACCACGACCACCAAAAGGATGATAGGACAAACACTATCGCACAATCTGACACCAATCCAAGTGACCGACCCCCCACCAAAAGGATGACGGAGCGAAACTCACACCGACCACTACCACCAAAAGAATGATAGGACAAACACTATCGCACAATCTGACACCAATCCAAGTGACAGAACCCCCACCAAAAGGTTGACAGAGCGAAACACACACCGGCAACTACCACCAAAAGGATGATAGGACAATCTGTATCGCACAATCTGACACCAATCCAAGTGACAGACCCCCCACCAAAAGGTTGACAGAGCGAAACTCACACAAAAAACTATCGCACAATCTGACATTAATGACTATGACAGAGAAAAGAAATGCCTGATAATTGAAACACTGGATAAATGTAAATCTTTGAGTAAACTGTAAACAATTGGAAAAAAGGTCGTCAGCACCAAAAGAATGATGGTATGAAACACACACGACTACTACCACCAAAAGGATAATAGAGCAACACACTCGGACAATCTGACATTAATGACTATGCCAAATCCCCCACAAAAAGGATGACGGAGCGAAACTCACACCAGCCACTACAACCAAAAGGATGATAGGACAAACACTATCGCACAATCTGACACAAATCCAAGTGATAGACCCCCCACCAAAAGGATGACGGAGCGAAACACACACTAGCCACTACCACCAAAAGAATGATAGGACAAACACTATCGCACAATTTAACACCAATCCAAGTGACAAACCCCCCACCAAAAGGATGACGGAGCGAAACACACACTGGCCACTACCACCAAAAGAATTATAGGAAAAACACTGTCGCACAATCTGACACCAATCAAAGTGACAGACCCCCCACCAAAAGGATGACGGAGCAAAACTCACACCGGGCACTACCACCAAAAGGATGATAGGACAAACACTATCGCACAATCTGACACCAATCCAAGTGACAGACCCCCACCAAAAGGATGATGGAGCGAAACACACTCCAGCCACTACCACCAAAAGGATGATAGGACAAACACTATCACACAATCTGACACCAATCCAAGTGACAGACCCCCCACCAAAAGGATGACAGAGCGAAACACACACCGGCCACTACCACCAAAAGGATGATAGGATAAACACTATCGCACAATCTGACACCAATCCAAGTGACAGACCCCCCACCAAAAGGATGACGGAGCGAAACACACACCAGCCACTACCACCAAAAGGATGATAAGACAAACACTATCGCACAATCTGACACCAATCCAAGTGACAGACCCCCCACCAAAAGGTTGACAGAGCGAAACTCACACAAAAAACTATCACACAATCTGACATTAATGACTATGACAGAGAAAAGAAATGCCTGATAATTGAAACACTGGATAAATGTAAACCTTTGAGTAAACTGTAAACAATTGGAAAAAAGGTATTCAGCACCAAAAGAATGATGGTATGAAACACACACTACTACTACCACCAAAAGGATAATAGAGCAACACACTCAGACAATCTAACATTAATGACTATGCCAAATCCCCCACAAAAAGGATGACGGAGCGAAACTCACACCAGCCACTACAACCAAAAGGATGATAGGACAAACACTATCGCACAATCTGACACAAATCCAAGTGATAGACCCCCCACCAAAAGGATGACGGAGCGAAACACACACCGGCCACTACCACCAAAAGAATTATAGGACAAACACTATCGCACAATCTGACACCAATCCAAGTGACAGACCCCCCACCAAAAGGATGACGGAGCAAAACTCACACCGGGCACTACCACCAAAAGGATGATAGGACAAACACTATCGCACAATCTGACACCAATCCAAGTGACAGACCCCCACCAAAAGGATGATGGAGCGAAACACACTCCAGCCACTACCACCAAAAGGATGATAGGACAAACACTATCACACAATCTGACACCAATCCAAGTGACAGACCCTCCACCAAAAGGATGACGGAGCGAAACACACACCGACCACGACCACCAAAAGGATGATAGGACAAACACTATCGCACAATCTGACACCAATCCAAGTGACCGACCCCCCACCAAAAGGATGACGGAGCGAAACTCACACCGACCACTACCACCAAAAGGATGATAGGACAAACACTATCGCACAATCTGACACCAATCCAAGTGACAGAACCCCCACCAAAAGGTTGACGGAGCGAAACACACACCGGCAACTACCACCAAAAGGATGATAGGACAATCCGTATCGCACAATCTGACACCAATCCAAGTGACAGACCCCCCACCAAAAGGTTGACAGAGCGAAACTCACACAAAAATCTATCGCACAATCTGACATTAATGACTATGACAGAGAAAAGAAATGCCTGATAATTGAAACACTGGATAAATGTAAACCTTTGAGTAAACTGTAAACAATTGGAAAAAAGGTCGTCAGCACCAAAAGAATGATGGAATGAAACACACACGACTACTACCACCAAAAGGATAATAGAGCAACACACTCGGACAATCTGACATTAATGACTATGCCAAATCCCCCACAAAAAGGATGACGGAGCGAAACTCACACCAGCCACTACAACCAAAAGGATGATAGGACAGACACTATCGCACAATCTGACACAAATCCAAGTGATAGACCCCCCACCAAAAGGATGACGGAGCGAAACACACACCAGCCACTACCACCAAAAGAATGATAGGACAAACACTATCGCACAATTTAACACCAATCCAAGTGACAAACCCCCCACCAAAAGGATGACGGAGCGAAACACACACTGGCCACTACCACCAAAAGAATTATAGGAAAAACACTGTCGCACAATCTGACACCAATCCAAGTGACAGACCCCCCACCAAAAGGATGACGGAGCAAAACTCACACCGGGCACTACCACCAAAAGGATGATAGGACAAACACTATCGCACAATCTGACACCAATCCAAGTGACAGACCCCCACCAAAAGGATGATGAAGCGAAACACACTCCAGCCACTACCACCAAAAGGATGATAGGACAAACACTATCACACAATCTGACACCAATCCAAGTGACAGACCCCCCACCAAAAGGATGACAGAGCGAAACACACACCGGCCACTACCACCAAAAGGATGATAGGATAAACACTATCGCACAATCTGACACCAATCCAAGTGACAGACCCCCCACCAAAAGGATGACGGAGCGAAACACACACCGGCCACTACCACCAAAAGGATGATAAGACAAACACTATCGCACAACCTGACACCAATCCAAGTGACAGACCCCCCACCAAAAGGTTGACAGAGCGAAACTCACACAAAAAACTATCACACAATCTGACATTAATGACTATGACAGAGAAAAGAAATGCCTGATAATTGAAACACTGGATAAATGTAAACCTTTGAGTAAACTGTAAACAATTGGAAAAAAGGTATTCAGCACCAAAAGAATGATGGTATGAAACACACACTACTACTACCACCAAAAGGATAATAGAGCAACACACTCAGACAATCTGACATTAATGACTATGCCAAATCCCCCACAAAAAGGATGACGGAGCGAAACTCACACCAGCCACTACAACCAAAAGGATGATAGGACAAACACTATCGCACAATCTGACACAAATCCAAGTGATAGACCCCCCACCAAAAGGATGACGGAGCGAAACACACACCGGCCACTACCACCAAAAGAATTATAGGACAAACACTATCGCACAATCTGACACCAATCCAAGTGACAGACCCCCCACCAAAAGGATGACGGAGCAAAACTCACACCGGGCACTACCACCAAAAGGATGATAGGACAAACACTATCGCACAATCTGACACCAATCCAAGTGACAGACCCCCACCAAAAGGATGATGGAGCGAAACACACTCCAGCCACTACCACCAAAAGGATGATAGGACAAACACTATCACACAATCTGACACCAATCCAAGTGACAGACCCTCCACCAAAAGGATGACGGAGCGAAACACACAGCGACCACGACCACCAAAAGGATGATAGGACAAACACTATCGCACAATCTGACACCAATCCAAGTGACCGACCCCCCACCAAAAGGATGACGGAGCGAAACTCACACCGACCACTACCACCAAAAGGATGATAGAACAAACACTATCGCACAATCTGACACCAATCCAAGTGACAAAACCCCCACCAAAAGGTTGACGGAGCGAAACACACACCGGCAACTACCACCAAAAGGATGATAGGACAATCCGTATCGCACAATCTGACACCAATCCAAGTGACAGACCCCCCACCAAAAGGTTGACAGAGCGAAACTCACACAAAAAACTATCGCACAATCTGACATTAATGACTATGACAGAGAAAAGAAATGCCTGATAATTGAAACACTGGATAAATGTAAACCTTTGAGTAAACTGTAAACAATTGGAAAAAAGGTCGTCAGCACCAAAAGAATGATGGTATGAAACACACACGACTACTACCACCAAAAGGATAATAGAGCAACACACTCGGACAATCTGACATTAATGACTATGCCAAATCCCCCACAAAAAGGATGACGGAGCGAAACTCACACCAGCCACTACAACCAAAAGGATGATAGGACAAACACTATCGCACAATCTGACACAAATCCAAGTGATAGACCCCCCACCAAAAGGATGACGGAGCGAAACACACACCAGCCACTACCACCAAAAGAATGATAGGACAAACACTATCGCACAATTTAACACCAATCCAAGTGACAAACCCCCCACCAAAAGGATGACGGAGCGAAACACACACTGGCCACTACCACCAAAAGAATTATAGGAAAAACACTGTCGCACAATCTGACACCAATCCAAGTGACAGACCCCCCACCAAAAGGATGACGGAGCAAAACTCACACCGGGCACTACCACCAAAAGGATGATAGGACAAACACTATCGCACAATCTGACACCAATCCAAGTGACAGACCCCCACCAAAAGGATGATGGAGCGAAACACACTCCAGCCACTACCACCAAAAGGATGATAGGACAAACACTATCACACAATCTGACACCAATCCAAGTAACAGACCCCCCACCAAAAGGATGACAGAGCGAAACACACACCGGCCACTACCACCAAAAGGATGATAGGATAAACACTATCGCACAATCTGACACCAATCCAAGTGACAGACCCCCCACCAAAAGGATGACGGAGCAAAACACTCACCGGCCACTACCACCAAAAGGATGATAAGACAAACACTATCGCACAATCTGACACCAATCCAAGTGACAGACCCCCCACCAAAAGGTTGACAGAGCGAAACTCACACAAAAAACTATCACACAATCTGACATTAATGACTATGACAGAGAAAAGAAATGCCTGATAATTGAAACACTGGATAAATGTAAACCTTTGAGTAAACTGTAAACAATTGGAAAAAAGGTATTCAGCACCAAAAGAATGATGGTATGAAACACACACTACTACTACCACCAAAAGGATAATAGAGCAACACACTCAGACAATCTGACATTAATGACTATGCCAAATCCCCCACAAAAAGGATGACGGAGCGAAACTCACACCAGCCACTACAACCAAAAGGATGATAGGACAAACACTATCGCACAATCTGACACAAATCCAAGTGATAGACCCCCCACCAAAAGGATGACGGAGCGAAACACACACCGGCCACTACCACCAAAAGAATTATAGGACAAACACTATCGCACAATCTGACACCAATCCAAGTGACAGACCCCCCACCAAAAGGATGACGGAGCAAAACTCACACCGGGCACTACCACCAAAAGGATGATAGGACAAACACTATCGCACAATCTGACACCAATCCAAGTGACAGACCCCCACCAAAAGGATGATGGAGCGAAACACACTCCAGCCACTACCACCAAAAGGATGATAGGACAAACACTATCACACAATCTGACACCACTCCAAGTGACAGACCCCCCACCAAAAGGATGACGGAGCGAAACACACACCGACCACTACCACCAAAAGGATGATAGGACAAACACTATCGCACAATCTGACACCAATCCAAGTGACCGACCCCCACCCAAAAGGATGACGGAGCGAAACTCACACCGACCACTACCACCAAAAGGATGATAGGACAAACACTATCGCACAATCTGACACCAATCCAAGTGACAGACCCCCCACCAAACGGTTGACGGAGTGAAACACACACCGACAACTACCACCAAAAGGATGATAGGACAATCCGTATCGCACAATCTGACACCAATCCAAGTGACAGACCCCCCACCAAAAGGTTGACAGAGCGAAACTCACACCGGCCACTACCACCAAAAGAATGATAGGACAAACAATATCGCACAATCTGACACCAATCCAAGTGACAGACCCCCCACCAAAAGGATGATGGAGCGAAACACACACCGGCCACTACCACCAAAAGGATGATAGGACAAACACTATCGTACAATCTGACACCAATCCAAGTGACAGACCCCCCACCAAAAGGATGACAGAGCGAAACACACTCTGGCCACTACCACCAAAAGGATGATAGGACAAACACTATCGCACAATCTGACACCAATCCAAGTGACAGACCCCCCACCAAAAGGTTGACGGAGCAAAACACACACCGGCCACTACCACCAAAAGGATGATAGCACAAACACTATTGCATAATCTGACACCAATCCAAGTGACATACCCCGTCACTAAAAGGATGACGGAGCAAAACTCACTCCGGTCACTACCACCAAAAGGATGATAGAACAAACACTATCGAACAATCTGACACCAATCCAAGTGACAGACCCCCCACCAAAAGGATGACGGAGCGAAACTCACATCAGCTATTACCACCAAAAGGATGATAGGACAAACACTATCACACCATTTGACACAAATCTAAGTGACAAACCCCCCACCAAAAGGATGGCGGAGCAAAACACACACCGACCATTACCACCAAAAGGATGATAGGACAAACACTATCGCATAATATGACACCAATCCAAGTGACAGACCCCCCACCAAAAGGATGACGGAGCAAAAGACACACCGCCCACTACCACCAAAAGGATGATAGGACAAACACTATCGCACAATCTGACACCAATCCAAGTGACAGACCCCCCACCAAAAGGATGACGGAGCAAAACACAATCCGGCCACTACCACCAAAAGGATGATAGGACAAACACTATCGCACAATCTGACACCAATCCAAGTGACAGAACCCCCACCAAAAGGATGACGGAGCGAAACACACACTGACCACTACCACCAAAAGGATGAGAGGAAAAACACTATCGCACAATCTGCCACCAATCTAAGTCACAGACCCCCCACCAAAAGGATGACGGAGCGAAACACACTCTGGCCACTACCACCAAAAGGATGATAGGAAAAACACTATCGCACAATCTGACACCAATCCAAGTGACAGACCCCCCACCAAAAGGATGACGGAGCGAAACACACACCGGCCACTACCACCAAAAGGATGATAAGAAAAACACTATCGCACAATCTGACACCAATCCAAGTGACAGACCCCCCACCAAAAGGATGACGAAGCGAAACTCACGCCGGCCACTAACACCAAAAGGATGATAGGACAAACACTATCGCACAATTTAACACCAATCCAAGTGACAAAACCCCCACCAAAAGGATGACGGAGCAAAACTCACACCGGCCAATACCACCAAAAGGATGATAGGACAAACACTATCGCACAATCTGACACCAATCCAAGTGACAGACCCCCACCAAAAGGATGATGGAGCGAAACACACTCCGGCCACTACCACCAAAAGGATAATAGGACAAACACTATCGCACAATCTGACACCAATCCAAGTGACAGACCTCCCACCAAAAGGATGACAGAGCGAAACACACACCGGCCACTACTACCAAAAGGATGATAGGACAAACACTATCGCACAATCTGACACCAAACCAAGTGACAGACCCCCCACCAAAAGGATGACGGAGCGAAACTCACCCCGGTCACTACCAGCAAAAGGATGTTAGGACAAACACTATAGAACAATTTGACACCAATCCAAGTGACAGACCCCCACCAAAAGGATGACAGAACGAAACTCACACCGGCCATTACCACCAAAAGGATGATAGGACAAACACTATCGCACAATCTGACCCCAATCCAAGTGACATACCCCCCACCAAAAGGATGACGGAGCGAAACACACACCGGCCACTACCACCAAAAGGATGATAGGACAAACAATATCGCACAATCTGACACCAATCCAAGTGACAGACCCCCCACCAAAAGGATGATGGAGCGAAACACACACCGGCCACTACAACCAAAAGGATGATAGGACAAACACTATCGTACAATCTGACAACAATTCAAGTGACAGACCCCCCACCAAAAGGATGACAGAGCGAAACACACTCTGGCCACTACCACCAAAAGGATGATAGGACAAACACCATCGCACAATCTGACACGAATCCAAGTGAAAGACCCCCCACCAAAAGGATGACGGAGCAAAACACACACCGGCCACTACCACCAAAAGGATGATAGGACAAACACTATTGCATAATCTGACAACAATCCAAGTGACAGACCCCGTCACTAAAAGGATGACGGAGCAAAACTCACTCCGGTCACTACCACCAAAAGGATGATAGAACAAACACTATCGAACAATCTGACACCAATCCAAGTGACAGACCCCCCACCAAAAGGATGACGGAGCGAAACTCACATCAGCTATTACCACCAAAAGGATGATAGGACAAACACTATCACACAATTTGACACAAATCCAAGTGACAAACCCCCCACCAAAAGGATGGTGGAGCAAAACACACACCGACCATTACCACCAAAAGGATGATAGGACAAACACTATCGCATAATATGACACCAATCCAAGTGACAGACCCCCCACCAAAAGGATGACGGAGCAAAAGACACACCGCCCACTACCACCAAAAGGATGATAGGACAAACACTATCGCACAATCTGACACCAATCCAAGTGACAGACCCCCCACCAAAAGGATGACGGAGCAAAACACAATCCGGCCACTACCACCAAAAGGATGATAGGACAAACACTATCGTACAATCTGACACCAATCCAAGTGACAGACCCCCCACCAAAAGGATGACGGAGCGAAACATACACCGACCACTACCACCAAAAGGATGAGAGGAAAAACACTATCGCACAATCTGCCACCAATCTAAGTCACAGACCCCCCACCAAAAGGATGACGGAGCGAAACACACTCCGGCCACTACCACCAAAAGGATGATAGGAAAAACACTATCGCACAATCTGACACCAATCCAAGTGACAGACCCCCCACCAAAAGGATGACGGAGCAAAACACAATCCGGCCACTACCACCAAAAGGATGATAGGACAAACACTATCGTACAATCTGACACCAATCCAAGTGACAGAACCCCCACCAAAAGGATGACGGAGCGAAACACACACTGACCACTACCACCAAAAGGATGAGAGGAAAAACACTATCGCACAATCTGCCACCAATCTAAGTCACAGACCCCCCACCAAAAGGATGACGGAGCGAAACACACTCTGGCCACTACCACCAAAAGGATGATAGGAAAAACACTATCGCACAATCTGACACCAATCCAAGTGACAGACCCCCCACCAAAAGGATGACGGAGCGAAACACACACCGGCCACTACCACCAAAAGGATGATAAGAAAAACACTATCGCACAATCTGACACCAATCCAAGTGACAGACCCCCCACCAAAAGGATGACGAAGCGAAACTCACGCCGGCCACTAACACCAAAAGGATGATAGGACAAACACTATCGCACAATTTAACACCAATCCAAGTGACAAAACCCCCACCAAAAGGATGACGGAGCAAAACTCACACCGGCCAATACCACCAAAAGGATGATAGGACAAACACTATCGCACAATCTGACACCAATCAAAGTGACAGACCCCCACCAAAAGGATGATGGAGCGAAACACACTCCGGCCACTACCACCAAAAGGATAATAGGACAAACACTATCGCACAATCTGACACCAATCCAAGTGACAGACCTCCCACCAAAAGGATGACAGAGCGAAACACACACCGGCCACTACTACCAAAAGGATGATAGGACAAACACTATCGCACAATCTGACACCAAACCAAGTGACAGACCCCCCACCAAAAGGATGACGGAGCGAAACTCACCCCGGTCACTACCAGCAAAAGGATGTTAGGACAAACACTATAGAACAATCTGACACCAATCCAAGTGACAGACCCCCACCAAAAGGATGACAGAACGAAACTCACACCGGCCATTACCACCAAAAGGATGATAGGACAAACACTATCGCACAATCTGACCCCAATCCAAGTGACATACCCCCCACCAAAAGGATGACGGAGCGAAACACACACCGGCCACTACCACCAAAAGGATGATAGGACAAACAATATCGCACAATCTGACACCAATCCAAGTGACAGACCCCCCACCAAAAGGATGATGGAGCGAAACACACACCGGCCACTACAACCAAAAGGATGAAAGGACAAACACTATCGTACAATCTGACAACAATTCAAGTGACAGACCCCCCACCAAAAGGATGACAGAGCGAAACACACTCTGGCCACTACCACCAAAAGGATGATAGGACAAACACCATCGCACAATCTGACACCAATCCAAGTGAAAGACCCCCCACCAAAAGGATGACGGAGCAAAACACACACCGGCCACTACCACCAAAAGGATGATAGGACAAACACTATTGCATAATCTGACACCAATCCAAGTGACAGACCCCGTCACTAAAAGGATGACGGAGCAAAACTCACTCCGGTCACTACCACCAAAAGGATGATAGAACAAACACTATCGAACAATCTGACACCAATCCAAGTGACAGACCCCCCACCAAAAGGATGACGGAGCGAAACTCACATCAGCTATTACCACCAAAAGGATGATAGGACAAACACTATCACACAATTTGACACAAATCCAAGTGACAAACCCCCCACCAAAAGGATGACGGAGCGAAACACACACCGACCACTACCACCAAAAGGATGAGAGGAAAAACACTATCGCACAATCTGCCACCAATCTAAGTCACAGACCCCCCACCAAAAGGATGACGGAGCGAAACACACTCCGGCCACTACCACCAAAAGGATGATAGGAAAAACACTATCGCACAATCTGACA
>CAWUDS030001351.1:0-100899 GCA_963859935.3 Lathyrus sativus
CAAATGCATAAGAACCATCGCAGTTCTTAGCAGCCAGGGGACGTTGGATCCCCAGCAGAGTCGCCAGCTGTCGCTACTGCGAAAATCGGCGCCGGCTGAACAGAAGAGTCGCCACCGTGCGTTATTTATCCCACGGGAGGGAAAGGAAACGCTCAGAGTAAACCTCGCAAAGATGGGAAAGGTACGGTCGTCGCAACCAAAACCTGGGTTCGGGAGTCGGTTACGCAAGGGGAAGGTATTAGCACCCCTCACGTCCGTCGTACTCGACGGGATCCACGCTTGTTTTCGGGTATGGATTGTTATTCTATCTACGCTAAAGGTCTGGGGTTAAAAGGAAAGAAAATGAAAACAAAATGACTCGGCAAAGTATCGCACTTCATGCCTACGTATTCCCGTCTGGAACGAGAAATCAGAGTCAACGTAGTTCGCCTACCTACGGGAAAGGAGGGGAAGGTTGCTCGCTAGGATATCGCATCCTATGCCTACGTACTTTCACACGGCATGAAAGATCAGAGCAAACGTAGTTCGGGCCACGGAAGACACAAGCTTGTCTTTGATTGATTTTATTCCTTCTGAAAAAGGTTTTTCTGATTACTGGTCCAAGCGGACAAAACTGACGTCTTGATGAGTTCACATTCTTTTACGGAAGAAGTGTCTTTTATTGTGTTTGAAATCTTTATGTGTTTTTCTGTTTGTTTTGAGAAAGAAAGAGACAGAACTCTAACCTACGGTTGCGGGGGGAATCAAACTAACCTAATGTTATCATGCATGGGTTAAGACCTAGTGTCTATCATGCTCCTCTCTTGCACAGAGAGAAACAGAGATCCTACGGGATAGGCAGAAACAGAAACAATATCATATATATACAATAAAGCAGTAAAATGCATGGATGCAGCAATACAAGCGAGGCAAGGGAGTTCCACTCAACCTCGAACCTGGAAAACAATAGGCAAAAGTGAACAGGATTCACTTTCAACCCAACAGGGTAAACAGCAAACAATACAGTCCAGAAAACCAATCAATACATCAGCAATGAAATACAACAGCAAAAGAAACAGCATCAGCAGCTCTGAGTTAACATCTGGCTTCAAGTAATCTCCAATCAGCTACAGGCTTCAACAAGCATCAATCTCCATCTTCATGACCTTCAGGCAAGGGCTTTGATCATCTGTCTTCTATCTGCAATGGCTTTTCTTCAAGCTCAAACCTCCAGGATGAGGAATCAGTCACAAGAGTGAAGTGAATGAATGTTAGACAGTTAATTACCTACCAAGGGTGGTTCATCAACTGTTAACATTAAACAGAAAGTTTCCTCTCAAAAGTTCTATCTTTCAAATATATTCACTGATCCTTCCAAAGGAAGGAGGTGGATATTTGAAAGAGACTTTGAATCATAAAGAAAGGATGGATGCAGACAAGGCATTCCATGTTTGAGAAACAAGCTTTCTAATCTAGAGCTCTGCCTAGCTCCTAAACCCTAGTCTCCTCAGCAGCTGCTAGCAAGAACCTCCTCTCCAACTCTGGCAGTTGATCTTCAATCTCTGGATCTCCAATGGTCTTCATCTCCTCAAGTCTTCAGCTCTCCCAAATCCCCGGACAATCCCAATACCCAAGCAAGCAAGCAATAATCCCCAGAGGGCACACCACACCAGACAATCAGACATACACAGAGTATTAATAGCAGTAGGGGAATCCTGATTTTTTCTAAGGGATCTAATAACTACCCATAGCCCCTATAGTCCCATAACTAATCTAGTTAAACCCTAAGTCCTAAGGGAAATGAATTGATTCTCCTAAGTCATCACTTAAAAACCCTAATTTGTTCACATTGTTCAAGCCTACATTAAGCACCTAAAATTAATTTCTAAAAATGGGAACTAAATTGGTTCTACAAGTTCAATATCTCATCTAAGCAACCTAAAAAGAATGAACAAGAAATATTAAAGCATCTAGTAGAACAAAAATTAATAAAATCATGCATGAAATGAAGCTATTCAAAATGTCATTTATTTAGAAAATATGGAAAAAATATCAAATAAAAATGAAATGCAATCTTTATTTAATGACAATTTCCTACACAGAACCAAGAAAATATAGAAAAAACAACCACTAAAAAAGAGTTAATTTCCTATTTTATATGGTTTTTTAAAGGTTGGTAAAAATTAAAATGAATTAAAAACTAAATTGAATTAAAATGAGAGGGAGGGGGTACTAATAGCAATTCGCTCCAGTTCATTCTTGGATGGGCCAGCAAACGGGGGTGCGCGTAGCAAGTTGAATTAAGCCCAGAACCATTCAGAATTAATGAAAATAATAAAACAAAGTAATAGGAAGCAGGGGGTGAGAAAAGAAATGGATTCACGTTCAAATCTTGATGGGCTCAACACTAGGGGGTGGGGATATCAAAACACACTTAGGCCCGCCCGTTTCATTAAATGAAACGGTGCGTTTAGGGCACCTATTCTCTCCCTCCAAAATTCTGAATAAAACGTGAACCACACGATTGGCTATTGGTCAAAGGTCCAACAAGCAATGGACGGACCTGATTGCTTCTTCTTCCTTGCGCCATGAAGCTAGGGTTTCAACTTCCATGAAAACTCCATGCACGAATCACTTTCAACCTCTCGGTTCTCCTTCCACAATCCATGAAACACCACGATCCAAACATGAAAATCATTCAGAATTTCTCCCTCTACAAGCCTATGGTCATAGTTTGTTTTGAAACTCAACATAACTCTCAACCCGATAGCAATAATCTCTGGCCACCATGAAAATGCTCTGCAACTTATCAGCATAATTCTCAATCAAACCTATACTAATCTGATCTATGACTAATGGTGGTTATTCTGATCTATCAAACTAAGATTATCATGCACTATGCTACACGTTCTAAGTCCTAACAGTTCTAACAACCTGTCAACAATCATCACTAAACAGCACCAAACTCATCCTAATCGTTCTACTAACAACCTAGATCACATCTAAACTAACAAAACCATACTAAACTAACTAAATCAAGCTATGGCAGAGAAAATGCACCTGATGCAAAAACTTGGAGATATTGATGGAACTCGTGGATCTGAGGCTTTTGATGCTTGGATCTTGATCAACTAACTCAGTGTTTGATTCTGTTTGCAAAACCTTGATGATTCTTGCCTTGGATCTTGCTGTCCACTTGAAATTGCAATTTGGATATTGATGATTATGGTGCTCGAAAATGGATCAATTTCAATCAAATCTTTGTTGATCTTTAGTCCATGATGATGATTGAATATGGTAGAATCAATATTGGTGATGATTGATGAAGATTTTGTGAGATTGAAGTGAACTTGCAATGAGAAAGAATGAGAAAACTTTGGGAAATTTTTGGTGAAAAATGAATCCAACCCTTGCTCAATTCTGATTTCATGAATATATAGGGCTCAAATGAACTTTCTAGATCCATCTTACAACTTCCCTTGCATTCCAAATTGGTTATGTTTCTTCAAATGCAAGTAACCATAAATAACTTTGATTTTTTCCACTAAGCTCAAAAATGTACTTGAACCATTGTTCTTAGAATGTCTTTTGGACCCAAAATCATATATTGGAAGTCTCCATTTGGACTTATAAATCTCCCAAACCATTTTTCACTTTGACTTTATTTAAGTTATAAGCCATTTTAGTTCAAATTTGACCAATCATGCAACTTCATGTTATGAGCTTTTCCAACAATTTGTGACCTTCTTTCTAGACTCAAAATGTCATTTGGAGCAAGTTTGATGTTGTAAGTTTTTCCATTTGAGGCCTCCTTGTATGAGTTTTGGACATAGGTTAAAATGACCTGTAATTCACAAATGACCAAAATACCCTTTGCTTGCCAAGACCATAAGTTGAGTTCCACACATCATATGAGGGCATGCTATACCATTCTAGAAAGCTAAGACAATGAGGAACAATTCTTATGTTTACCAGAAATTCATTTGAAATCTCCTTGAGGGGTAAAAATTGCTTGGAAGTCAAGTCACTTTCACAGACAAAATTTCAGATACCTCAGATGACCTGTAACTTGCAAGGACCATAACTTGAGTTCTATAAATCTCCTTGATGTCTTCCACCACTCAAATTAAAGGTCTTGAGATCCTCTACAAGTTTCATGTTGGCCAAGAAGCCATTTGAAGCTTGCATTTTGACTTATCTTGCTTGGAAATTTGACCTAAACTGGGGGATTTTACACAGAAACCCTAATTTAGAAACTCCTCTTCTCCTTGATTTCTCTTGAATTCTTCTTGGCATATCTCCATATCATTCTTTATATGTCCAATGGTGAACCCCACATCTCTCCACTAGACTTGAATGCCTCTTAAATCAGTCAATTGACCTAGGGTTGACCTAGGGTTGACCCAGATGAAACCCTAGTTGACTGCCTTCAGCTATAGCTCTTGTGCTCTCATCAATGACTTGTCTCCTTCTTTAAATGACTTTCTAAGTCTCTCATAATGTCTAGATACTCTCCATGCCTTCAACTCACAACTCACAACCCTCTTGTTGACCCTCAGATACCCTCAGCTAGGAGATGGACTCAAGGCTTGATCTGCTGAACTCTTTGCTTTCAAATTCTTTCCTGATGACTTGAATGAGATTGAATTGGGATAATAACCTCTTGATAGGCCTCTAGAGATGAGAATAATGATTGGTCCCCTGTTGAATGACTTGCTATGCTTATGCTATGCAGATGGTTAGTCTATGTACATGACTCTATATGCAAATGCTAATGACATTGAAACATAAACCAAGTGAATAAGGTTGGGCAAATTTTAGGGTGCAACAACAAGTTGCATTCGCGTCATAACCCGGCGAAGGTGCCCCTGTCAGGGGAGCCAACATTCTCTTCTGGATTAACTGTAGCTGAAGCAAAGTCTGCAATAGTTGCGCGTACGACATGGGCGGTGTCTCGAGGTAACGGCTCGACAGAGGTGCCCGATTCTGATACTTTCTGTACCCTTGTTGATTCGGTTGCTGTTGCTGCTGCTGTGGCTGTTGAACTGCCGGGATAGTTATGCTGGCCACCTGTTGGTGAGGGCCTTTACCCTTCCTTCGAGCGTTGGTCACAGCGCTCGTTTCTCCTTCCCGTCTTTTTCCACTATAAGGTTTCTTTCCTCCTCCAGCTGATGACGAATCACCTTGAATTTTCCCGAGTTTGATCCCATTTTCGATTTGCTCACCCGTGATGATGAGATCCGAGAAGGTTCCAGATATACCGCTGACCAATTTCTCATAGTAAACCCCTGGGAGGGTGGCTACGAACATCTGCACAAGCTCACGTTCAACCATCGGCGGCTGAACCCTGGCTGCCAACTCACACCACCGCTGGGCGTATTCCTTAAACCCTTCGTTGTTCCTTTGCGAAAGATTCTGCAGTTGGACTCGGTTCGGAGCCAAGTCGCTATTGTATTGGTAGTGGTGCACAAATGCTTCAGCAAGGTCCTTCCACGTGCGCACACTAGTAGGTTCCAGACTCATGTACCATTCAAGGGAGGGTCCGGACAGACTGTCCTGAAAGAAATGCATCAGCAATTTCTCGTCCTCAGAATGAGCTGACATTTTCCTGTAATACGATCTCAGGTGGACGCGAGGGTAAGTGGTGCCCTTATACTTTTCAAAGTCAGGTACTTTGAACTTGGGAGGCACCTTGAAATCAGCAATCAGTCCCAACTTGGACATATCAACACCCAGGGTGTTCTGGTTCTCGATATTTCTCATCTTATCCTCGAGTGCCTTGAACCTAAGCCGTGCTTCAGCAGTCAGCTCCCCTTCAGCATCTCTCTGAGAGAACACATCGTCTTGACGGTCTTCTAACCACGGTTGAGGCCCAAACAGATTCTCAACACCTGCATTGCTGTTGCCCAGCCCAACATTGACATTAGCTTCCAGACTCCCATTACCGACACCCGTCGTATTGCCATTGTGTCCCATGTTAGCTATCACATTGTTGTTGGCACTGCCATTCCCCCCGGTCACGGGGACGCCATTCTGAGGAGTTTCAACTGGTGGAGGGGTAGGCACGGTCCCACCATGGAGTACGCCAATGCTATCGACCCTTGAAATCAGAGGCTGAACCAAGGTTCTGAGCTGATCCTGGCCATTGGCAACCGCTTGCATGAGCTCCATGAAGCGGTCCATTCTTTCGCGGAGTTCCTGAACATCAGTTTGCACTTGCTCCATGATTCTGGTTTGATTTGCTCTGGTCGGATAGCGGTGGATAGGTCTCTGATCAATCCTGGAACAACCTGAAAATCTAAAAGGGTTAGGAAAAACAACAAAGTGCTCGTTATGCAAATGCTTCATGCAAATGCTTCATGCAAATGCAAACGTGTGTCTGTGTGTTAGGGAGATTTCCCCCGATCCTAGTGCCTGAGTGCCAGTGCTGATAATAAGAATTCCGAGTCCAATCATGGAAATAACATCTCATATATAGAAAGAAAGCCCATCAAGGCGGTACACCACGTCAGTGAATACAAGATGAATCAATAGCATGACCCCAGCCAACAAGCCTGGTGGTGGTCAGCATACAACAACGATCAAACAAAAGGAATACAAATAGTCAAGCACGGCCACGGGAGCGAAACTCTTCTAACAACCCCTTCGTTTCTGGATGACCAGGCCGAGTGAGCAACCCTTCGACGAGTAGCTCCCTCTACATAATGGTGTATTGAAGACCTTCGACCGAATCTTCCCATGCTCCTTCGCTGAAACAATCTTCTAGCTTCCGTTTCTTGGATTCAAACGTCAGTTTACGCTCCTTCAGGTTAGCGAGAGCTCTGTTGAGCTGGCCTTCAGCGGTGTATCTGCGAGCGGTTTCTTCATCAAACCTCTTCTCACTAGCCTTCACCTGGGCTTTCAGCTTGGAGATCTGTTGCATCAGCTTATCCTCTCGCTCTTTCCTGTTGGCTAGGGAGGCCTTCCAGTGCTGGTTAAACTTGGATATCCTCTGATACGCTTCTTCCAAGTGCTGCTTCTTCGTGGCCAGTACATCGTTGACAACTTTGAAGTCTCGACCCATGCGCTCACGCTCAGCTATCTGCTTAGTCAAATCTGTCCCCAGCTGATTCACCAGTTCTGTCTGCCTCTTAAAGGAACGAACGACTTCGTTTCTCTCGCTTCTGAGCTGCGCCAATTCTTTCTCCAATTCTTCATTTGCCCTCTTCAATTCATCTCGCTCAGCTAACACCTGATCATGCTGCTGAATGGGCACGGTGGTAGGCTCTTCAATCACTGGAGAGCTTTCTGGCTTGGCAGGAAGAAACGGCATCCCTGTAGTATCTGCTCTGGCTCTGATCCAAGTCGCGTACGAAGCGTAGGCTTGGCTATTGCTTCTCCCCAGCAATGATTTTCCCCTCTTACTGATGCCATTCCAGGCGCGCTGAAGCTTAGATAACAGATCCCCCTCTAGAAGACCAGTGAGATACAGAGATTCCTGCACCTCTTCATCCTTCGGCAGAGCTCTCAAAGCATACGCAAACTGTCGGACCAGCAGAGACGGATTATAGTTTATACAGCCCTTCCTGCCTATCAAAGGCACGTTCGGAAACTCGCTGCAGCTGAAGAAGATCTCGGTACCCAACCTATCTCTGTCAAACCAGTCAATATCCTCTGCAGATAGACTCATCAAACGCTCGGACCTCTCAACTGTGGCGGCAGACGAAACAAAGGGACCCCTCTTGGGTAGATGACTATCAAGCCATTTATAAAGCAGAGGCACACAGCACGAGACATTCTTGCCCCTTCTGTTCTCGTTCTTGTAGTGGATGGAATGGTAGACATCTCCTATCAAGGTAGGGACTGGATTCCCTGAAGCGAAGATGCGGAAGGCGTCGAAGTCTACAAAATCAGGCATATTGGGGAATAGGATGATGCCATATATGCACAGAGCGAGAATGGCGTTGAATACGACCCAACATCCGTCTTTGGCGCACTGCTGCGCTTTTCCCACTAAGAACTGCAAGGAGAAACCGGGAACCCTGTTCCAACTAGACAAGACCAACTCGGAGGCATCCAGATGAAGTGACGGAGCTAGACTAGCCATATTAGGCTCAGCATCCATATGAACAAAAGGCATCTGCCTCTTGATAGGCACACCTAACAAATCAGCATATTCCTCCAGTGTGGGCGCAAGAACAAAATCCTGGAAAGTAAAGCATCTCAACGGAGGATCGTAGAACTGCAGCAGAGCGTGCAACCCATTCAACTCGAACGCAAAAGGTTTATGAACCAAACTGAGAAATTTGCCGTAAGATTTTCTGAACTCATCTCTCACAGAATCATCTGCTAAAGCAATCAAACCAGTCAGCTGAACCACATCAGGGGCAGAGAGCTTGTAAGCCACGGTCTTCCTCAGAGAACCCATAACAATACAGTAGAAGGCCAGAAATCCTGAATCGGGGGAAACGGTACCTGCAACACAGACACACGTTAATGAAATGCGAATGAGTATGCAAAGGAATGTAAAATGCAATCATGCAGCAGGAGATCAGGGCAACTGTGATGTGGAGATTCTGTGTCAACAAAACCATGCTGCTGCTCTGTCAAGAACAACCACTATCTCTGATAAGAAGAAAACCCTGGTATCAGACCATAAATCTGCTCTGTCAAGAACACACACACATAGGACCATAAATCTGCTCTGTCAAGAACAAACATCTGATAATAAGGACCTTTGATACAGGACCAAAACTCTGCTCTGTCAAGAACAAACATCTGATAATAAGGACCTCTGATACAGGACCAAAACTCTGCTCTGTCAAGAACAAACATCTGATAATAAGGACCTCTGATACAGGACCAAAACTCTGCTCTATCAAGAACAAACATACATCTGCTGATGAGACCCTCTGATCCCAATCATAAACCTGCTCTGTCAAGAACAAATACATCTGATAATGAGATCCTATGATCCCAACCATAAACCTGCTCTGTCAAGAACAAATACACATCTGATGATAAGATCCTCTGATCCCAATCAAAAAACCTGCTCTGTCAAGAACAATCATATATTTGCAGATGAGATCCTCAGATCCCAACAAAACTGATCCACTATCAAGAAAACCAGGTAGTCTGAAGGTCAAAGTTTCCTGCAATAAATCCAACCCTGCTCACAGGTATGGACCTAAACTGACTTAAGTTCGGCATCCTATACGGTCATCAGCGTCGCAGACATTCAAGAGGGGTGATACGATACCCAGAAGGCGTGGCATCACCAGCTCATGAAGTGGCCTCACTCGGCTGAATCCCAAATGATCGGTCCTAAGAGTCGACAATCCTCCAAACCAACAACCCCCTCAACCCAAAGGGTTGAAAAAGAAGTCAACCGGGAGAACCTTGTCTGAGCGTGGATTTCATGAGACACTAGTGCCTGCCAATCAAGGACGCGCCCACTAATTTCCACAACTAATGCTATGTTCACTCAAGCCTGGGTCTGACTTCTCACTCTTCAGAATGCCCCTCCCACAACAGCACAGATAATCATATCATACTGAAAATAAAGTGCGGGAAATAAAAATGCGGTAAATAAACACAACCCAACAAGTAATCATACAAGCTCTAGGATTGACTCTCGCAGGGGATGTCGGATCCCCAAACTGACTCGCATACGGGACGTTGGATCCCAGGAATTTATCAAGTCCCCAGCAGAGTCTCCAGTTGTCGCTTCCGCGAAAATAAGGTGCCGGCAAAACAGAAGAGTCGCCACCTTTCGTTATTTATCCCTCAGAACGGGAAAGGCAACGATCGGAAAAACCTGACGAAAATGTATAAGACAAGGTCGTCGCAACCGTTGTCTGGGTTCGGGAGTCGGTTACGCAAGGGGAAGGTATTAGCACCCCTCACGTCCGTCGTACTCGACGGGATCCATGCTTGTTGTGTTTACTGGACGAGTTGGTTTATCTATCTACCTATCAAGGTTGGCTTAAACAGAAAATAAAAATGACTCGGCAAAGCGTCGCACTTTATGCCTACGTATTCTCATCAGAGAATGAGAAATCAGAGTCAACGTAGTTCGACCTACTACGGGTTACGGGGAAGGTGGCTCGCCAATAAGTCAGTATTGTGCCTACGTACTCTCAACACGCTTGAGAGATTAGAACTTACGTAGTTCGGGATAATACGGATTACGGGAATTCAGATTCATTTGTTTTATCGAGTAGGATTAAACAACAGTTCCAGCAGTTAGGGACAAAGCCTGTTTGCATTGGCACTGAAGTTTAACGATACTCTTTTCTTCAGAAAAGCTTCCTTTGAATTATGGGCCCACGGGGCAAAAAGGTTTGAAGTTTGTTTTCTGTCTTTTACGAAAGAACTGTTTTTATGGTTGTTTGCAATTTCAACTGCACTAGAGACTATGACCTGAGAGTGCATGCGTCGTATGTCACCCAAAGGGTGCCATACTAAACATCCAGACTGTGGAAAAGAGCTCTCCAACAATCCTTTCTCAGATAGCTTAAGGCTCGTAACGTACGAAAGAAATCGTTCATGATTACTGTATTTTCATTTGTTTTGAGATGAGAAGAGAACAGGCTCAACTAAAGGGAGACTATCAAGTCCTAATGTTGTCATGCCAAGGATTCATCCTATGGTTGAAGTTTGAAACAGGGAACTCCTAGAAGTTATCATGCATAGGTGTCAACCTAAAGTTCTAATCATCACTTCCTTATCAAAGGAAGGGAGATTCCTAGGGGATCATGTCAATGATAAACAGAAGCAGATAAAGCATCAGCTTAAACAGTAAACAGTAATACGGTAAAATGCATGCAATGCAAGTGAGGGAGGAAATGTGTGTGGGACATCAGCCTCCACAAGCTCATCTCAACCTCACGCCAGAATGAATAATTGTAATCATACAGAGGAAATAAAATGCTATCAGGCAAAATAAGATAAACTGCAATCATACAGTAAAAATAACATGCTATCAAGCAAAATAAACCACATGGGCAAGGGAGATGGGCTCTACCGAATACCCGCAAGCAAAGCCATACAGTAACAATATAAGCAGAGGGAGCAACTCAACCTCTAGTGCAATCATGCTCCTAGATTAAAGTCAGTCTAGATATGGACTTATTCTAATGCATCAAGCAAGTCAGACAAGGCACATCAATACAGAAAAGAAAACAGACAAGAAAGAAAGCAGATCAACCCCTCTTTCAATTCCAAGCTTCAGCTCTTCTAACAGCAACCCAGTCTTCAGACTTCAATCACCCTTCATGCCAAATATCAACTTGCTTCTCCAGGTTTCAACACATCGACATAAGTCTCCACTTATCTTTACTTCTTCAAGCTTTAGCTCCTCAATCAATTCCACCTTCAGGCTTCACTCTTAACTACAAGTATCAACTTGATTCCTTCAGGCTCTCCAATCATCAATGCAGATATCAACTTATCCTTTATTCCTCAAGCCTCAGCTCTACCCTCAATCTCAATTGAATCCTCTTCATAAGTATCAACTTGGTCTTCAAGCTTCAACTCTCTTTGCTTCACCAGTCTCAACTTAGTCTTCTTCTCCTACAAGCCTCAGCTTCTCAGAGTAGTTTTTAATCACATAGAAGTGTCAACTTCATCCTTCAATCTTATTCAAGCAAGGAACTCCTCACTCTTCATTCAATCTCCATTGGATCTTCAAGTATCAACCTGTTCTTCTTGCTCTTCAAGCTTCAGCTGCAATGGTAATGCTCAAGGAATCATCCTCTTCCCCCACTCTTCAATGAAGTCCTCATCTTCAAACTCAAGTCCAACATCTTTCAAGATACTCAAACCAGAAGACAATTGATTTAACAGGATGAGGGGAAATGATAAACAACTTACTGAAAACCAAAGGAAGCCTGTAAGGGTTTATCATTATGAGAGACTGGTTCCCTCAAAGTTCTACTTCCCAGATAAAGCCACTCATCCCTCCAAAGGAGGGATGTGAATATCTCAGAAGGACTTTTAGTCATTGGGAGGAATGGAAGCACAAGATGCTTTCCATATTTGTGAAAGAAATCATTCTAACTATAAGGCTCTCCCTATGTCTCCTATCTCCTAAAACTTCATCAGACACCTTCAGGCACAAACAAATCCAAGCTCCAAGCATCTTCAAGCATCCTCACCTTGTCTTCAACTTGTCTTCAATCTCAACCAAAGGCAAACAAAGCAAAAACCCTAATCTAAGGGGACTAAGGAAGTTAAACTAGTTGAATTAGTAAGCTAGGATCACCTAAAACCTAGTACTAAAGTTAGTCCTAACTAAAATACTAAAACCAATTGTAAAATCCTACAAAAAATATCTATGGGAACCTAGGTCAATCATGACTCTGCCACATTAATTCCAGAGATCAAACCATCAAATTAGACCTAGAACTAAATCCTACATTACAAGGTATCAAACCTAAACCCCAAAAGGAAGCACATAAATATCAATCTAGAAAGCAGACCTATTTTCATCATAAAAATGTGAGAAAAATTCTATGGGATCATACATGTCTAACCTAATCACACACAAAAAATTAGGATCAAAGTCATCACCACATGATCACACAAAATTCCACAAAATTATGTATCAAACATAATCATTTTAATATCAATTAAAATGTAAAATTCCCATTAAATCAGAAAATGCATGAAATGAAAATATTTTTTCTCTAAAATTACTAGACTCAATCATGAGTGAAATGCAAAAAGAATGGGGTTAATTGGATTAATTTTGAATTTTATATGAATTTTTCAAGAACCATGGATAAAATGAAAATTAAAAGAAAATCAAATTAAAATAATAACACGCGCGGTGTGGATAGAAACAAAACACAGTTCAAACCATGGGTTGGGCCATTAGGGGGTGTGGATAGTGGATAATTCATTAAGCCCAAACCACTGATTAAATGAAACGCTGCATTTCATTAATTAGGTCCTTCACAAACTGAACTTTAAAACGTGGCCATTGGATCAAGCTTCTAGTCAAAGTCCAACCATCATCCAATGGTGCTAGCATCATCTCCTACCTTTCAAACCTCTGCAACTTCGCGCCCATCTCTGGCCACCACCGGTGGTGCTCCGGTCACCTTCCTCAACCCTAATTCTCTCTACAGGCCTCCATTCCAAGAGGTCAAAACATGAATCTTGTCCCAAATCTTGTCATGAGTTCAACCATACCCTTAACTTCCTCTGAAACCTCAAGATTCACCATATCCAAATCTCAACCGAAAATGGTAATGCACCTATTTTGTCACTAATTCTCAAATTAACTATCTGAAATCCATCCTACACCATTCTACAATGAGTCTAACACCTTAATTCAACATGATTCTACCTAATTCATGCTAGAGGAAGAAAGTTGCTAACCTGAAAATCTTGGATGAACAGATGCACTAAACCTCCAATTCAAGCTCTCCAATCTTTCAGACACGATCAATGAACCCTCTCCTTGCTTCTGTATGCAAAAGAACCGGTTGAAAGTGCTTGAATCTTGAAATCCGATGGTGAGTTGCAGGTGGAAAAATTCACTTGCTCATGCACGATTCAGCCACGAATTCTCTTGGATTATGATCTAGAATTACTCCTTAGCATCCATGGAAGAAGTTTCAATCAAGAAAATGGATGGAAAGTGAGGAATTTGGTGAAACCGAATGCACTTGCAAGCTATGAAATTTCAATCTCAATCTATACTCTCTCCTTCAATCATCACCAACCTTTGCATTGGATCAACTCTATTCAATATATAGATGATGTTTTGATGATCTAGAACCCTCTAGATCCTTCTAATGAGAGTTTCCACTTCTCATGTCATGAGATTTTCAACCATGTATCATGATATACACAAACCTTGCAAACAGTTTGGAATTCATCTCATTCACTTTCAATTTCTCCCCTAGTGACATTTTGGGAGGGTTTAGCTTGCCAAGGGCCTTGCTCATGCCTTGATTCTATGTTTTGCCCATGTTACTTAATATGCAAGCAAGTACTTTCCAAAGCAAGTCCACAAATTGAATCTCAACTCAAAAATGTGGCTAAACCAATGTTCTTAAAATGTTTTCTAGAGTCAAAATGATATATTACATTCCATGGTTTGGATGTGTAGGTTGAAAATATCAATTTCCAACTTTGGTTTATTTAACTTATGCCCTTATTTTAGGTCATTTTTGCAACTTTGAGCTACAAGCATTTCCATCATCTCATGACCTCCTTAATAGCCTTAAAACATCATTTTGAACAAGTTTGATGTTGAAGATTTTTCCATTTGAAGCTTGGAAATAGGAGTTATAGCCTTATGGTTGAAATGACCTGTAATCTCCAAATGACCAAAATGCCCTTGTCTTGTCAAAGTCATAACTTGAGTTCTACAAATCCTATCAAGGACTTCTAGTACTCTCTAGAAATCTAAGAAGATAAGGAACAACATTAATGTTGACCAAAAGTTCATAGGAATCATCCTTCTTGGGCAAAAGTTTGATGCAAGTTGGGTAACTTTCAAGGCCCCAGATTCACATACCTCAAATGACCTGTAACTTGTCAAAGTCATAACATGAGTTCTACAAATCCTATAAAGGACTTCTAGTACTAAAATTAAATCTAAGAACAATCTCTACAATATTCATGTTGGGGGCAAGATGAGATGACAATCACATCTTGGGCTAAACTGCCTTGAAGATAGGGGTCAAACTAGGGGATTTTACACAGTCAAGCCTTAGAAACCCTAGCTTGAAACTTCTCAAACTCTTCAATCATGATGAGTTGACCTTGGAATCATCCTTATATCATCTCAATACATCAACCCATGATCACATGGCCCTTGAATTAGGTCTCAACCTTGTTCAAATCATCAGTTGACCTAGGGTTGACCCAGTCAAACCCTAATTACACCACTCATGGTTGAGTCTTCTTAATCTTGCACAATGACCTATCTAGGCCTCATGATGGCTTTCAAGGCATCTCATAAGCTCTATCAAGGCTTCAAGTCTAACTTCATGGCTTCAGAATCATCTGAGGTCTTCCCCATAACTTTCAAGTTAAGAGACCCACATACTTGGTTTCAACCACTCTCTCTGAGGATCTTTTAACCTCTCTAACAAGGATATCAACCCTTGAACAACTGAATGACCTTCTTAGCTAGCCTCACAGTCTTGTGTAGCTCTTAATTGGTACTCATACCTCTTGATCTCCTACATACATGTCAATGAAATGCAAATGATAATGCTAATTTGAATGAAATGAAACATAAGCTAGGTAAAGAAATATTGGTCAAATTTTGGGGTGCAACACAAACCATGTAACCGCTTTCTTGGATCCAAAGACCAAATTGAAGAGGCTGTTGCACACTACAACTTTATCAATGAGGGTGAATTCCTAAAAAGTGCATAGATTTTGAGATATGAAGCCATGAAGTTAGGGTTTCCACACTTTTGAACTTTGACACTTTTAGAAATTTTTTTAGGCAAAATCTTTTTTCTGTTTTAGCCAACATTGAGGCCATTTTCCCCTAAAATCCAAGATGAATCAAGACCAAATGCAAACATAAAAGTTAAATTAGGATATCTCGGCTTTTCAAAAAGTACAAGAACATCCATTGGTTCTACTTGAGCAAGGAGATATGATCCTCACAACATGCCTTGATCAAATTGATTTTCAAGAAAGCATTGGTGCATTAATTTTGTCACTATACAAGCCTTATCACTATTCAATCCTTATCTCCCAAGTTCATCTGAGGCACCAAATTAGGGTTTTGGTTGATCATGTCCTCCAGAGTGAATTTTTCATCTGGGTATGAGCCAACACCTCGAGATATGTTTCAAGGACCTCAAACACATCATATTAATCCATTCATATGATTTGATTGATCTAGGGACTTAATTCATAAGCAATGCAAGGATTCAAACTCATCTGGACCACAAACTACGGTTTTTGACAAAAAGTCAACCATACTTTTGACTTTTGACCAAGACATGATCTCAAACATTGGGTCATGATTCAAGACACTCAAAAACACCATTTGAATCCATCCATAATGTTTAAAATAGCCCAAGGGTTTGACTTCATAGAGGATCACCAAATCAAAGTTCATCTGATACAAAAGTCAACTTTGCCCAAAATTAAGTTTGAATTTTTGAGTTGTTTTGTCAAACATAGTCTCTTCGAAACAATAACTATGCTAATATGTGATTTGAATAATGATTGCTCAAGGAAAATCAAGAAAAGTGAGGTTACTTGTTAAAATGGCAACCTTAGAAAACTTAGAAATTTATCTAAGTCTTGAAAAACAATATTTTTGCTCTACTTTGCAAGGTAATAACTCCCAAACCATGTAACCGCTTTCTTGGATCCAAAGACCAAATTGAAGAGGCTGTTGCACACTACAACTTTATCAATGAGGGTGAATTCCTAAAAAGTGCATAGATTTTGAGATACGAAGCCATGAAGTTAGGGTTTCCACACTTTTGAACTTTGACACTTTTAGAAATTTTTTTAGGCAAAATCTTTTTTTCTGTTTTAGCCAACATTGAGGCCATTTTCCCCTAAAATCCAAGATGAATCAAGACCAAATGCAAACATAAAAGTTAAATTAGGATATCTCGGCTTTTCAAAAAGTACAAGAACATCCATTGGTTCTACTTGAGCAAGGAGATATGATCCTCACAACATGCCTTGATCAAATTGATTTTCAAGAAAGTATTGGTGCATTACTTTTGTCACTATACAAGCCTTTTCACTATTCAATCCTTATCATCCCAAGTTCATCTGAGGCACCAAATTAGGGTTTTGGTTGATCAAGTCCTCCAGAGTGAATTTTTCATCTGGGTATGAGCCAACACCTCATGATATGTTTCAAGGGCCTCAAATACATCATATTAATCCATTCATATGATTTTATTGATCTAGAGGACTTAATTCATAAGCAATGCAAGGATTCAAATTCATTTGGCCCACAAACTAGGGTTTTTGACAAAAAGTCAACCATACGTTTGACTTTTGACCAAGACATGATCTCAAACCTTGGGACATGATTCAAGACACTCAAAAACACCATTTGAATCCATCCATAACGTTTAAAATAGCCCAAGGTTTTGACTTCATAGAGGATCACCAAATCAAAGTTCATCTGATACAAAAGTCAACTTTGCCCAAAATTAAGTTTGAATTTTTGAGTTGTTTTGTCAAACATAGTCTCTTCGAAACAATAACTATGCTAATATGTGATTTGAATAATGATTGCTCAAGGAAAATCAAGAAAAGTGAGGTTACTTGTTAAAATGGCAACCTTAGAAAACTTAGAAATTTATCTAAGTCTTGAAAAACAATGATTTTTGCTCTACTTTGCAAGGTAATAACTCCCAAACCATGTAACCGCTTTCTTGGATCCAAAGACCAAATTGAAGAGGCTGTTGCACACTACAACTTTATCAATGAGGGTGAATTCCTAAAAAGTGCATAGATTTTGAGATATGAAGCCATGAAGTTAGGGTTTCCACACTTTTGAACTTTGACACTTTTAGAAATTTTTTTAGGCAAAATCTTTTTTCTGTTTTAGCCAACATTGAGGCCATTTTCCCCTAAAATCCAAGATGAATCAAGACCAAATGCAAACATAAAAGTTAAATTAGGATATCTAGGCTTTTCAAAAAGTACAAGAACATCCATTGGTTCTACTTGAGCAAGGAGATATGATCCTCACAACATGCCTTGATCAAATTGATTTTCAAGAAAGCATTGGTGCATTAATTTTGTCACTATACAAGCCTTATCACTATTCAATCCTTATCTCCCAAGTTCATCTGAGGCACCAAATTAGGGTTTTGGTTGATCATGTCCTCCAGAGTGAATTTTTCATCTGGGTATGAGCCAACACCTCGAGATATGTTTCAAGGACCTCAAACACATCATATTAATCCATTCATATGATTTGATTGATCTAGAGGACTTAATTCATAAGCAATGCAAGGATTCAAACTCATCTGGACCACAAACTACGGTTTTTGACAAAAAGTCAACCATACTTTTGACTTTTGACCAAGACATGATCTCAAACATTGGGTCATGATTCAAGACACTCAAAAACACCATTTGAATCCATCCATAATGTTTAAAATAGCCCAAGGGTTTGACTTCATAGAGGATCACCAAATCAAAGTTCATCTGATACAAAAGTCAACTTTGCCCAAAATTAAGTTTGAATTTTTGAGTTGTTTTGTCAAACATAGTCTCTTCGAAACAATAACTATGCTAATATGTGATTTGAATAATGATTGCTCAAGGAAAATCAAGAAAAGTGAGGTTACTTGTTAAAATGGCAACCTTAGAAAACTTCGAAATTTATCTAAGTCTTGAAAAACAATGATTTTTGCTCTACTTTGCAAGGTAATAACTCCCAAACCATGTAACCGCTTTCTTGGATCCAAAGACCAAATTGAAGAGGCTGTTGCACACTACAACTTTATCAATGAGGGTGAATTCCTAAAAAGTGCATAGATTTTGAGATACGAAGCCATGAAGTTAGGGTTTCCACACTTTTGAACTTTGACACTTTTAGAAATTTTTTTAGGCAAAATCTTTTTTCTGTTTTAGCCAACATTGAGGCCATTTTCCCCTAAAATCCAAGATGAATCAAGACCAAATGCAAACATAAAAGTTAAATTAGGATATCTCGGCTTTTCAAAAAGTACAAGAACATCCATTGGTTCTACTTGAGCAAGGAGATATGATCCTCACAACATGCCTTGATCAAATTGATTTTCAAGAAAGTATTGGTGCATTACTTTTGTCACTATACAAGCCTTTTCACTATTCAATCCTTATCATCCCAAGTTCATCTGAGGCACCAAATTAGGGTTTTGGTTGATCAAGTCCTCCAGAGTGAATTTTTCATCTGGGTATGAGCCAACACCTCATGATATGTTTCAAGGGCCTCAAATACATCATATTAATCCATTCATATGATTTTATTGATCTAGAGGACTTAATTCATAAGCAATGCAAGGATTCAAATTCATTTAGCCCACAAACTAGGGTTTTTGACAAAAAGTCAACCATACGTTTGACTTTTGACCAAGACATGATCTCAAACCTTGGGACATGATTCAAGACACTCAAAAACACCATTTAAATCCATCCATAACGTTTAAAATAGCCCAAGGTTTTGACTTCATAGAGGATCACCAAATCAAAGTTCATCTGATACAAAAGTCAACTTTGCCCAAAATTAAGTTTGAATTTTTGAGTTGTTTTGTCAAACATAGTCTCTTCGAAACAATAACTATGCTAATATGTGATTTGAAAAATGATTGCTCAAGGAAAATCAAGAAAAGTGAGGTTACTTGTTAAAATGGCAACCTTAGAAAACTTAGAAATTTATCTAAGTCTTGAAAAACAATGATTTTTGCTCTACTTTGCAAGGTAATAACTCCCAAACCATGTAACCGCTTTCTTGGATCCAAAGACCAAATTGAAGAGGCTGTTGCACACTACAACTTTATCAATGAGGGTGAATTCCTAAAAAGTGCATAGATTTTGAGATATGAAGCCATGAAGTTAGGGTTTCCACACTTTTGAACTTTGACACTTTTAGAAATTTTTTTAGGCAAAATCTTTTTTCTGTTTTAGCCAACATTGAGGCCATTTTCCCCTAAAATCCAAGATGAATCAAGACCAAATGCAAACATAAAAGTTAAATTGGGATATCTCGGCTTTTCAAAAAGTACAAGAACATCCATTGGTTCTACTTGAGCAAGGAGATATGATCCTCACAACATGCCTTGATCAAATTGATTTTCAAGAAAGTATTGGTGCATTACTTTTGTCACTATACAAGCCTTTTCACTATTCAATCCTTATCATCCCAAGTTCATCTGAGGCACCAAATTAGGGTTTTGGTTGATCAAGTCCTCTAGAGTGAATTTTTCATCTGGGTATGAGCCAACACCTCATGATATGTTTCAAGGACCTCAAATACATCATATTAATCCATTCATATGATTTGATTGATCTAGAGGACTTAATTCATAAGCAATGCAAGGATTCAAATTCATCTGGACCACAAACTAGGCTTTTTGACAAAAAGTCAACCATACGTTTGACTTTTGACCAAGACATGATCTCAAACCTTGGGAGATGATTCAAGACACTCAAAAACATCCTTTGAATGCATCCATCGTGTTTAAAATAGCCCAAGGGTTTGACTTCATAGAGGATCACCAAATCAAAGTTCATCTGATACAAAAGTCAACTTTGCCCAAAATCAAGTTTGAATTTTTGAGTTGTTTTGTCAAACATAGTCTCTTCGAAACAATAACTATGCTAATATGTGATTTGAATCATGATTGATCAAGGAAAATCAAGAAAAGTGAGGTTACTTGTAAAAATGGCAACCTTAGAAAACTTAGAAATTTTTCTAAGTCTTGAAAAACAATGATTTTTGCTCTACTTTGCAAGGTAATAACTCCCAAACCATGTAACCGCTTTCTTGGATCCAAAGACCAAATTGAAGAGGCTGTTGCACACTACAACTTTATCAATGAGGGTGAATTCCTAAAAAGTGCATAGATTTTGAGATATGAAGCCATGAAGTTAGGGTTTCCACACTTTTGAACTTTGACACTTTTAGAAATTTTTTTAGGCAAAATCCGTTTTCTGTTTTAGCCAACTTTGAGGCCATGTTTCTCTAAAATCCCAGATGAATCAAGACCAAATGCAAACAAAAAATTAAATTAGGATATCTCGGCTTTTCAAAAAGCACAAGAACATCGATTGGTTCTACTTGAGCAAGGAGATATGATCCTCACAACATGCCTTGATCAAATTGATTTTCAAGAAAGCATTGGTGCATTAATTTTGTAACTATACAAGCCTTATCACTATTCAATCCTTATCATCCCAAGTTATCCTGAGGCACTAAATTAGGGTTTTGGTTGATCAAGTCCTCCAGCGTGAATTTTTCATCTGGGTATGAGCCAACACCTCGAGATATGTTTCAAGGACCTCAAACACATCATATTAATCCATTCATATGATTTGATTGATCTAGAGGACTTAATTCATAAGCAATGCAAGGATTCAAACTCATCTGGACCATAAACTACGGTTTTTGACAAAAAGTCAACCATACTTTTGACTTTTGACCAAGACATGATCTCAAACATTGGGTCATGATTCAAGACACTCAAAAACACCATTTGAATCCATCCATAATGTTTAAAATAGCCCAAGGGTTTGACTTCATAGAGGATCACCAAATCAAAGTTCATCTGATACAAAAGTCAACTTTGCCCAAAATCAAGTTTGAATTTTTGAGTTGTTTTGTCAAACATAGTCTCTTCGAAACAATAACTATGCTAATATGTGATTTGAATCATGATTGATCAAGGAAAATCAAGAAAAGTGAGGTTACTTGTAAAAATGGCAACCTTAGAAAACTTAGAAATTTTTCTAAGTCTTGAAAAACAATGATTTTTGCTCTACTTTGCAAGGTCATAACTTCCAAACCATGTAACCGCTTTCTTGGATCCAAAGACCAAATTTAAGAGGCTGTTGCACACTACAACTTTATCAATGAGGGTGAATTCCTAAAAAGTGCATAGATTTTGAGATGTGAAGCCATGAAGTTAGGGTTTCCACACTTTTGAACTTTGACACTTTTGGAAATTTTTTTAGGCAAAATCCGTTTTCTGTTTTAGCCAACTTTGAGGCCATTTTTCTATAAAATCCCAGATGAATCAAGACCAAATGCAAACAAAAAAGTTAAATTAGGATATCCCGGCTTTTCAAAAAGCACAAGAACATCGATTGGTTCTACTTGAGCAAGGAGATATGATCCTCACAACATGCCTTGATCAAATTGATTTTCAAGAAAGCATTGGTGCATTAATTTTGTCACTATACAAGCCTTATCACTATTCAATCCTTATCATCCCAAGTTCATCTGAGGCACCAAATTAGGGTTTTGGTTTATCAAGTCCTCCAGAGTGAATTTTTCATCTGGGTATGAGCCAACACCTCGAGATATGTTTCAAGGACCTCAAATACATCATATTAATCCATTCATATGATTTGATTGATCTAGAGGACTTAATTCATAAGCAATGCAAGGATTCAAATTCATCTGGACCACAAACTACGGTTTTTGACAAAAAGTCAACCATACTTTTGACTTTTGACCAAGACATGATCTCAAACATTGGGACATGATTCAAGACACTCAAAAACACCATTTGAATCCATCCATAATGTTTAAAATAGCCCAAGGGTTTGACTTCATAGAGGATCACCAAATCAAAGTTCATCTGATACAAAAGTCAACTTTGCCAAAAATCAAGTTTGAATTTTTGAGTTGTTTTGTCAAACATAGTCTCTTCGAAACAATAACTATGCTAATATGTGATTTGAATCACGATTGATCAAGGAAAATCAAGAAAAGTGAGGTTACTTGTAAAAATGGCAACCTTAGAAAACTTAGAAATTTTTCTAAGTCTTGAAAAACAATGATTTTTGCTCTACTTTGCAAGGTCATAACTTCCAAACCATGTAACCGCTTTCTTGGATCCAAAGACCAAGTTGAAGAGGCTGTTGCACACTTCAACTTTATTAATGAGGGTGAATTCCTAAAAAGTGCATAGATTTTGAGATGTGAAGCCATGAAGTTAGGGTTTCCACACTTTTGAACTTTGACATTTTTGGAAAGTTTTTTAGGCAAAATCCGTTTTCTGTTTTAGCCAACTTTGAGGCCATTTTTCTCTAAAATCCCAGATGAATCAAGACCAAATGCAAACAAAAAATTTAAATTAGGATATCTCGGCTTTTCAAAAAGCACAAGAACATCGATTGGTTCTACTTGAGCAAGGAGATATGATCCTCACAACATGCCTTGATCAAATTGATTTTCAAGAAAGGATTGGTGCAATAATTTTGTCACTATACAAGCCTTATCACTATTCAATCCTTATCATCCCAAGTTCATCTGAGGCACCAAATTAGGGTTTTGGTTTATCAAGTCCTCCAGAGTGAATTTTTCATCTGGGTATGAGCCAACACCTCGAGATATGTTTCAAGGACCTCAAATACATCATATTAATCCATTCATATGATTTGATTGATCTAGAGGACTTAATTCAGAATCAATGCAAGGATTCAAATTCATCTGGACCACAAACTAGGCTTTTTGACAAAAAGTCAACCATACGTTTGACTTTTGACCAAGACATGATCTCAAACATTGGGTCATGATTCAAGACACTCAAAAACACCATTTGAATCCATCCATAATGTTTAAAATAGCCCAAGGGTTTGACTTCATAGAGGATCGCCAAATCAAAGTTCATCTGATACAAAAGTCAACTTTGCCCAAAATCAAGTTTGAATTTTTGAGTTGTTTTGTCAAACATAGTCTCTTCGAAACAATAACTATGCTAATATGTGATTTGAATCATGATTGATCAAGGAAAATCAAGAAAAGTGAGGTTACTTGTAAAAATGGCAACCTTAGAAAACTTAGAAATTTTTCTAAGTCTTGAAAAACAATGATTTTTGCTCTTCTTTGCAAGGTCATAACTTCCAAACCATGTAACCGCTTTCTTGGATCCAAAGACCAAATTGAAGAGGCTGTTGCACACTACAACTTTATCAATGAGGGTGAATTCCTAAAAAGTGCATAGATTTTGAGATGTGAAGCCATGAAGTTAGGGTTTCCACACTTTTGAACTTTGACACTTTTGGAAATTTTTTTAGGCAAAATCCGTTTTCTGTTTTAGCCAACTTTGAGGCCATTTTTCTCTAAAATCCCAGATGAATCAAGACCAAATGCAAACAAAAAAGTTAAATTAGGATATCTCGGCTTTTCAAAAAGCACAAGAACATCGATTGGTTCTACTTGAGCAAGGAGATATGATCCTCACAACATGCCTTGATCAAATTGATTTTCAAGAAAGCATTGGTGCATTAATTTTGTCACTATACAAGCCTCATCACTATTCAATCCTTATCATCCCAAGTTCATCTGAGGCACCAAATTAAGGTTTTGGTTGATCAAGTCCTCCAGAGTGAATTTTTCATCTGGGTATGAGCCAACACCTCGAGATATGTTTCAAGGACCTCAAATACATCATATTAATCCATTCATATGATTTGATTGATCTAGAGGACTTAATTCATAAGCAATGCAAGGATTCAAATTCATCTGGACCACAAATTAGGGTTTTTGACAAAAAGTCAACCATACGTTTGACTTTTGACCAAGACATGATCTCAAACATTGGGACATGATTCAAGACACTCAAAAACACCATTTGAATCCATCCATAATGTTTAAAATAGCACAAGGGTTTGACTTCATAGAGGATCGCCAAATCAAAGTTCATCTGATACAAAAGTCAACTTTGCCCAAAATCAAGTTTGAATTTTTGAGTTGTTTTGTCAAACATAGTCTCTTCGAAACAATAACTATGCTAATATGTGATTTGAATCATGATTGATCAGGGAAAATCAAGAAAAGTGAGGTTACTTGTAAAAATGGCAACCTTAGAAAACTTAGAAATTTTTCTAAGTCTTGAAAAACAATGATTTTTGCTCTACTTTGCAAGGTCATAACTTCCAAACCATGTAACCGCTTTCTTGGATCCAAAGATCAAATTGAAGAGGCTGTTGCACACTACAACTTTATCAATGAGGGTGAATTCCTAAAAAGTGCATAGATTTTGAGATGTGAAGCCATGAAGTTAGGGTTTCCACACTTTTGGAAATTTTTTTAGGCAAAATCCGTTTTCTGTTTTAGCCAACTTTGAGGCCATTTTTCTCTAAAATCCCAGATGAATCAAGACCAAATGCAAACAAAAAAGTTAAATTAGGATATCCCGGCTTTTCAAAAAGCACAAGAACATCGATTGGTTCTACTTGAGCAAGGAGATATGATCCTCACAACATGCCTTGATCAAATTGATTTTCAAGAAAGCATTGGTGCAATAATTTTGTCACTATACAAGCCTTATCACTATTTAATCCTTATCATCCCAAGTTCATCTGAGGCACCAAATTAGGGTTTTGGTTTATCAAGTCCTCCAGAGTGAATTTTTCATCTGGGTATGAGCCAACACCTCGAGATATGTTTCAAGGACCTCAAATACATCATATTAATCCATTCATATGATTTGATTGATCTAGAGGACTTAATTCATAAGCAATGCAAGGATTCAAATTCATCTGGACCACAAACTAGGCTTTTTGACAAAAAGTCAACCATACGTTTGACTTTTGACCAAGACATGATATCAAACATTGGGTCATGATTCAAGACACTCAAAAACACCATTTGAATCCATCCATAATGTTTAAAATAGCCCAAGGGTTTGACTTCATAGAGGATCGCCAAATCAAAGTTCATCTGATACAAAAGTCAACTTTGCCCAAAATCAAGTTTGAATTTTTGAGTTGTTTTGTCAAACATAGTCTCTTCGAAACAATAACTATGCTAATATGTGATTTGAATCATGATTGATCAGGGAAAATCAAGAAAAGTGAGGTTACTTGTAAAAATGGCAACCTTAGAAAACTTAGAAATTTTTCTAAGTCTTGAAAAACAATGATTTTTGCTCTACTTTGCAAGGTCATAACTTCCAAACCATGTAACCGCTTTCTTGGATCCAAAGACCAAATTGAAGAGGCTGTTGCACACTACAACTTTATCAATGAGGGTGAATTCCTAAAAAGTGCATAGATTTTGAGATGTGAAGCCATGAAGTTAGGGTTTCCACACTTTTGAACTTTGACACTTTTGGAAATTTTTTTAGGCAAAATCCGTTTTCTGTTTTAGCCAACTTTGAGGCCATTTTTCTATAAAATCCCAGATGAATCAAGACCAAATGCAAACAAAAAAGTTAAATTAGGATATCTCGGCTTTTCAAAAAGCACAAGAACATCGATTGGTTCTACTTGAGCAAGGAGATATGATCCTCACAACATGCCTTGATCAAATTGATTTTCAAGAAAGCATTGGTGCATTAATTTTGTCACTATACAAGCCTCATCACTATTCAATCCTTATCATCCCAAGTTCATCTGAGGCACCAAATTAGGGTTTTGGTTGATCAAGTCCTCCAGAGTGAATTTTTCATCTGGGTATGAGCCAACACCTCGAGATATGTTTCAAGGACCTCAAATACATCATATTAATCCATTCATATGATTTGATTGATCTAGAGGACTTAATTCATAAGCAATGCAAGGATTCAAATTCATCTGGACCACAAATTAGGGTTTTTGACAAAAAGTCAACCATACGTTTGACTTTTGACCAAGACATGATCTCAAACATTGGGACATGATTCAAGACACTCAAAAACACCATTTGAATCCATCCATAATGTTTAAAATAGCACAAGGGTTTGACTTCATAGAGGATCGCCAAATCAAAGTTCATCTGATACAAAAGTCAACTTTGCCCAAAATCAAGTTTGAATTTTTGAGTTGTTTTGTCAAACATAGTCTCTTCGAAACAATAACTATGCTAATATGTGATTTGAATCATGATTGATCAGGGAAAATCAAGAAAAGTGAGGTTACTTGTAAAAATGGCAACCTTAGAAAACTTAGAAATTTTTCTAAGTCTTGAAAAACAATGATTTTTGCTCTACTTTGCAAGGTCATAACTTCCAAACCATGTAACCGCTTTCTTGGATCCAAAGACCAAATTGAAGAGGCTGTTGCACACTACAACTTTATCAATGAGGGTGAATTCCTAAAAAGTGCATAGATTTTGAGATGTGAAGCCATGAAGTTAGGGTTTCCACACTTTTGAACTTTGACACTTTTGGAAATTTTTTTAGGCAAAATCCGTTTTCTGTTTTAGCCAACTTTGAGGCCATTTTTCTCTAAAATCCCAGATGAATCAAGACCAAATGCAAACAAAAAAGTTAAATTAGGATATCCCGGCTTTTCAAAAAGCACAAGAACATCGATTGGTTCTACTTGAGCAAGGAGATATGATCCTCACAACATGCCTTGATCAAATTGATTTTCAAGAAAGCATTGGTGCAATAATTTTGTCACTATACAAGCCTTATCACTATTCAATCCTTATCATCCCAAGTTCATCTGAGGCACCAAATTAGGGTTTTGGTTTATCAAGTCCTCCAGAGTGAATTTTTCATCTGGGTATGAGCCAACACCTCGAGATATGTTTCAAGGACCTCAAATACATCATATTAATCCATTCATATGATTTGATTGATCTAGAGGACTTAATTCATAAGCAATGCAAGGATTCAAATTCATCTGGACCACAAACTAGGCTTTTTGACAAAAAGTCAACCATACGTTTGACTTTTGACCAAGACATGATATCAAACATTGGGTCATGATTCAAGACACTCAAAAACACCATTTGAATCCATCCATAATGTTTAAAATAGCCCAAGGGTTTGACTTCATAGAGGATCGCCAAATCAAAGTTCATCTGATACAAAAGTCAACTTTGCCCAAAATCAAGTTTGAATTTTTGAGTTGTTTTGTCAAACATAGTCTCTTCGAAACAATAACTATGCTAATATGTGATTTGAATCATGATTGATCAGGGAAAATCAAGAAAAGTGAGGTTACTTGTAAAAATGGCAACCTTAGAAAACTTAGAAATTTTTCTAAGTCTTGAAAAACAATGATTTTTGCTCTACTTTGCAAGGTCATAACTTCCAAACCATGTAACCGCTTTCTTGGATCCAAAGACCAAATTGAAGAGGCTGTTGCACACTACAACTTTATCAATGAGGGTGAATTCCTAAAAAGTGCATAGATTTTGAGATGTGAAGCCATGAAGTTAGGGTTTCCACACTTTTGAACTTTGACACTTTTGGAAATTTTTTTAGGCAAAATCCGTTTTCTGTTTTAGCCAACTTTGAGGCCATTTTTCTATAAAATCCCAGATGAATCAAGACCAAATGCAAACAAAAAAGTTAAATTAGGATATCCCGGCTTTTCAAAAAGCACAAGAACATCGATTGGTTCTACTTGAGCAAGGAGATATGATCCTCACAACATGCCTTGATCAAATTGATTTTCAAGAAAGCATTGGTGCAATAATTTTGTCACTATACAAGCCTTATCACTATTCAATCCTTATCATCCCAAGTTCATCTGAGGCACCAAATTAGGGTTTTGGTTTATCAAGTCCTCCAGAGTGAATTTTTCATCTCGGTATGAGCCAACACCTCGAGATATGTTTCAAGGACCTCAAATACATCATATTAATCCATTCATATGATTTGATTGATCTAGAGGACTTAATTCATAAGCAATGCTAGGATTCAAATTCATTTGGCCCACAAACTAGGGTTTTTGACAAAAAGTCAACCATACGTTTGACTTTTGTCCAAGACATGACCTCAAACATTGGGACATGATTCAAGACACTCAAAAACACCATTTGAATCCATCCATAATGTTTAAATTAGCCCAAGGGTTTAACTTCATAGAGGATCACCAAATCAAAGTTCATCTGATACAAAAGTCAACTTTGCCCAAAATCAAGTTTGAATTTTTGAGTTGTTTTGTCAAACACAGTCTCTTCGAAACAATAACTATGCTAATATGTGATTTGAATCATGATTGATCAAGGAAAATCAAGAAAAGTGAGGTTACTTGTAAAAATGGCAACCTTAGAAAACTTAGAAATTTTTCTAAGTCTTGAAAAACAATGATTTTTGCTCTACTTTGCAAGGTCATAACTTCCAAACCATGTAACCGCTTTCTTGGATCCAAAGACCAAATTGAAGAGGCTGTTGCACACTACAACTTTATCAATGAGGGTGAATTCCTAAAAAGTGCATAGATTTTGAGATGTGAAGCCATGAAGTTAGGGTTTCCACACTTTTGAACTTTGACACTTTTGGAAAGTTTTTTAGGCAAAATCCGTTTTCTGTTTTAGCCAACTTTGAGGCCATTTTTCTCTAAAATCCCAGATGAATCAAGACCAAATGCAAACAAAAAAGTTAAATTAGGATATCTCGGCTTTTCAAAAAGCACAAGAACATCGATTGGTTCTACTTGAGCAAGGAGATATGATCCTCACAACATGCCTTGATCAAATTGATTTTCAAGAAAGCATTGGTGCATTAATTTTGTCACTATACAAGCCTTATCACTATTCAATCCTTATCATCCCAAGTTCATCTGAGGCACCAAATTAGGGTTTTGGTTGATCAAGTCCTCCAGAGTGAATTTTTCATCTGGGCATGAGCCAACACCTCGAGATATGTTTCAAGGACCTCAAATACATCATATTAATCCATTCATATGATTTTATTGATCTAGAGGACTTAATTCATAAGCAATGCAAGGATTCAAATTCATCTGGACCACAAACTAGGGTTTTTGACAAAAAGTCAACCATACGTTTGACTTTTGACCAAGACATGATCTCAAACATTGGGACATGATTCAAGACACTCAAAAACACCATTTGAATCCATCCATAATGTTTAAAATAGCACAAGGGTTTGACTTCATAGAGGATCGCCAAATTAAAGTTCATCTGATACAAAAGTCAACTTTGCCCAAAATCAAGTTTGAATTTTTAAGTTGTTTTGTCAAACATAGTTTCTTCGAAACAATAACTATGCTAATATGTGATTTGAATCATGATTGATCAAGGAAAATCAAGAAAAGTGAGGTTACTTGTAAAAATGGCAACCTTAGAAAACTTAGAAATTTTTCTAAGTCTTGAAAAACAATGATTTTTGCTCTACTTTGCAAGGTCATAACTTCCAAACCATGTAACCGCTTTCTTGGATCCAAAGACCAAATTGAAGAGGCTGTTGCACACTACAACTTTATCAATGAGGGTGAATTCCTAAAAAGTGCATAGATTTTGAGATATGAAGCCATGAAGTTAGGGTTTCCACATTTTTGAAGTTTGACACTTTTGGAAATTTTTTTAGGCAAAATCCGTTTTCTGTTTTAGCCAACTTTGAGGCCATTTTTCTCTAAAATCCCAGATGAATCAAGACCAAATGCAAACAAAAAAGTTAAATTAGGATATCTCGGCTTTTCAAAAAGCACAAGAACATCGATTGGTTCTACTTGAGCAAGGAGGTATGATCCTCACAACATGCCTTGATCAAATTGATTTTCAAGAAAGCAATGGTGCATTAATTTTGTCACTATACAAGCCTTATCACTATTCAATCCTTATCTCCCAAGTTCATCTGAGGCACCAAATTAGGGTTTTGGTTGATCAAGTCCTCCAGAGTGAATGTTTCATCTAGGTATGAGCCAACACCTCGAGATATGTTTCAAGGACCTCAAATACATCATATTAATCCATTCATATGATTTGATTGATCTAGAGGACTTAATTCATAAGCAATGCTAGGATTCAAATTCATTTGGCCCACAAACTAGGGTTTTTGACAAAAAGTCAACCATACGTTTGACTTTTGTCCAAGACATGACCTCAAACATTGGGACATGATTCAAGACACTCAAAAACACCATTTGAATCCATCCATAATGTTTAAATTAGCCCAAGGGTTTAACTTCATAGAGGATCACCAAATCAAAGTTCATCTGATACAAAAGTCAACTTTGCCCAAAATCAAGTTTGAATTTTTGAGTTGTTTTGTCAAACACAGTCTCTTCGAAACAATAACTATGCTAATATGTGATTTGAATCATGATTGATCAAGGAAAATCAAGAAAAGTGAGGTTACTTGTAAAAATGGCAACCTTAGAAAACTTAGAAATTTTTCTAAGTCTTGAAAAACAATGATTTTTGCTCTACTTTGCAAGGTCATAACTTCCAAACCATGTAACCGCTTTCTTGGATCCAAAGACCAAATTGAAGAGGATGTTGCACACTACAACTTTATCAATGAGGGTGAATTCCTAAAAAGTGCATAGATTTTGAGATGTGAAGCCATGAAGTTAGGGTTTCCACACTTTTGAACTTTGACACTTTTGGAAAGTTTTTTAGGCAAAATCCGTTTTCTGTTTTAGCCAACTTTGAGGCCATTTTTCTCTAAAATCCCAGATGAATCAAGACCAAATGCAAACAAAAAAGTTAAATTAGGATATCTCGGCTTTTCAAAAAGCACAAGAACATCGATTGGTTCTACTTGAGCAAGGAGATATGATCCTCACAACATGCCTTGATCAAATTGATTTTCAAGAAAGCATTGGTGCATTAATTTTGTCACTATACAAGCCTTATCACTATTCAATCCTTATCATCCCAAGTTCATCTGAGGCACCAAATTAGGGTTTTGGTTGATCAAGTCCTCCAGAGTGAATTTTTCATCTGGGCATGAGCCAACACCTCGAGATATGTTTCAAGGACCTCAAATACATCATATTAATCCATTCATATGATTTTATTGATCTAGAGGACTTAATTCATAAGCAATGCAAGGATTCAAATTCATCTGGACCACAAACTAGGGTTTTTGACAAAAAGTCAACCATACGTTTGACTTTTGACCAAGACATGATCTCAAACATTGGGACATGATTCAAGACACTCAAAAACACCATTTGAATCCATCCATAATGTTTAAAATAGCACAAGGGTTTGACTTCATAGAGGATCGCCAAATCAAAGTTCATCTGATACAAAAGTCAACTTTGCCCAAAATCAAGTTTGAATTTTTAAGTTGTTTTGTCAAACATAGTTTCTTCGAAACAATAACTATGCTAATATGTGATTTGAATCATGATTGATCAAGGAAAATCAAGAAAAGTGAGGTTACTTGTAAAAATGGCAACCTTAGAAAACTTAGAAATTTTTCTAAGTCTTGAAAAACAATGATTTTTGCTCTACTTTGCAAGGTCATAACTTCCAAACCATGTAACCGCTTTCTTGGATCCAAAGACCAAATTGAAGAGGCTGTTGCACACTACAACTTTATCAATGAGGGTGAATTCCTAAAAAGTGCATAGATTTTGAGATATGAAGCCATGAAGTTAGGGTTTCCACATTTTTGAAGTTTGACACTTTTGGAAATTTTTTTAGGCAAAATCCGTTTTCTGTTTTAGCCAACTTTGAGGCCATTTTTCTCTAAAATCCCAGATGAATCAAGACCAAATGCAAACAAAAAAGTTAAATTAGGATATCTCGGCTTTTCAAAAAGCACAAGAACATCGATTGGTTCTACTTGAGCAAGGAGGTATGATCCTCACAACATGCCTTGATCAAATTGATTTTCAAGAAAGCAATGGTGCATTAATTTTGTCACTATACAAGCCTTATCACTATTCAATCCTTATCTCCCAAGTTCATCTGAGGCACCAAATTAGGGTTTTGGTTGATCAAGTCCTCCAGAGTGAATGTTTCATCTAGGTATGAGCCAACACCTCGAGATATGTTTCAAGGACCTCAAATACATCATATTAATCCATTCATATGATTTGATTGATCTAGAGGACTTAATTCATAAGCAATGCTAGGATTCAAATTCATTTGGCCCACAAACTAGGGTTTTTGACAAAAAGTCAACCATACGTTTGACTTTTGTCCAAGACATGACCTCAAACATTGGGACATGATTCAAGACACTCAAAAACACCATTTGAATCCATCCATAATGTTTAAATTAGCCCAAGGGTTTAACTTCATAGAGGATCACCAAATCAAAGTTCATCTGATACAAAAGTCAACTTTGCCCAAAATCAAGTTTGAATTTTTGAGTTGTTTTGTCAAACACAGTCTCTTCGAAACAATAACTATGCTAATATGTGATTTGAATCATGATTGATCAAGGAAAATCAAGAAAAGTGAGGTTACTTGTAAAAATGGCAACCTTAGAAAACTTAGAAATTTTTCTAAGTCTTGAAAAACAATGATTTTTGCTCTTCTTTGCAAGGTCATAACTTCCAAACCATGTAACCGCTTTCTTGGATCCAAAGACCAAATTGAAGAGGCTGTTGCACACTACAACTTTATCAATGAGGGTGAATTCCTAAAAAGTGCATAGATTTTGAGATGTGAAGCCATGAAGTTAGGGTTTCCACACTTTTGAACTTTGACACTTTTGGAAAGTTTTTTAGGCAAAATCCGTTTTCTGTTTTAGCCAACTTTGAGGCCATTTTTCTCTAAAATCCCAGATGAATCAAGACCAAATGCAAACAAAAAAGTTAAATTAGGATATCTCGGCTTTTCAAAAAGCACAAGAACATCGATTGGTTCTACTTGAGCAAGGAGATATGATCCTCACAACATGCCTTGATCAAATTGATTTTCAAGAAAGCATTGGTGCATTAATTTTGTCACTATACAAGCCTTATCACTATTCAATCCTTATCATCCCAAGTTCATCTGAGGCACCAAATTAGGGTTTTGGTTGATCAATTCCTCCAGAGTGAATTTTTCATCTGGGTATGAGCCAACACCTCGAGATATGTTTCAAGGACCTCAAATACATCATATTAATCCATTCATATGATTTGATTGATCTAGAGGACTTAATTCATAAGCAATGCAAGGATTCAAATTCATCTGGACCACAAACTAGGGTTTTTGACAAAAAGTCAACCATACGTTTGACTTTTGACCAAGACATGATCTCAAACATTGGGACATGATTCAAGACACTCAAAAACACCATTTGAATCCATCCATAATGTTTAAAATAGCACAAGGGTTTGACTTCATAGAGGATCGCCAAATCAAAGTTCATCTGATACAAAAGTCAACTTTGCCCAAAATCAAGTTTGAATTTTTAAGTTGTTTTGTCAAACATAGTTTCTTCGAAACAATAACTATGCTAATATGTGATTTGAATCATGATTGATCAAGGAAAATCAAGAAAAGTGAGGTTACTTGTAAAAATGGCAACCTTAGAAAACTTAGAAATTTTTCGAAGTCTTGAAAAACAATGATTTTTGCTCTACTTTGCAAGGTCATAACTTCCAAACCATGTAACCGCTTTCTTGGATCCAAAGACCAAATTGAAGAGGCTGTTGCACACTACAACTTTATCAATGAGGGTGAATTCCTAAAAAGTGCATAGATTTTGAGATATGAAGCCATGAAGTTAGGGTTTCCACACTTTTGAAGTTTGACACTTTTGGAAATTTTTTTAGGCAAAATCCGTTTTCTGTTTTGGCCAACTTTGAGGCCATTTTTCTCTAAAATCCCAGATGAATCAAGACCAAATGCAAACAAAAAAGTTAAATTAGGATATCTCGGCTTTTCAAAAAGCACAAGAACATCGATTGGTTCTACTTGAGCAAGGAGGTATGATCCTCACAACATGCCTTGATCAAATTGATTTTCAAGAAAGCAATGGTGCATTAATTTTGTCACTATACAAGCCTTATCACTATTCAATCCTTATCTCCCAAGTTCATCTGAGGCACCAAATTAGGGTTTTGGTTGATCAAGTCCTCCAGAGTGAATTTTTCATCTGGGTATGAGCCAACACCTCGAGATATGTTTCAAGGACCTCAAATACATCATATTAATCCGTTCATATGAGTTGATTGATCTAGAGGACTTAATTCATAAGCAATGCTAGGATTCAAATTCATCTGGACCACAAACTAGGCTTTTTGACAAAAAGTCAACCATACGTTTGACTTTTGACCAAGACATGATCTCAAACATTGGGTCATGATTCAAGACACTCAAAAACACCATTTGAATCCATCCATAATGTTTAAAATAGCCCAAGGGTTTGACTTCATAGAGGATCGCCAAATCAAAGTTCATCTGATACAAAAGTCAACTTTGCCCAAAATCAAGTTTAAATTTTTGAGTTGTTTTGTCAAACATAGTCTCTTCGAAACAATAACTATGCTAATATGTGATTTGAATCATGATTGATCAAGGAAAATCAAGAAAAGTGAGGTTACTTGTAAAAATGGCAACCTTAGAAAACTTAGAAATTTTTCTAAGTCTTGAAAAACAATGATTTTTGCTCTACTTTGCAAGGTCATAACTTCCAAACCATGTAACCGCTTTCTTGGATCCAAAGACCAAATTGAAGAGGCTGTTGCACACTACAACTTTATCAATGAGGGTGAATTCCTAAAAAGTGCATAGATTTTGAGATATGAAGCCATGAAGTTAGGGTTTCCACACTTTTGAAGTTTGACACCTTTGGAAATTTTTTTAGGCAAAATCCGTTTTCTGTTTTAGCCAACTTTGAGGCCATTTTTCTCTAAAATCCCAGATGAATCAAGACCAAATGCAAACAAAAAAGTTAAATTAGGATATCTCGGCTTTTCAAAAAGCACAAGAACATCGATTGGTTCTACTTGAGCAAGGAGGTATGATCCTCACAACATGCCTTGATCAAATTGATTTTCAAGAAAGCAATGGTGCATTAATTTTGTCACTATACAAGCCTTATCACTATTCAACCCTTATCTCCCAAGTTCATCTGAGGCACCAAATTAGGGTTTTGGTTGATCAAGTCCTCCAGAGTGAATTTTTCATCTGGGTATGAGCCAACACCTCGAGATATGTTTCAAGGACCTCAAATACATCATATTAATCCATTCATATGATTTGATTGATCTAGAGGACTTAATTCATAAGCAATGCTAGGATTCAAATTCATCTGGCCCACAAACTAGGGTTTTTGATAAAAAGTCAACCATACGTTTGACTTTTGACCAAGACATGATCTCAAACATTGGGACATGATTCAAGACACTCAAAAACACCATTTGAATCCATCCATAATGTTTAAAATAGCCCAAGGGTTTGACTTCATAGAGGATCACCAAATCAAAGTTCATCTGATACAAAAGTCAACTTTGCCCAAAATCAAGTTTGAATTTTTGAGTTGTTTTGTCAAACATAGTCTCTTCGAAACAATGACTATGCTAATATGTGATTTGAATCATGATTGATCAAGGAAAATCAAGAAAAGTGAGGTTACTTGTAAAAATGGCAACCTTAGAAAACTTAGAAATTTTTCTAAGTCTTGAAAAACAATGATTTTTGCTCTACTTTGCAAGGTCATAACTTCCAAACCATGTAACCGCTTTCTTGGATCCAAAGACCAAATTGAAGAGGCTGTTGCACACTACAACTTTATCAATGAGGGTGAATTCCTAAAAAGTGCATAGATTTTGAGATATGAAGCCATGAAGTTAGGGTTTCCACACTTTTGATCTTTGTCACTTTAGGAAATTTTTTTAGGCAAAATCTGTTTTCTATTTTAGCCAACTTTGAAGCCATTTTTCTCTAAAATCCCAGATGAATCAAGACCAAATGCAAACAAAAAAGTTAAATTAGGATATCTCGGCTTTTCAAAAAGCACAAGAACATCGATTGGTTCTACTTGAGCAAGGAGGTATGATCCTCACAACATGCCTTGATCAAATTGATTTTCAAGAAAGCAATGGTGCATTAATTTTGTCACTATACAAGCCTTATCACTATTCAATCCTTATCTCCCAAGTTCATCTGAGGCACCAAATTAGGGTTTTGGTTGATCAAGTCCTCCAGAGTGAATTTTTCATCTGGGTAAGAGCCAACACCTCGAGATATGTTTCAAGGACCTCAAATACATCATATTAATCCATTCATATGATTTGATTTATCTAGAGGACTTAATTCATAAGCAATGCAAGGATTCAAATTCATCTGGACCACAAACTAGGCTTTTTGACAAAAAGTCAACCATACGTTTGACTTTTGACCAAGACATGACCTCAAACATTGGGACATGATTCAAGACACTCAAAAACACCATTTGAATCCATCCATAATGTTTAAAATAGCCCAAGGGTTTTACTTCATAGAGGATCGCCAAATCAAAGTTCATCTGATACAAAAGTCAACTTTGCCCAAAATCAAGTTTGAATTTTTGAGTTGTTTTGTCAAACATAGTCTCTTCGAAACAATAACTATGCTAATATGTGATTTGAATCATGATTGATCAAGGAAAATCAAGAAAAGTGAGGTTACTTGTAAAAATGGCAACCTTAGAAAACTTAGAAATTTTTCTAAGTCTTGAAAAACAATGATTTTTGCTCTACTTTGCAAGGTCATAACTTCCAAACCATGTAACCGCTTTCTTGGATCCAAAGACCAAATTGAAGAGGCTGTTGCACACTACAACTTTATCAATGAGGGCGAATTCCTAAAAAGTGCATAGATTTTGAGATGTGAAGCCATGAAGTTAGGGTTTCCACACTTTTGAACTTTGACACTTTTGGAAATTTTTTTAGGCAAAATCCGTTTTCTGTTTTAGCCAACTTTGAGGCCATTTTTCTCTAAAATCCCAGATGAATCAAGACCAAATGCAAACAAAAAAGTTAAATTAGGATATCTCGGCTTTTCAAAAAGCACAAGAACATCGATTGATTCTACTTGAGCAAGGAGATATGATCCTCACAACATGCCTTGATCAAATTGATTTTCAAGAAAGGATTGGTGCAATAATTTTGTCACTATACAAGCCTTATCACTATTCAATCCTTATCATCCCAAGTTCATCTGAGGCACCAAATTAGGGTTTTGGTTTATCAAGTCCTCCAGAGTGAATTTTTCATCTGGGTATGAGCCAACACCTCGAGATATGTTTCAAGGACCTCAAATACATCATATTAATCCATTCATATGATTTGATTGATCTAGAGGACTTAACTCATAATCAATGCAAGGATTCAAATTCATCTGGACCACAAACTAGGCTTTTTGACAAAAAGTCAACCATACGTTTGACTTTTGACCAAGACATGATCTCAAACATTGGGTCATGATTCAAGACACTCAAAAACACCATTTGAATCCATCCATAATGTTTAAAATAGCACAAGGGTTTGACTTCATAGAGGATCGCCAAATCAAAGTTCATCTGATACAAAAGTCAACTTTGCCCAAAATCAAGTTTAAATTTTTGAGTTGTTTTGTCAAACATAGTCTCTTCGAAACAATAACTATGCTAATATGTGATTTGAATCATGATTGATCAAGGAAAATCAAGAAAAGTGAGGTTACTTGTAAAAATGGCAACCTTAGAAAACTTAGAAATTTTTCTAAGTCTTGAAAAACAATGATTTTTGCTCTACTTTGCAAGGTCATAACTTCCAAACCATGTAACCGCTTTCTTGGATCCAAAGACCAAATTGAAGAGGCTGTTGCACACTACAACTTTATCAATGAGGGTGAATTCCTAAAAAGTGCATAGATTTTGAGATGTGAAGCCATGAAGTTAGGGTTTCCACACTTTTGAACTTTGACACTTTTGGAAATTTTTTTAGGCAAAATCCGTTTTCTGTTTTAGCCAACTTTGAGGCCATTTTTCTCTAAAATCCCAGATGAATCAAGACCAAATGCAAACAAAAAAGTTAAATTAGGATATCTCGGCTTTTCAAAAAGCACAAGAACATCGATTGGTTCTACTTGAGCAAGGAGATATGATCCTCACAACATGCCTTGATCAAATTGATTTTCAAGAAAGCATTGGTGCATTAATTTTGTCACTATACAAGCCTTATCACTATTCAATCCTTATCATCCCAAGTTCATCTGAGGCACCAAATTAGGGTTTTGGTTGATCAAGTCCTCCAGAGTGAATTTTTCATCTGGGTATGAGCCAACACCTCGAGATATGTTTCAAGGACCTCAAATACATCATATTAATCCATTCATATGATTTGATTGATCTAGAGGACTTAATTCATAAGCAATGCAAGGATTCAAATTCATCTGGACCACAAACTAGGGTTTTTGACAAAAAGTCAACCATACGTTTGACTTTTGACCAAGACATGATGTCAAACATTGGGACATGATTCAAGACACTCAAAAACACCATTTGAATCCATCCATAATGTTTAAAATAGCACAAGGGTTTGACTTCATAGAGGATCGCCAAATCGAAGTTCATCTGATACAAAAGTCAACTTTGCCCAAAATCAAGTTTGAATTTTTGAGTTGTTTTGTCAAACATAGTCTCTTCGAAACAATAACTATGCTAATATGTGATTTGAATCATGATTGATCAAGGAAAATCAAGAAAAGTGAGGTTACTTGTAAAAATGGCAACCTTAGAAAACTTAGAAATTTTTCTAAGTCTTGAAAAACAATGATTTTTGCTCTACTTTGCAAGGTCATAACTTCCAAACCATGTAACCGCTTTCTTGGATCCAAAGACCAAATTGAAGAGGCTGTTGCACACTACAACTTTATCAATGAGGGTGAATTCCTAAAAAGTGCATAGATTTTGAGATATGAAGCCATGAAGTTAGGGTTTCCACACTTTTGATCTTTGTCACTTTAGGAAATTTTTTTAGGCAAAATCTGTTTTCTATTTTAGCCAACTTTGAAGCCATTTTTCTCTAAAATCCCAGATGAATCAAGACCAAATGCAAACAAAAAAGTTAAATTAGGATATCTCGGCTTTTCAAAAAGCACAAGAACATCGATTGGTTCTACTTGAGCAAGGAGGTATGATCCTCACAACATGCCTTGATCAAATTGATTTTCAAGAAAGCAATGGTGCATTAATTTTGTCACTATAAAAGCCTTATCACTATTCAATCCTTATCTCCCAAGTTCATCTGAGGCACCAAATTAGGGTTTTGGTTGATCAAGTCCTCCAGAGTGAATTTTTCATCTGGGTAAGAGCCAACACCTCGAGATATGTTTCAAGGACCTCAAATACATCATATTAATCCATTCATATGATTTGATTTATCTAGAGGACTTAATTCATAAGCAATGCAAGGATTCAAATTCATCTGGACCACAAACTAGGGTTTTTGACAAAAAGTCAACCATACGTTTGACTTTTGACCAAGACATGACCTCAAACATTGGGACATGATTCAAGACACTCAAAAACACCATTTGAATCCATCCATAATGTTTAAAATAACACAAGGGTTTTACTTCATAGAGGATCACCAAATCAAAGTTCATCTGATACAAAAGTCAACTTTGCCCAAAATCAAGTTTGAATTTTTGAGTTGTTTTGTCAAACATAGTCTCTTCGAAACAATAACTATGCTAATATGTGATTTGAATCATGATTGATCAAGGAAAATCAAGAAAAGTGAGGTTACTTGTAAAAATGGCAACCTTAGAAAACTTAGAAATTTTTCTAAGTCTTGAAAAACAATAATTTTTGCTCTACTTTGCAAGGTCATAACTTCCAAACCATGTAACCGCTTTCTTGGATCCAAAGACCAAATTGAAGAGGCTGTTGCACACTACAACTTTATCAATGAGGGTGAATTCCTAAAAAGTGAATAGATTTTGAGATATGAAGCCATGAAGTTAGGGTTTCCGCACTTTTGATCTTTGTCACTTTTGGAAATTTTTTTAGGCAAAATCCGTTTTCTGTTTTAGCCAACTTTGAAGCCATTTTTCTCTAAAATCCCAGATGAATCAAGACCAAATGCAAACAAAAAAGTTAAATTAGGATATCTCGGCTTTTCAAAAAGCACAAGAACATCGATTGGTTCTACTTGAGCAAGGAGGTATGATCCTCACAACATGCCTTGATCAAATTGATTTTCAAGAAAGCAATGGTGCATTAATTTTGTCACTATACAAGCCTTATCACTATTCAATCCTTATCTCCCAAGTTCATCTGAGGCACCAAATTAGGGTTTTGGTTGATCAAGTCCTCCAGAGTGAATTTTTCATCTGGGTAAGAGCCAACACCTCGAGATATGTTTCAAGGACCTCAAATACATCATATTAATCCATTCATATGATTTGATTTATCTAGAGGACTTAATTCATAAGCAATGCAAGGATTCAAATTCATCTGGACCACAAACTAGGGTTTTTGACAAAAAGTCAACCATACGTTTGACTTTTGACCAAGACATGACCTCAAACATTGGGACATGATTCAAGACACTCAAAAACACCATTTGAATCCATCCATAATGTTTAAAATAACACAAGGGTTTCACTTCATAGAGGATCCCCAAATCAAAGTTCATCTGATACAAAAGTCAACTTTGCCCAAAATCAAGTTTGAATTTTTGAGTTGTTTTGTCAAACATAGTCTCTTCGAAACAATAACTATGCTAATATGTGATTTGAATCATGATTGATCAAGGAAAATCAAGAAAAGTGAGGTTACTTGTAAAAATGGCAACCTTAGAAAACTTAGAAATTTTTCTAAGTCTTGAAAAACAATGATTTTTGCTCTACTTTGCAAGGTCATAACTTCCAAACCATGTAACCGCTTTCTTGGATCCAAAGACCAAATTGAAGAGGCTGTTGCACACTACAACTTTATCAATGAGGGTGAATTCCTAAAAAGTGCATAGATTTTGAGATATGAAGCCATGAAGTTAGGGTTTCCACACTTTTGAAGTTTGACACCTTTGGAAATTTTTTTAGGCAAAATCCGTTTTCTGTTTTAGCCAACTTTGAGGCCATTTTTCTCTAAAATCCCAGATGAATCAAGACCAAATGCAAACAAAAAAGTTAAATTAGGATATCTCGGCTTTTCAAAAAGCACAAGAACATCGATTGGTTCTACTTGAGCAAGGAGGTATGATCCTCACAACATGCCTTGATCAAATTGATTTTCAAGAAAGCAATGGTGCATTAATTTTGTCACTATACAAGCCTTATCACTATTCAACCCTTATCTCCCAAGTTCATCTGAGGCACCAAATTAGGGTTTTGGTTGATCAAGTCCTCCAGAGTGAATTTTTCATCTGGGTATGAGCCAACACCTCGAGATATGTTTCAAGGACCTTAAATACATCATATTAATCCATTCATATGATTTGATTGATCTAGAGGACTTAATTCATAAGCAATGCTAGGATTCAAATTCATCTGGCCCACAAACTAGGGTTTTTGATAAAAAGTCAACCATACGTTTGACTTTTGACCAAGACATGATCTCAAACATTGGGACATGATTCAAGACACTCAAAAACACCATTTGAATCCATCCATAATGTTTAAAATAGCCCAAGGGTTTGACTTCATAGAGGATCACCAAATCAAAGTTCATCTGATACAAAAGTCAACTTTGCCCAAAATCAAGTTTGAATTTTTGAGTTGTTTTGTCAAACATAGTCTCTTCGAAACAATGACTATGCTAATATGTGATTTGAATCATGATTGATCAAGGAAAATCAAGAAAAGTGAGGTTACTTGTAAAAATGGCAACCTTAGAAAACTTAGAAATTTTTCTAAGTCTTGAAAAACAATGATTTTTGCTCTACTTTGCAAGGTCATAACTTCCAAACCATGTAACCGCTTTCTTGGATCCAAAGACCAAATTGAAGAGGCTGTTGCACACTACAACTTTATCAATGAGGGTGAATTCCTAAAAAGTGCATAGATTTTGAGATATGAAGCCATGAAGTTAGGGTTTCCACACTTTTGATCTTTGTCACTTTAGGAAATTTTTTTAGGCAAAATCTGTTTTCTATTTTAGCCAACTTTGAAGCCATTTTTCTCTAAAATCCCAGATGAATCAAGACCAAATGCAAACAAAAAAGTTAAATTAGGATATCTCGGCTTTTCAAAAAGCACAAGAACATCGATTGGTTCTACTTGAGCAAGGAGGTATGATCCTCACAACATGCCTTGATCAAATTGATTTTCAAGAAAGCAATGGTGCATTAATTTTGTCACTATACAAGCCTTATCACTATTCAATCCTTATCTCCCAAGTTCATCTGAGGCACCAAATTAGGGTTTTGGTTGATCAAGTCCTCCAGAGTGAATTTTTCATCTGGGTAAGAGCCAACACCTCGAGATATGTTTCAAGGACCTCAAATACATCATATTAATCCATTCATATGATTTGATTTATCTAGAGGACTTAATTCATAAGCAATGCAAGGATTCAAATTCATCTGGACCACAAACTAGGGTTTTTGACAAAAAGTCAACCATACGTTTGACTTTTGACCAAGACATGACCTCAAACATTGGGACATGATTCAAGACACTCAAAAACACCATTTGAATCCATCCATAATGTTTAAAATAGCATAAGGGTTTTACTTCATAGAGGATCACCAAATCAAAGTTCATCTGATACAAAAGTCAACTTTGCCCAAAATCAAGTTTGAATTTTTGAGTTGTTTTGTCAAACATAGTCTCTTCGAAACAATAACTATGCTAATATGTGATTTGAATCATGATTGATCAAGGAAAATCAAGAAAAGTGAGGTTACTTGTAAAAATGGCAACCTTAGAAAACTTAGAAATTTTTCTAAGTCTTGAAAAACAATAATTTTTGCTCTACTTTGCAAGGTCATAACTTCCAAACCATGTAACCGCTTTCTTGGATCCAAAGACCAAATTGAAGAGGCTGTTGCACACTACAACTTTATCAATGAGGGTGAATTCCTAAAAAGTGAATAGATTTTGAGATATGAAGCCATGAAGTTAGGGTTTCCGCACTTTTGATCTTTGTCACTTTTGGAAATTTTTTTAGGCAAAATCCGTTTTCTGTTTTAGCCAACTTTGAAGCCATTTTTCTCTAAAATCCCAGATGAATCAAGACCAAATGCAAACAAAAAAGTTAAATTAGGATATCTCGGCTTTTCAAAAAGCACAAGAACATCGATTGGTTCTACTTGAGCAAGGAGATATGATCCTCACAACATGCCTTGATCAAATTGATTTTCAAGAAAGCATTGGTGCATTAATTTTGTCACTATACAAGCCTTATCACTATTCAATCCTTATCATCCCAAGTTCATCTGAGGCACCAAATTAGGGTTTTGGTTGATCAAGTCCTCCAGAGTGAATTTTTCATCTGGGTATGAGCCAACACCTCGAGATATGTTTCAAGGACCTCAAATACATCATATTAATCCATTCATATGATTTGATTGATCTAGAGGACTTAATTCATAAGCAATGCAAGGATTCAAATTCATCTGGACCACAAACTAGGGTTTTTGACAAAAAGTCAACCATACGTTTGACTTTTGACCAAGACATGATCTCAAACATTGGGACATGATTCAAGACACTCAAAAACACCATTTGAATCCATCCATAATGTTTAAAATAGCACAAGGGTTTGACTTCATAGAGGATCGCCAAATCAAAGTTCATCTGATACAAAAGTCAACTTTGCCCAAAATCAAGTTTGAATTTTTGAGTTGTTTTGTCAAACATAGTCTCTTCGAAACAATAACTATGCTAATATGTGATTTGAATCATGATTGATCAAGGAAAATCAATAAAAGTGAGGTTACTTGTAAAAATGGCAACCTTAGAAAACTTAGAAATTTTTCTAAGTCTTGAAAAACAATGATTTTTGCTCTACTTTGCAAGGTCATAACTTCCAAACCATGTAACCGCTTTCTTGGATCCAAAGACCAAATTGAAGAGGCTGTTGCACACTACAACTTTATCAATGAGGGTGAATTCCTAAAAAGTGCATAGATTTTGAGATATGAAGCCATGAAGTTAGGGTTTCCACACTTTTGAAGTTTGACACTTTTGGAAACTTTTTTAGGCAAAATCCGTTTTCTGTTTTAGCCAACTTTGAGGCCATTTTTCTCTAAAATCCCAGATGAATCAAGACCAAATGCAAACAAAAAAGTTAAATTAGGATATCTCGGCTTTTCAAAAAGCACAAGAACATCGATTGGTTCTACTTGAGCAAGGAGGTATGATCCTCTCAACATGCCTTGAACAAATTGATTTTCAAGAAAGCAATGGTGCATTAATTTTGTCACTATACAAGCCTTATCACTATTCAACCCTTATCTCCCAAGTTCATCTGAGGCACCAAATTAGGGTTTTGGTTGATCAAGTCCTCCAGAGTGAATTTTTCATCTGGGTATGAGCCAACACCTCGAGATATGTTTCAAGGACCTCAAATACATCATATTAATCCATTCATATGATTTGATTGATCTAGAGGACTTAATTCATAAGCAATGCTAGGATTCAAATTCATCTGGCCCACAAACTAGGGTTTTTGACAAAAAGTCAACCATACGTTTGACTTTTGACCAAGACATGATCTCAAACATTGGGACATGATTCAAGACACTCAAAAACACCATTTGAATCCATCCATAATGTTTAAAATAGCCCAAGGGTTTGACTTCATAGAGGATCACCAAATCAAAGTTCATCTGATACAAAAGTCAACTTTGCCCAAAATCAAGTTTGAATTTTTGAGTTGTTTTGTCAAACATAGTCTCTTCGAAACAATAACTATGCTAATATGTGATTTGAATCATGATTGATCAAGGAAAATCAAGAAAAGTGAGGTTACTTGTAAAAATGGCAACCTTAGAAAACTTAGAAATTTTTCTAAGTCTTGAAAAACAATAATTTTTGCTCTACTTTGCAAGGTCATAACTTCCAAACCATGTAACCGCTTTCTTGGATCCAAAGACCAAATTGAAGAGGCTGTTGCACACTACAACTTTATCAATGAGGGTGAATTCCTAAAAAGTGAATAGATTTTGAGATATGAAGCCATGAAGTTAGGGTTTCCGCACTTTTGATCTTTGTCACTTTTGGAAATTTTTTTAGGCAAAATCCGTTTTCTGTTTTAGCCAACTTTGAAGCCATTTTTCTCTAAAATCCCAGATGAATCAAGACCAAATGCAAACAAAAAAGTTAAATTAGGATATCTCGGCTTTTCAAAAAGCACAAGAACATCGATTGGTTCTACTTGAGCAAGGAGGTATGATCCTCACAACATGCCTTGATCAAATTGATTTTCAAGAAAGCAATGGTGCATTAATTTTGTCACTATACAAGCCTTATCACTATTCAATCCTTATCTCCCAAGTTCATCTGAGGCACCAAATTAGGGTTTTGGTTGATCAAGTCCTCCAGAGTGAATTTTTCATCTGGGTAAGAGCCAACACCTCGAGATATGTTTCAAGGACCTCAAATACATCATATTAATCCATTCATATGATTTGATTTATCTAGAGGACTTAATTCATAAGCAATGCAAGGATTCAAATTCATCTGGACCACAAACTAGGGTTTTTGACAAAAAGTCAACCATACGTTTGACTTTTGACCAAGACATGATGTCAAACATTGGGACATGATTCAAGACACTCAAAAACACCATTTGAATCCATCCATAATGTTTAAAATAACACAAGGGTTTCACTTCATAGAGGATCCCCAAATCAAAGTTCATCTGATACAAAAGTCAACTTTGCCCAAAATCAAGTTTGAATTTTTGAGTTGTTTTGTCAAACATAGTCTCTTCGAAACAATAACTATGCTAATATGTGATTTGAATCATGATTGATCAAGGAAAATCAAGAAAAGTGAGGTTACTTGTAAAAATGGCAACCTTAGAAAACTTAGAAATTTTTCTAAGTCTTGAAAAACAATGATTTTTGCTCTACTTTGCAAGGTCATAACTTCCAAACCATGTAACCGCTTTCTTGGATCCAAAGACCAAATTGAAGAGGCTGTTGCACACTACAACTTTATCAATGAGGGTGAATTCCTAAAAAGTGCATAGATTTTGAGATATGAAGCCATGAAGTTAGGGTTTCCACACTTTTGAAGTTTGACACCTTTGGAAATTTTTTTAGGCAAAATCCGTTTTCTGTTTTAGCCAACTTTGAGGCCATTTTTCTCTAAAATCCCAGATGAATCAAGACCAAATGCAAACAAAAAAGTTAAATTAGGATATCTCGGCTTTTCAAAAAGCACAAGAACATCGATTGGTTCTACTTGAGCAAGGAGGTATGATCCTCACAACATGCCTTGATCAAATTGATTTTCAAGAAAGCAATGGTGCATTAATTTTGTCACTATACAAGCCTTATCACTATTCAACCCTTATCTCCCAAGTTCATCTGAGGCACCAAATTAGGGTTTTGGTTGATCAAGTCCTCCAGAGTGAATTTTTCATCTGGGTATGAGCCAACACCTCGAGATATGTTTCAAGGACCTCAAATACATCATATTAATCCATTCATATGATTTGATTGATCTAGAGGACTTAATTCATAAGCAATGCTAGGATTCAAATTCATCTGGCCCACAAACTAGGGTTTTTGATAAAAAGTCAACCATACGTTTGACTTTTGACCAAGACATGATCTCAAACATTGGGACATGATTCAAGACACTCAAAAACACCATTTGAATCCATCCATAATGTTTAAAATAGCCCAAGGGTTTGACTTCATAGAGGATCACCAAATCAAAGTTCATCTGATACAAAAGTCAACTTTGCCCAAAATCAAGTTTGAATTTTTGAGTTGTTTTGTCAAACATAGTCTCTTCGAAACAATGACTATGCTAATATGTGATTTGAATCATGATTGATCAAGGAAAATCAAGAAAAGTGAGGTTACTTGTAAAAATGGCAACCTTAGAAAACTTAGAAATTTTTCTAAGTCTTGAAAAACAATGATTTTTGCTCTACTTTGCAAGGTCATAACTTCCAAACCATGTAACCGCTTTCTTGGATCCAAAGACCAAATTGAAGAGGCTGTTGCACACTACAACTTTATCAATGAGGGTGAATTCCTAAAAAGTGCATAGATTTTGAGATATGAAGCCATGAAGTTAGGGTTTCCACACTTTTGATCTTTGTCACTTTAGGAAATTTTTTTAGGCAAAATCTGTTTTCTATTTTAGCCAACTTTGAAGCCATTTTTCTCTAAAATCCCAGATGAATCAAGACCAAATGCAAACAAAAAAGTTAAATTAGGATATCTCGGCTTTTCAAAAAGCACAAGAACATCGATTGGTTCTACTTGAGCAAGGAGGTATGATCCTCACAACATGCCTTGATCAAATTGATTTTCAAGAAAGCAATGGTGCATTAATTTTGTCACTATACAAGCCTTATCACTATTCAATCCATATCTCCCAAGTTCATCTGAGGCACCAAATTAGGGTTTTGGTTGATCAAGTCCTCCAGAGTGAATTTTTCATCTGGGTAAGAGCCAACACCTCGAGATATGTTTCAAGGACCTCAAATACATCATATTAATCCATTCATATGATTTGATTTATCTAGAGGACTTAATTCATAAGCAATGCAAGGATTCAAATTCATCTGGACCACAAACTAGGGTTTTTGACAAAAAGTCAACCATACGTTTGACTTTTGACCAAGACATGACCTCAAACATTGGGACATGATTCAAGACACTCAAAAACACCATTTGAATCCATCCATAATGTTTAAAATAGCATAAGGGTTTTACTTCATAGAGGATCACCAAATCAAAGTTCATCTGATACAAAAGTCAACTTTGCCCAAAATCAAGTTTGAATTTTTGAGTTGTTTTGTCAAACATAGTCTCTTCGAAACAATAACTATGCTAATATGTGATTTGAATCATGATTGATCAAGGAAAATCAAGAAAAGTGAGGTTACTTGTAAAAATGGCAACCTTAGAAAACTTAGAAATTTTTCTAAGTCTTGAAAAACAATAATTTTTGCTCTACTTTGCAAGGTCATAACTTCCAAACCATGTAACCGCTTTCTTGGATCCAAAGACCAAATTGAAGAGGCTGTTGCACACTACAACTTTATCAATGAGGGTGAATTCCTAAAAAGTGAATAGATTTTGAGATATGAAGCCATGAAGTTAGGGTTTCCGCACTTTTGATCTTTGTCACTTTTGGAAATTTTTTTAGGCAAAATCCGTTTTCTGTTTTAGCCAACTTTGAAGCCATTTTTCTCTAAAATCCCAGATGAATCAAGACCAAATGCAAACAAAAAAGTTAAATTAGGATATCTCGGCTTTTCAAAAAGCACAAGAACATCGATTGGTTCTACTTGAGCAAGGAGATATGATCCTCACAACATGCCTTGATCAAATTGATTTTCAAGAAAGCATTGGTGCATTAATTTTGTCACTATACAAGCCTTATCACTATTCAATCCTTATCATCCCAAGTTCATCTGAGGCACCAAATTAGGGTTTTGGTTGATCAAGTCCTCCAGAGTGAATTTTTCATCTGGGTATGAGCCAACACCTCGAGATATGTTTCAAGGACCTCAAATACATCATATTAATCCATTCATATGATTTGATTGATCTAGAGGACTTAATTCATAAGCAATGCAAGGATTCAAATTCATCTGGACCACAAACTAGGGTTTTTGACAAAAAGTCAACCATACGTTTGACTTTTGACCAAGACATGATCTCAAACATTGGGACATGATTCAAGACACTCAAAAACACCATTTGAATCCATCCATAATGTTTAAAATAGCACAAGGGTTTGACTTCATAGAGGATCGCCAAATCAAAGTTCATCTGATACAAAAGTCAACTTTGCCCAAAATCAAGTTTGAATTTTTGAGTTGTTTTGTCAAACATAGTCTCTTCGAAACAATAACTATGCTAATATGTGATTTGAATCATGATTGATCAAGGAAAATCAATAAAAGTGAGGTTACTTGTAAAAATGGCAACCTTAGAAAACTTAGAAATTTTTCTAAGTCTTGAAAAACAATGATTTTTGCTCTACTTTGCAAGGTCATAACTTCCAAACCATGTAACCGCTTTCTTGGATCCAAAGACCAAATTGAAGAGGCTGTTGCACACTACAACTTTATCAATGAGGGTGAATTCCTAAAAAGTGCATAGATTTTGAGATATGAAGCCATGAAGTTAGGGTTTCCACACTTTTGAAGTTTGACACTTTTGGAAATTTTTTTAGGCAAAATCCGTTTTCTGTTTTAGCCAACTTTGAGGCCATTTTTCTCTAAAATCCCAGATGAATCAAGACCAAATGCAAACAAAAAAGTTAAATTAGGATATCTCGGCTTTTCAAAAAGCACAAGAACATCGATTGGTTCTACTTGAGCAAGGAGGTATGATCCTCTCAACATGCCTTGAACAAATTGATTTTCAAGAAAGCAATGGTGCATTAATTTTGTCACTATACAAGCCTTATCACTATTCAACCCTTATCTCCCAAGTTCATCTGAGGCACCAAATTAGGGTTTTGGTTGATCAAGTCCTCCAGAGTGAATTTTTCATCTGGGTATGAGCCAACACCTCGAGATATGTTTCAAGGACCTCAAATACATCATATTAATCCATTCATATGATTTGATTGATCTAGAGGACTTAATTCATAAGCAATGCTAGGATTCAAATTCATCTGGCCCACAAACTAGGGTTTTTGACAAAAAGTCAACCATACGTTTGACTTTTGACCAAGACATGATCTCAAACATTGGGACATGATTCAAGACACTCAAAAACACCATTTGAATCCATCCATAATGTTTAAAATAGCCCAAGGGTTTGACTTCATAGAGGATCACCAAATCAAAGTTCATCTGATACAAAAGTCAACTTTGCCCAAAATCAAGTTTGAATTTTTGAGTTGTTTTGTCAAACATAGTCTCTTCGAAACAATAACTATGCTAATATGTGATTTGAATCATGATTGATCAAGGAAAATCAAGAAAAGTGAGGTTACTTGTAAAAATGGCAACCTTAGAAAACTTAGAAATTTTTCTAAGTCTTGAAAAACAATGATTTTTGCTCTACTTTGCAAGGTCATAACTTCCAAACCATGTAACCGCTTTCTTGGATCCAAAGACCAAATTGAAGAGGCTGTTGCACACTACAACTTTATCAATGAGGGTGAATTCCTAAAAAGTGCATAGATTTTGAGATATGAAGCCATGAAGTTAGGGTTTCCACACTTTTGATCTTTGTCACTTTAGGAAATTTTTTTAGGCAAAATCTGTTTTCTATTTTAGCCAACTTTGAAGCCATTTTTCTCTAAAATCCCAGATGAATCAAGACCAAATGCAAACAAAAAAGTTAAATTAGGATATCTCGGCTTTTCAAAAAGCACAAGAACATCGATTGGTTCTACTTGAGCAAGGAGGTATGATCCTCACAACATGCCTTGATCAAATTGATTTTCAAGAAAGCAATGGTGCATTAATTTTGTCACTATACAAGCCTTATCACTATTCAATCCTTATCTCCCAAGTTCATTTGAGGCACCAAATTAGGGTTTTGGTTGATCAAGTCCTCCAGAGTGAATTTTTCATCTGGGTAAGAGCCAACACCTCGAGATATGTTTCAAGGACCTCAAATACATCATATTAATCCATTCATATGATTTGATTTATCTAGAGGACTTAATTCATAAGCAATGCAAGGATTCAAATTCATCTGGACCACAAACTAGGACTTTTGACAAAAAGTCAACCATACGTTTGACTTTTGACCAAGACATGACCTCAAACATTGGGACATGATTCAAGACACTCAAAAACACCATTTGAATCCATCCATAATGTTTAAAATAACACAAGGGTTTTACTTCATAGAGGATCACCAAATCAAAGTTCATCTGATACAAAAGTCAACTTTGCCCAAAATCAAGTTTGAATTTTTGAGTTGTTTTGTCAAACATAGTCTCTTCGAAACAATAACTATGCTAATATGTGATTTGAATCATGATTGATCAAGGAAAATCAAGAAAAGTGAGGTTACTTGTAAAAATGGCAACCTTAGAAAACTTAGAAATTTTTCTAAGTCTTGAAAAACAATAATTTTTGCTCTACTTTGCAAGGTCATAACTTCCAAACCATGTAACCGCTTTCTTGGATCCAAAGACCAAATTGAAGAGGCTGTTGCACACTACAACTTTATCAATGAGGGTGAATTCCTAAAAAGTGAATAGATTTTGAGATATGAAGCCATGAAGTTAGGGTTTCCGCACTTTTGATCTTTGTCACTTTTGGAAATTTTTTTATGCAAAATCCGTTTTCTGTTTTAGCCAACTTTGAAGCCATTTTTCTCTAAAATCCCAGATGAATCAAGACCAAATGCAAACAAAAAAGTTAAATTAGGATATCTCGGCTTTTCAAAAAGCACAAGAACATCGATTGGTTCTACTTGAGCAAGGAGGTATGATCCTCACAACATGCCTTGATCAAATTGATTTTCAAGAAAGCAATGGTGCATTAATTTTGTCACTATACAAGCCTTATCACTATTCAATCCTTATCTCCCAAGTTCATCTGAGGCACCAAATTAGGGTTTTGGTTGATCAAGTCCTCCAGAGTGAATTTTTCATCTGGGTAAGAGCCAACACCTCGAGATATGTTTCAAGGACCTCAAATACATCATATTAATCCATTCATATGATTTGATTTATCTAGAGGACTTAATTCATAAGCAATGCAAGGATTCAAATTCATCTGGACCACAAACTAGGGTTTTTGACAAAAAGTCAACCATACGTTTGACTTTTGACCAAGACATGACCTCAAACATTGGGACATGATTCAAGACACTCAAAAACACCATTTGAATCCATCCATAATGTTTAAAATAACACAAGGGTTTTACTTCATAGAGGATCCCCAAATCAAAGTTCATCTGATACAAAAGTCAACTTTGCCCAAAATCAAGTTTGAATTTTTGAGTTGTTTTGTCAAACATAGTCTCTTCGAAACAATAACTATGCTAATATGTGATTTGAATCATGATTGATCAAGGAAAATCAAGAAAAGTGAGGTTACTTGTAAAAATGGCAACCTTAGAAAACTTAGAAATTTTTCTAAGTCTTGAAAAACAATAATTTTTGCTCTACTTTGCAAGGTCATAACTTCCAAACCATGTAACCGCTTTCTTGGATCCAAAGACCAAATTGAAGAGGCTGTTGCACACTACAACTTTATCAATGAGGGTGAATTCCTAAAAAGTGAATAGATTTTGAGATATGAAGCCATGAAGTTAGGGTTTCCGCACTTTTGATCTTTGTCACTTTTGGAAATTTTTTTAGGCAAAATCCGTTTTCTGTTTTAGCCAACTTTGAAGCCATTTTTCTCTAAAATCCCAGATGAATCAAGACCAAATGCAAACAAAAAAGTTAAATTAGGATATCTCGGCTTTTCAAAAAGCACAAGAACATCGATTGGTTATACTTGAGCAAGGAGATATGATCCTCACAACATGCCTTGATCAAATTGATTTTCAAGAAAGCATTGGTGCATTAATTTTGTCACTATACAAGCCTTATCACTATTCAATCCTTATCATCCCAAGTTCATCTGAGGCACCAAATTAGGGTTTTGGTTGATCAAGTCCTCCAGAGTGAATTTTTCATCTGGGTATGAGCCAACACCTCGAGATATGTTTCAAGGACCTCAAATACATCATATTAATCCATTCATATGATTTGATTGATCTAGAGGACTTAATTCATAAGCAATGCAAGGATTCAAATTCATCTGGACCACAAACTAGGGTTTTTGACAAAAAGTCAACCATACGTTTGACTTTTGACCAAGACATGATCTCAAACATTGGGACATGATTCAAGACACTCAAAAACACCATTTGAATCCATCCATAATGTTTAAAATAGCACAAGGGTTTGACTTCATAGAGGATCGCCAAATCAAAGTTCATCTGATACAAAAGTCAACTTTGCCCAAAATCAAGTTTGAATTTTTGAGTTGTTTTGTCAAACATAGTCTCTTCGAAACAATAACTATGCTAATATGTGATTTGAATCATGATTGATCAAGGAAAATCAATAAAAGTGAGGTTACTTGTAAAAATGGCAACCTTAGAAAACTTAGAAATTTTTCTAAGTCTTGAAAAACAATGATTTTTGCTCTACTTTGCAAGGTCATAACTTCCAAACCATGTAACCGCTTTCTTGGATCCAAAGGCCAAATTGAAGAGGCTGTTGCACACTACAACTTTATCAATGAGGGTGAATTCCTAAAAAGTGCATAGATTTTGAGATATGAAGCCATGAAGTTAGGGTTTCCACACTTTTGATCTTTGTCACTTTAGGAAATTTTTTTAGGCAAAATCTGTTTTCTATTTTAGCCAACTTTGAAGCCATTTTTCTCTAAAATCCCAGATGAATCAAGACCAAATGCAAACAAAAAAGTTAAATTAGGATATCTCGGCTTTTCAAAAAGCACAAGAACATCGATTGGTTCTACTTGAGCAAGGAGGTATGATCCTCACAACATGCCTTGATCAAATTGATTTTCAAGAAAGCAATGGTGCATTAATTTTGTCACTATACAAGCCTTATCACTATTCAATCCTTATCTCCTAAGTTCATCTGAGGCACCAAATTAGGGTTTTGGTTGATCAAGTCCTCCAGAGTGAATTTTTCATCTGGGTAAGAGCCAACACCTCGAGATATGTTTCAAGGACCTCAAATACATCATATTAATCCATTCATATGATTTGATTTATCTAGAGGACTTAATTCATAAGCAATGCAAGGATTCAAATTCATCTGGACCACAAACTAGGGTTTTTGACAAAAAGTCAACCATACGTTTGACTTTTGACCAAGACATGACCTCAAACATTGGGACATGATTCAAGACACTCAAAAACACCATTTGAATCCATCCATAATGTTTAAAATAGCACAAGGGTTTTACTTCATAGAGGATCACCAAATCAAAGTTCATCTGATACAAAAGTCAACTTTGCCCAAAATCAAGTTTGAATTTTTGAGTTGTTTTGTCAAACATAGTCTCTTCGAAACAATAACTATGCTAATATGTGATTTGAATCATGATTGATCAAGGAAAATCAAGAAAAGTGAGGTTACTTGTAAAAATGGCAACCTTAGAAAACTTAGAAATTTTTCTAAGTCTTGAAAAACAATAATTTTTGCTCTACTTTGCAAGGTCATAACTTCCAAACCATGTAACCGCTTTCTTGGATCCAAAGACCAAATTGAAGAGGCTGTTGCACACTACAACTTTATCAATGAGGGTGAATTCCTAAAAAGTGAATAGATTTTGAGATATGAAGCCATGAAGTTAGGGTTTCCGCACTTTTGATCTTTGTCACTTTTGGAAATTTTTTTAGGCAAAATCCGTTTTCTGTTTTAGCCAACTTTGAAGCCATTTTTCTCTAAAATCCCAGATGAATCAAGACCAAATGCAAACAAAAAAGTTAAATTAGGATATCTCGGCTTTTCAAAAAGCACAAGAACATCGATTGGTTCTACTTGAGCAAGGAGATATGATCCTCACAACATGCCTTGATCAAATTGATTTTCAAGAAAGCATTGGTGCATTAATTTTGTCACTATACAAGCCTTATCACTATTCAATCCTTATCATCCCAAGTTCATCTGAGGCACCAAATTAGGGTTTTGGTTGATCAAGTCCTCCAGAGTGAATTTTTCATCTGGGTATGAGCCAACACCTCGAGATATGTTTCAAGGACCTCAAATACATCATATTAATCCATTCATATGATTTGATTGATCTAGAGGACTTAATTCATAAGCAATGCAAGGATTCAAATTCATCTGGACCACAAACTAGGGTTTTTGACAAAAAGTCAACCATACGTTTGACTTTTGACCAAGACATGATCTCAAACATTGGGACATGATTCAAGACACTCAAAAACACCATTTGAATCCATCCATAATGTTTAAAATAGCACAAGGGTTTGACTTCATAGAGGATCGCCAAATCAAAGTTCATCTGATACAAAAGTCAACTTTGCCCAAAATCAAGTTTGAATTTTTGAGTTGTTTTGTCAAACATAGTCTCTTCGAAACAATAACTATGCTAATATGTGATTTGAATCATGATTGATCAAGGAAAATCAATAAAAGTGAGGTTACTTGTAAAAATGGCAACCTTAGAAAACTTAGAAATTTTTCTAAGTCTTGAAAAACAATGATTTTTGCTCTACTTTGCAAGGTCATAACTTCCAAACCATGTAACCGCTTTCTTGGATCCAAAGACCAAATTGAAGAGGCTGTTGCACACTACAACTTTATCAATGAGGGTGAATTCCTAAAAAGTGCATAGATTTTGAGATATGAAGCCATGAAGTTAGGGTTTCCACACTTTTGAAGTTTGACACTTTTGGAAATTTTTTTAGGCAAAATCCGTTTTCTGTTTTAGCCAACTTTGAGGCCATTTTTCTCTAAAATCCCAGATGAATCAAGACCAAATGCAAACAAAAAAGTTAAATTAGGATATCTCGGCTTTTCAAAAAGCACAAGAACATCGATTGGTTCTACTTGAGCAAGGAGGTATGATCCTCTCAACATGCCTTGAACAAATTGATTTTCAAGAAAGCAATGGTGCATTAATTTTGTCACTATACAAGCCTTATCACTATTCAACCCTTATCTCCCAAGTTCATCTGAGGCACCAAATTAGGGTTTTGGTTGATCAAGTCCTCCAGAGTGAATTTTTCATCTGGGTATGAGCCAACACCTCGAGATATGTTTCAAGGACCTCAAATACATCATATTAATCCATTCATATGATTTGATTGATCTAGAGGACTTAATTCATAAGCAATGCTAGGATTCAAATTCATCTGGCCCACAAACTAGGGTTTTTGACAAAAAGTCAACCATACGTTTGACTTTTGACCAAGATATGATCTCAAACATTGGGACATGATTCAAGACACTCAAAAACACCATTTGAATCCATCCATAATGTTTAAAATAGCCCAAGGGTTTGACTTCATAGAGGATCACCAAATCAAAGTTCATCTGATACAAAAGTCAACTTTGCCCAAAATCAAGTTTGAATTTTTGAGTTGTTTTGTCAAACATAGTCTCTTCGAAACAATAACTATGCTAATATGTGATTTGAATCATGATTGATCAAGGAAAATCAAGAAAAGTGAGGTTACTTGTAAAAATGGCAACCTTAGAAAACTTAGAAATTTTTCTAAGTCTTGAAAAACAATGATTTTTGCTCTACTTTGCAAGGTCATAACTTCCAAACCATGTAACCGCTTTCTTGGATCCAAAGACCAAATTGAAGAGGCTGTTGCACACTACAACTTTATCAATGAGGGTGAATTCCTAAAAAGTGCATAGATTTTGAGATATGAAGCCATGAAGTTAGGGTTTCCACACTTTTGATCTTTGTCACTTTAGGAAATTTTTTTAGGCAAAATCTGTTTTCTATTTTAGCCAACTTTGAAGCCATTTTTCTCTAAAATCCCAGATGAATCAAGACCAAATGCAAACAAAAAAGTTAAATTAGGATATCTCGGCTTTTCAAAAAGCACAAGAACATCGATTGGTTCTACTTGAGCAAGGAGGTATGATCCTCACAACATGCCTTGATCAAATTGATTTTCAAGAAAGCAATGGTGCATTAATTTTGTCACTATACAAGCCTTATCACTATTCAATCCTTATCTCCCAAGTTCATCTGAGGCACCAAATTAGGGTTTTGGTTGATCAAGTCCTCCAGAGTGAATTTTTCATCTGGGTAAGAGCCAACACCTCGAGATATGTTTCAAGGACCTCAAATACATCATATTAATCCATTCATATGATTTGATTTATCTAGAGGACTTAATTCATAAGCAATGCAAGGATTCAAATTTATCTGGACCACAAACTAGGGTTTTTGACAAAAAGTCAACCATACGTTTGACTTTTGACCAAGACATGACCTCAAACATTGGGACATGATTCAAGACACTCAAAAACACCATTTGAATCCATCCATAATGTTTAAAATAGCACAAGGGTTTTACTTCATAGAGGATCACCAAATCAAAGTTCATCTGATACAAAAGTCAACTTTGCCCAAAATCAAGTTTGAATTTTTGAGTTGTTTTGTCAAACATAGTCTCTTCGAAACAATAACTATGCTAATATGTGATTTGAATCATGATTGATCAAGGAAAATCAAGAAAAGTGAGGTTACTTGTAAAAATGGCAACCTTAGAAAACTTAGAAATTTTTCTAAGTCTTGAAAAACAATAATTTTTGCTCTACTTTGCAAGGTCATAACTTCCAAACCATGTAACCGCTTTCTTGGATCCAAAGACCAAATTGAAGAGGCTGTTGCACACTACAACTTTATCAATGAGGGTGAATTCCTAAAAAGTGAATAGATTTTGAGATATGAAGCCATGAAGTTAGGGTTTCCGCACTTTTGATCTTTGTCACTTTTGGAAATTTTTTTAGGCAAAATCCGTTTTCTGTTTTAGCCAACTTTGAAGCCATTTTTCTCTAAAATCCCAGATGAATCAAGACCAAATGCAAACAAAAAAGTTAAATTAGGATATCTCGGCTTTTCAAAAAGCACAAGAACATCGATTGGTTCTACTTGAGCAAGGAGATATGATCCTCACAACATGCCTTGATCAAATTGATTTTCAAGAAAGCATTGGTGCATTAATTTTGTCACTATACAAGCCTTATCACTATTCAATCCTTATCATCCCAAGTTCATCTGAGGCACCAAATTAGGGTTTTGGTTGATCAAGTCCTCCAGAGTGAATTTTTCATCTGGGTATGAGCCAACACCTCGAGATATGTTTCAAGGACCTCAAATACATCATATTAATCCATTCATATGATTTGATTGATCTAGAGGACTTAATTCATAAGCAATGCAAGGATTCAAATTCATCTGGACCACAAACTAGGGTTTTTGACAAAAAGTCAACCATACGTTTGACTTTTGACCAAGACATGATCTCAAACATTGGGACATGATTCAAGACACTCAAAAACACCATTTGAATCCATCCATAATGTTTAAAATAGCCCAAGGGTTTGAATTCATAGAGGATCACCAAATCAAAGTTCATCTGATACAAAAGTCAACTTTGCCCAAAATCAAGTTTGAATTTTTGAGTTGTTTTGTCAAACATAGTCTCTTCGAAACAATAACTATGCTAATATGTGATTTGAATCATGATTGATCAAGGAAAATCAAGAAAAGTGAGGTTACTTGTAAAAATGACAACCTTAGAAAACTTAGAAATTTTTCTAAGTCTTGAAAAACAATGTTTTTTGCTCTACTTTGCAAGGTCATAACTTCCAAACCATGTAACCGCTTTCTTGGATCCAAAGACCAAATTGAAGAGGCTGTTGCACACTACAACCTTATCAATGAGGGTGAATTCCTAAAAAGTGCATAGATTTTGAGATATGAAGCCATGAAGTTAGGGTTTCCGCACTTTTGATCTTTGTCACTTTAGGAAATTTTTTTAGGCAAAAATCTGTTTTCTGTTTTAGCCAACTTTGAAGCCATTTTTCTCTAAAATCCCAGATGAATCAAGACCAAATGCAAACAAAAAAGTTAAATTAGGATATCTCGGCTTTTCAAAAAGCACAAGAACATCGATTGGTTCTACTTGAGCAAGGAGGTATGATCCTCACAACATGCCTTGATCAAATTGATTTTCAAGAAAGCAATGGTGCATTAATTTTGTCACTATACAAGCCTTATCACTATTCAATCCTTATCTCCCAAGTTCATCTGAGGCACCAAATTAGGGTTTTGGTTGATCAAGTCCTCCAGAGTGAATTTTTCATCTGGGTATGAGCCAACACCTCGAGATATGTTTCAAGGACCTCAAATACATCATATTAATCCATTCATATGATTTGATTGATCTAGAGGACTTAATTCATAAGCAATGCAAGGATTCAAATTCATCTGGACCACAAACTAGGGTTTTTGACAAAAAGTCAACCATACGTTTGACTTTTGACCAAGACATGACCTCAAACATTGGGACATGATTCAAGACACTCAAAAACACCATTTGAATCCATCCATAATGTTTAAAATAGCACAAGGGTTTTACTTCATAGAGGATCACCAAATCAAAGTTCATCTGATACAAAAGTCAACTTTGCCCAAAATCAAGTTTAAATTTTTGGGTTGTTTTGTCAAACATAGTCTCTTCGAAACAATAACTATGCTAATATGTGATTTGAATCATGATTGATCAAGGAAAATCAAGAAAAGTGAGGTTACTTGTAAAAATGGCAACCTTAGAAAACTTAGAAATTTTTCTAAGTCTTGAAAAACAATGTTTTTTGCTCTACTTTGCAAGGTCATAACTTCCAAACCATGTAACCGCTTACTTGGATCCAAAGACCAAATTGAAGAGGCTGTTGCACACTACAACCTTATCAATGAGGGTGAATTCCTAAAAAGTGCATAGATTTTGAGATATGAAGCCATGAAGTTAGGGTTTCCGCACTTTTGATCTTTGTCACTTTAGGAAATTTTTTTAGGCAAAATCTGTTTTCTGTTTTAGCCAACTTTGAAGCCATTTTTCTCTAAAATCCCAGATGAATCAAGACCAAATGCAAACAAAAAAGTTAAATTAGGATATCTCGGCTTTTCAAAAAGCACAAGAACATCGATTGGTTCTACTTGAGCAAGGAGGTATGATCCTCACAACATGCCTTGATCAAATTGATTTTCAAGAAAGCAATGGTGCATTAATTTTGTCACTATACAAGCCTTATCACTATTCAATCCTTATCTCCCAAGTTCATCTGAGGCACCAAATTAGGGTTTTGGTTGATCAAGTCCTCCAGAGTGAATTTTTCATCTGGGTATGAGCCAACACCTCGAGATATGTTTCAAGGACCTCAAATACATCATATTAATCCATTCATATGATTTGATTGATCTAGAGGACTTAATTCATAAGCAATGCAAGGATTCAAATTCATCTGGACCACAAACTAGGGTTTTTGACAAAAAGTCAACCATACGTTTGACTTTTGACCAAGACATGACCTCAAACATTGGGACATGATTCAAGACACTCAAAAACACCATTTGAATCCATCCATAATGTTTAAAATAGCACAAGGGTTTTACTTCATAGAGGATCACCAAATCAAAGTTCATCTGATACAAAAGTCAACTTTGCCCAAAATCAAGTTTAAATTTTTGGGTTGTTTTGTCAAACATAGTCTCTTCGAAACAATAACTATGCTAATATGTGATTTGAATCATGATTGATCAAGGAAAATCAAGAAAAGTGAGGTTACTAGTAAAAATGGCAACCTTAGAAAACTTAGAAATTTTTCTAAGTCTTGAAAAACAATGATTTTTGCTCTACTTTGCAAGGTCATAACTTCCAAACCATGTAACCGCTTTCTTGGATCCAAAGACCAAATTGAAGAGGCTGTTGCACACTACAACTTTATCAATGAGGGTGAATTCCTAAAAAGTGAATAGATTTTGAGATATGAAGCCATGAAGTTAAGGTTTCCGCACTTTTGATCTTTGTCACTTTTGGAAATTTTTTTAGGCAAAATCCGTTTTCTGTTTTAGCCAACTTTGAAGCCATTTTTCTCTAAAATCCCAGATGAATCAAGACCAAATGCAAACAAAAAAGTTAAATTAGGATATCTCGGCTTTTCAAAAAGCACAAGAACATCGATTGGTTCTACTTGAGTAAGGAGATATGATCCTCACAACATGCCTTGATCAAATTGATTTTCAAGAAAGCATTGGTGCATTAATTTTGTCACTATACAAGCCTTATCACTATTCAATCCTTATCATACCAAGTTCATCTGAGGCACCAAATTAGGGTTTTGGTTGATGAAGTCCTCCAGAGTGAATTTTTCATCTGGGTGTGAGCCAACACCTCGAGATATGTTTCAAGGACCTCGAATACATCATATTAATCCATTCATATGATTTGATTGATCTAGAGGACTTAATTCATAAGCAATGCAAGGATTCAAATTCATCTGGACCACAAACTAGGGTTTTTAACAAAAAGTCAACCATACGTTTGACTTTTGACCAAGACATGATCTCAAACATTGGGACATGATTCAAGACACTCAAAAACACCATTTGAATCCATCCATAATGTTTAAAATAGCCCAAGGGTTTGACTTCATAGAGGATCACCAAATCAAAGTTCATCTGATACAAAAGTCAACTTTGCCCAAAATCAAGTTTGAATTTTTGAGTTGTTTTGTCAAACATAGTCTCTTCGAAACAATAACTATGCTAATATGTGATTTGAATCATGATTGATCAAGGAAAATCAAGAAAAGTGAGGTTACTTGTAAAAATGGCAACCTTAGAAAACTTAGAAATTTTTCTAAGTCTTGAAAAACAATGTTTTTTGCTCTACTTTGCAAGGTCATAACTTCCAAACCATGTAACCGCTTTCTTGGATCCAAAGACCAAATTGAAGAGGCTGTTGCACACTACAACTTTATCAATGAGGGTGAATTCCTAAAAAGTGCATAGATTTTGAGATATGAAGCCATGCAGTTAGGGTTTCCGCACTTTTGATCTTTGTCACTTTGGAAATTTTTTTAGGCAAAATCTGTTTTCTGTTTTAGCCAACTTTGAAGCCATTTTTCTCTAAAATCCCAGATGAATCAAGACCAAATGCAAACAAAAAAGTTAAATTAGGATATCTCGGCTTTTCAAAAAGCACAAGAACATCGATTGGTTCTACTTGAGCAAGGAGGTATGATCCTCACAACATGCCTTGATCAAATTGATTTTCAAGAAAGCAATGGTGCATTAATTTTGTCACTATACAAGCCTTATCACTATTCAATCCTTATCTCCCAAGTTCATCTGAGGCACCAAATTAGGGTTTTGGTTGATCAAGTCCTCCAGAGTGAATTTTTCATCTGGGTATGAGCCAACACCTCGAGATATGTTTCAAGGACCTCAAATACATCATATTAATCCATTCATATGATTTGATTGATCTAGAGGACTTAATTCATAAGCAATGCAAGGATTCAAATTCATCTGGACCACAAACTAGGGTTTTTGACAAAAAGTCAACCATACGTTTGACTTTTGACCAAGACATGACCTCAAACATTGGGACATGATTCAAGACACTCAAAAACACCATTTGAATCCATCCATAATGTTTAAAATAGCACAAGGGTTTTACTTCATAGAGGATCACCAAATCAAAGTTCATCTGATACAAAAGTCAACTTTGCCCAAAATCAAGTTTAAATTTTTGAGTTGTTTTGTCAAACATAGTCTCTTCGAAACAATAACTATGCTAATATGTGATTTGAATCATGATTGATCAAGGAAAATCAAGAAAAGTGAGGTTACTTGTAAAAATGGCAACCTTAGAAAACTTAGAAATTTTTCTAAGTCTTGAAAAACAATGTTTTTTGCTCTACTTTGCAAGGTCATAACTTCCAAACCATGTAACCGCTTTCTTGGATCCAAAGACCAAATTGAAGAGGCTGTTGCACACTACAACTTTATCAATGAGGGTGAATTCCTAAAAAGTGAATAGATTTTGAGATATGAAGCCATGAAGTTAGGGTTTCCGCACTTTTGATCTTTGTCACTTTTGGAAATTTTTTTAGGCAAAATCCGTTTTCTGTTTTAGCCAACTTTGAAGCCATTTTTCTCTAAAATCCCAGATGAATCAAGACCAAATGCAAACAAAAAAGTTAAATTAGGATATCTCGGCTTTTCAAAAAGCACAAGAACATCGATTGGTTCTACTTGAGCAAGGAGATATGATCCTCACAACATGCCTTGATCAAATTGATTTTCAAGAAAGCATTGGTGCATTAATTTTGTCACTATACAAGCCTTATCACTATTCAATCCTTATCATACCAAGTTCATCTGAGGCACCAAATTAGGGTTTTGGTTGATGAAGTCCTCCAGAGTGAATTTTTCATCTGGGTGTGAGCCAACACCTCGAGATATGTTTCAAGGACCTCGAATACATCATATTAATCCATTCATATGATTTGATTGATCTAGAGGACTTAATTCATAAGCAATGCAAGGATTCAAATTATTCTGGACCACAAACTAGGGTTTTTGACAAAAAGTCAACCATACGTTTGACTTTTGACCAAGACATGATCTCAAACATTGGGACATGATTCAAGACACTCAAAAACACCATTTGAATCCATCCATAATGTTTAAAATAGCCCAAGGGTTTGACTTCATAGAGGATCACCAAATCAAAGTTCATCTGATACAAAAGTCAACTTTGCCCAAAATCAAGTTTGAATTTTTGAGTTGTTTTGTCAAACATAGTCTCTTCGAAACAATAACTATGCTAATATGTGATTTGAATCATGATTGATCAAGGAAAATCAAGAAAAGTGAGGTTACTTGTAAAAATGGCAACCTTAGAAAACTTAGAAATTTTTCTAAGTCTTGAAAAACAATGATTTTTGCTCTACTTTGCAAGGTCATAACTTCCAAACCATGTAACCGCTTTCTTGGATCCAAAGACCAAATTGAAGAGGCTGTTGCACACTACAACTTTATCAATGAGGGTGAATTCCTAAAAAGTGAATAGATTTTGAGATATGAAGCCATGAAGTTAGGGTTTCCGCACTTTTGATCTTTGTCACTTTTGGAAATTTTTTTAGGCAAAATCCGTTTTCTGTTTTAGCCAACTTTGAAGCCATTTTTCTCTAAAATCCCAGATGAATCAAGACCAAATGCAAACAAAAAAGTTAAATTAGGATATCTCGGCTTTTCAAAAAGCACAAGAACATCGATTGGTTCTACTTGAGCAAGGAGATATGATCCTCACAACATGCCTTGATCAAATTGATTTTCAAGAAAGCATTGGTGCATTAATTTTGTCACTATACAAGCCTTATCACTATTCAATCCTTATCATACCAAGTTCATCTGAGGCACCAAATTAGGGTTTTGGTTGATGAAGTCCTCCAGAGTGAATTTTTCATCTGGGTGTGAGCCAACACCTCGAGATATGTTTCAAGGACCTCGAATACATCATATTAATCCATTCATATGATTTGATTGATCTAGAGGACTTAATTCATAAGCAATGCAAGGATTCAAATTATTCTGGACCACAAACTAGGGTTTTTGACAAAAAGTCAACCATACGTTTGACTTTTGACCAAGACATGATCTCAAACATTGGGACATGATTCAAGACACTCAAAAACACCATTTGAATCCATCCATAATGTTTAAAATAGCCCAAGGGTTTGACTTCATAGAGGATCACCAAATCAAAGTTCATCTGATACAAAAGTCAACTTTTCCCAAAATCAAGTTTGAATTTTTGAGTTGTTTTGTCAAACATAGTCTCTTCGAAACAATAACTATGCTAATATGTGATTTGAATCATGATTGATCAAGGAAAATCAAGAAAAGTGAGGTTACTTGTAAAAATGGCAACCTTAGAAAACTTAGAAATTTTCCTAAGTCTTGAAAAACAATGTTTTTTGCTCTACTTTGCAAGGTCATAACTTCCAAACCATGTAACCGCTTTCTTGGATCGAAAGACCAAATTGAAGAGGCTGTTGCACACTACAACTTTATCAATGAGGGTGAATTCCTAAAAAGTGCATAGATTTTGAGATATGAAGCCATGCAGTTAGGGTTTCCGCACTTTTGATCTTTGTCACTTTGGAAATTTTTTTAGGCAAAATCTGTTTTCTGTTTTAGCCAACTTTGAAGCCATTTTTCTCTAAAATCCCAGATGAATCAAGACCAAATGCAAACAAAAAAGTTAAATTAGGATATCTCGGCTTTTCAAAAAGCACAAGAACATCGATTGGTTCTACTTGAGCAAGGAGGTATGATCCTCACAACATGCCTTGATCAAATTGATTTTCAAGAAAGCAATGGTGCATTAATTTTGTCACTATACAAGCCTTATCACTATTCAATCCTTATCTCCCAAGTTCATCTGAGGCACCAAATTAGGGTTTTGGTTGATCAAGTCCTCCAGAGTGAATTTTTCATCTGGGTATGAGCCAACACCTCGAGATATGTTTCAAGGACCTCAAATACATCATATTAATCCATTCATATGATTTGATTGATCTAGAGGACTTAATTCATAAGCAATGCAAGGATTCAAATTCATCTGGACCACAAACTAGGGTTTTTGACAAAAAGTCAACCATACGTTTGACTTTTGACCAAGACATGATCTCAAACATTGGGACATGATTCAAGACACTCAAAAACACCATTTGAATCCATCCATAATGTTTAAAATAGCACAAGGGTTTTACTTCATAGAGGATCACCAAATCAAAGTTCATCTGATACAAAAGTCAACTTTGCCCAAAATCAAGTTTGAATTTTTGAGTTGTTTTGTCAAACATAGTCTCTTCGAAACAATAACTATGCTAATATGTGATTTGAATCATGATTGATCAAGGAAAATCAAGAAAAGTGAGGTTACTTGTAAAAATGGCAACCTTAGAAAACTTAGAAATTTTTCTAAGTCTTGAAAAACAATGATTTTTGCTCTACTTTGCAAGGTCATAACTTCCAAACCATGTAACCGCTTTCTTGGATCCAAAGACCAAATTGAAGAGGCTGTTGCACACTACAACTTTATCAATGAGGGTGAATTCCTAAAAAGTGAATAGATTTTGAGATATGAAGCCATGAAGTTAGGGTTTCCGCACTTTTGATCTTTGTCACTTTTGGAAATTTTTTTAGGCAAAATCCGTTTTCTGTTTTAGCCAACTTTGAAGCCATTTTTATCTAAAATCCCAGATGAATCAAGACCAAATGCAAACAAAAAAGTTAAATTAGGATATCTCGGCTTTTCAAAAAGCACAAGAACATCGATTGGTTCTACTTGAGCAAGGAGATATGATCCTCACAACATGCCTTGATCAAATTGATTTTCAAGAAAGCATTGGTGCATTAATTTTGTCACTATACAAGCCTTATCACTATTCAATCCTTATCATACCAAGTTCATCTGAGGCACCAAATTAGGGTTTTGGTTGATGAAGTCCTCCAGAGTGAATTTTTCATCTGGGTGTGAGCCAACACCTCGAGATATGTTTCAAGGACCTCGAATACATCATATTAATCCATTCATATGATTTGATTGATCTAGAGGACTTAATTCATAAGCAATGCAAGGATTCAAATTCATCTGGACCACAAACTAGGGTTTTTGACAAAAAGTCAACCATACGTTTGACTTTTGACCAAGACATGATCTCAAACATTGGGACATGATTCAAGACACTCAAAAACACCATTTGAATCCATCCATAATGTTTAAAATAGCCCAAGGGTTTGACTTCATAGAGGATCACCAAATCAAAGTTCATCTGATACAAAAGTCAACTTTGCCCAAAATCAAGTTTGAATTTTTGAGTTGTTTTGTCAAACATAGTCTCTTCGAAACAATAACTATGCTAATATGTGATTTGAATCATGATTGATCAAGGAAAATCAAGAAAAGTGAGGTTACTTGTAAAAATGGCAACCTTAGAAAACTTAGAAATTTTCCTAAGTCTTGAAAAACAATGTTTTTTGCTCTACTTTGCAAGGTCATAACTTCCAAACCATGTAACCGCTTTCTTGGATCCAAAGACCAAATTGAAGAGGCTGTTGCACACTACAACTTTATCAATGAGGGTGAATTCCTAAAAAGTGCATAGATTTTGAGATATGAAGCCATGCAGTTAGGGTTTCCGCACTTTTGATCTTTGTCACTTTGGAAATTTTTTTAGGCAAAATCTGTTTTCTGTTTTAGCCAACTTTGAAGCCATTTTTCTCTAAAATCCCAGATGAATCAAGACCAAATGCAAACAAAAAAGTTAAATTAGGATATCTCGGCTTTTCAAAAAGCACAAGAACATCGATTGGTTCTACTTGAGCAAGGAGGTATGATCCTCACAACATGCCTTGATCAAATTGATTTTCAAGAAAGCAATGGTGCATTAATTTTGTCACTATACAAGCCTTATCACTATTCAATCCTTATCTCCCAAGTTCATCTGAGGCACCAAATTAGGGTTTTGGTTGATGAAGTCCTCCAGAGTGAATTTTTCATCTGGGTATGAGCCAACACCTCGAGATATGTTTCAAGGACCTCAAATACATCATATTAATCCATTCATATGATTTGATTGATCTAGAGGACTTAATTCATAAGCAATGCAAGGATTCAAATTCATCTGGACCACAAACTAGGGTTTTTGACAAAAAGTCAACCATACGTTTGACTTTTGACCAAGACATGACCTCAAACATTGGGACATGATTCAAGACACTCAAAAACACCATTTGAATCCATCCATAATGTTTAAAATAGCACAAGGGTTTTACTTCATAGAGGATCACCAAATCAAAGTTCATCTGATACAAAAGTCAACTTTGCCCAAAATCAAGTTTAAATTTTTGAGTTGTTTTGTCAAACATAGTCTCTTCGAAACAATAACTATGCTAATATGTGATTTGAATCATGATTGATCAAGGAAAATCAAGAAAAGTGAGGTTACTTGTAAAAATGGCAACCTTAGAAAACTTAGAAATTTTTCTAAGTCTTGAAAAACAATGATTTTTGCTCTACTTTGCAAGGTCATAACTTCCAAACCATGTAACCGCTTTCTTGGATCCAAAGACCAAATTGAAGAGGCTGTTGCACACTACAACTTTATCAATGAGGGTGAATTCCTAAAAAGTGAATAGATTTTGAGATATGAAGCCATGAAGTTAGGGTTTCCGCACTTTTGATCTTTGTCACTTTTGGAAATTTTTTTAGGCAAAATCCGTTTTCTGTTTTAGCCAACTTTGAAGCCATTTTTCTCTAAAATCCCAGATGAATCAAGACCAAATGCAAACAAAAAAGTTAAATTAGGATATCTCGGCTTTTCAAAAAGCACAAGAACATCGATTGGTTCTACTTGAGCAAGGAGATATGATCCTCACAACATGCCTTGATCAAATTGATTTTCAAGAAAGCATTGGTGCATTAATTTTGTCACTATACAAGCCTTATCACTATTCAATCCTTATCATACCAAGTTCATCTGAGGCACCAAATTAGGGTTTTGGTTGATGAAGTCCTCCAGAGTGAATTTTTCATCTGGGTGTGAGCCAACACCTCGAGATATGTTTCAAGGACCTCGAATACATCATATTAATCCATTCATATGATTTGATTGATCTAGAGGACTTAATTCATAAGCAATGCAAGGATTCAAATTCATCTGGACCACAAACTAGGGTTTTTGACAAAAAGTCAACCATACGTTTGACTTTTGACCAAGACATGATCTCAAACATTGGGACATGATTCAAGACACTCAAAAACACCATTTGAATCCATCCATAATGTTTAAAATAGCCCAAGGGTTTGACTTCATAGAGGATCACCAAATCAAAGTTCATCTGATACAAAAGTCAACTTTGCCCAAAATCAAGTTTGAATTTTTGAGTTGTTTTGTCAAACATAGTCTCTTCGAAACAATAACTATGCTAATATGTGATTTGAATCATGATTGATCAAGGAAAATCAAGAAAAGTGAGGTTACTTGTAAAAATGGCAACCTTAGAAAACTTAGAAATTTTCCTAAGTCTTGAAAAACAATGTTTTTTGCTCTACTTTGCAAGGTCATAACTTCCAAACCATGTAACCGCTTTCTTGGATCCAAAGACCAAATTGAAGAGGCTGTTGCACACTACAACTTTATCAATGAGGGTGAATTCCTAAAAAGTGCATAGATTTTGAGATATGAAGCCATGCAGTTAGGGTTTCCGCACTTTTGATCTTTGTCACTTTGGAAATTTTTTTAGGCAAAATCTGTTTTCTGTTTTAGCCAACTTTGAAGCCATTTTTCTCTAAAATCCCAGATGAATCAAGACCAAATGCAAACAAAAAAGTTAAATTAGGATATCTCGGCTTTTCAAAAAGCACAAGAACATCGATTGGTTCTACTTGAGCAAGGAGGTATGATCCTCACAACATGCCTTGATCAAATTGATTTTCAAGAAAGCAATGGTGCATTAATTTTGTCACTATACAAGCCTTATCACTATTCAATCCTTATCTCCCAAGTTCATCTGAGGCACCAAATTAGGGTTTTGGTTGATCAAGTCCTCCAGAGTGAATTTTTCATCTGGGTGTGAGCCAACACCTCGAGATATGTTTCAAGGACCTCAAATACATCATATTAATCCATTCATATGATTTGATTGATCTAGAGGACTTAATTCATAAGCAATGCAAGGATTCAAATTCATCTGGACCACAAACTAGGGTTTTTGACAAAAAGTCAACCATACGTTTGACTTTTGACCAAGACATGACCTCAAACATTGGGACATGATTCAAGACACTCAAAAACACCATTTGAATCCATCCATAATGTTTAAAATAGCACAAGGGTTTTACTTCATAGAGGATCACCAAATCAAAGTTCATCTGATACAAAAGTCAACTTTGCCCAAAATCAAGTTTAAATTTTTGAGTTGTTTTGTCAAACATAGTCTCTTCGAAACAATAACTATGCTAATATGTGATTTGAATCATGATTGATCAAGGAAAATCAAGAAAAGTGAGGTTACTTGTAAAAATGGCAACCTTAGAAAACTTAGAAATTTTTCTAAGTCTTGAAAAACAATGATTTTTGCTCTACTTTGCAAGGTCATAACTTCCAAACCATGTAACCGCTTTCTTGGATCCAAAGACCAAATTGAAGAGGCTGTTGCACACTACAACTTTATCAATGAGGGTGAATTCCTAAAAAGTGCATAGATTTTGAGATATGAAGCCATGAAGTTAGGGTTTCCGCACTTTTGATCTTTGTCACTTTTGGAAATTTTTTTAGGCAAAATCCGTTTTCTGTTTTAGCCAACTTTGAAGCCATTTTTCTCTAAAATCCCAGATGAATCAAGACCAAATGCAAACAAAAAAGTTAAATTAGGATATCTCGGCTTTTCAAAAAGCACAAGAACATCGATTGGTTCTACTTGAGCAAGGAGATATGATCCTCACAACATGCCTTGATCAAATTGATTTTCAAGAAAGCATTGGTGCATTAATTTTGTCACTATACAAGCCTTATCACTATTCAATCCTTATCATACCAAGTTCATCTGAGGCACCAAATTAGGGTTTTGGTTGATGAAGTCCTCCAGAGTGAATTTTTCATCTGGGTGTGAGCCAACACCTCGAGATATGTTTCAAGGACCTCGAATACATCATATTAATCCATTCATATGATTTGATTGATCTAGAGGACTTAATTCATAAGCAATGCAAGGATTCAAATTCATCTGGACCACAAACTAGGGTTTTTGACAAAAAGTCAACCATACGTTTGACTTTTGACCAAGACATGATCTCAAACATTGGGACATGATTCAAGACACTCAAAAACACCATTTGAATCCATCCATAATGTTTAAAATATCCCAAGGGTTTGACTTCATAGAGGATCACCAAATCAAAGTTCATCTGATACAAAAGTCAACTTTGCCCAAAATCAAGTTTGAATTTTTGAGTTGTTTTGTCAAACATAGTCTCTTCGAAACAATAACTATGCTAATATGTGATTTGAATCATGATTGATCAAGGAAAATCAAGAAAAGTGAGGTTACTTGTAAAAATGGCAACCTTAGAAAACTTAGAAATTTTCCTAAGTCTTGAAAAACAATGTTTTTTGCTCTACTTTGCAAGGTCATAACTTCCAAACCATGTAACCGCTTTCTTGGATCCAAAGACCAAATTGAAGAGGCTGTTGCACACTACAACTTTATCAATGAGGGTGAATTCCTAAAAAGTGCATAGATTTTGAGATATGAAGCCATGCAGTTAGGGTTTCCGCACTTTTGATCTTTGTCACTTTGGAAATTTTTTTAGGCAAAATCTGTTTTCTGTTTTAGCCAACTTTGAAGCCATTTTTCTCTAAAATCCCAGATGAATCAAGACCAAATGCAAACAAAAAAGTTAAATTAGGATATCTCGGCTTTTCAAAAAGCACAAGAACATCGATTGGTTCTACTTGAGCAAGGAGGTATGATCCTCACAACATGCCTTGATCAAATTGATTTTCAAGAAAGCAATGGTGCATTAATTTTGTCACTATACAAGCCTTATCACTATTCAATCCTTATCTCCCAAGTTCATCTGAGGCACCAAATTAGGGTTTTGGTTGATCAAGTCCTCCAGAGTGAATTTTTCATCTGGGTATGAGCCAACACCTCGAGATATGTTTCAAGGACCTCAAATACATCATATTAATCCATTCATATGATTTGATTGATCTAGAGGACTTAATTCATAAGCAATGCAAGGATTCAAATTCATCTGGACCACAAACTAGGGTTTTTGACAAAAAGTCAACCATACGTTTGACTTTTGACCAAGACATGACCTCAAACATTGGGACATGATTCAAGACACTCAAAAACACCATTTGAATCCATCCATAATGTTTAAAATAGCACAAGGGTTTTACTTCATAGAGGATCACCAAATCAAAGTTCATCTGATACAAAAGTCAACTTTGCCCAAAATCAAGTTTAAATTTTTGAGTTGTTTTGTCAAACATAGTCTCTTCGAAACAATAACTATGCTAATATGTGATTTGAATCATGATTGATCAAGGAAAATCAAGAAAAGTGAGGTTACTTGTAAAAATGGCAACCTTAGAAAACTTAGAAATTTTTCTAAGTCTTGAAAAACAAAGATTTTTGCTCTACTTTGCAAGGTCATAACTTCCAAACCATGTAACCGCTTTCTTGGATCCAAAGACCAAATTGAAGAGGCTGTTGCACACTACAACTTTATCAATGAGGGTGAATTCCTAAAAAGTGAATAGATTTTGAGATATGAAGCCATGAAGTTAGGGTTTCCACACTTTTGATCTTTGTCACTTTTGGAAATTTTTTTAGGCAAAATCCGTTTTCTGTTTTAGCCAACTTTGAAGCCATTTTTCTCTAAAATCCCAGATGAATCAAGACCAAATGCAAACAAAAAAGTTAAATTAGGATATCTCGGCTTTTCAAAAAGCACAAGAACATCGATTGGTTCTACTTGAGCAAGGAGATATGTTCCTCACAACATGCCTTGATCAAATTGATTTTCAAGAAAGCATTGGTGCATTAATTTTGTCACTATACAAGCCTTATCACTATTCAATCCTTATCATACCAAGTTCATCTGAGGCACCAAATTAGGGTTTTGGTTGATGAAGTCCTCCAGAGTGAATTTTTCATCTGGGTGTGAGCCAACACCTCGAGATATGTTTCAAGGACCTCGAATACATCATATTAATCCATTCATATGATTTGATTGATCTAGAGGACTTAATTCATAAGCAATGCAAGGATTCAAATTCATCTGGACCACAAACTAGGGTTTTTGACAAAAAGTCAACCATACGTTTGACTTTTGACCAAGACATGATCTCAACCATTGGGACATGATTCAAGACACTCAAAAACACCATTTGAATCCATCCATAATGTTTAAAATAGCCCAAGGGTTTGACTTCATAGAGGATCACCAAATCAAAGTTCATCTGATACAAAAGTCAACTTTGCCCAAAATCAAGTTTGAATTTTTGAGTTGTTTTGTCAAACATAGTCTCTTCGAAACAATAACTATGCTAATATGTGATTTGAATCATGATTGATCAAGGAAAATCAAGAAAAGTGAGGTTACTTGTAAAAATGGCAACCTTAGAAAACTTAGAAATTTTTCTAAGTCTTGAAAAACAATGATTTTTGCTCTACTTTGCAAGGTCATAACTTCCAAACCATGTAACCGCTTTCTTGGATCCAAAGACCAAATTGAAGAGGCTGTTGCACACTACAACTTTATCAATGAGGGTGAATTCCTAAAAAGTGAATAGATTTTGAGATATGAAGCCATGAAGTTAGGGTTTCCACACTTTTGATCTTTGTCACTTTTGGAAATTTTTTTAGGCAAAATCCGTTTTCTGTTTTAGCCAACTTTGAAGCCATTTTTCTCTAAAATTCCAGATGAATCAAGACCAAATGCAAACAAAAAAGTTAAATTAGGATATCTCGGCTTTTCAAAAAGCACAAGAACATCGATTGGTTCTACTTGAGCAAGGAGATATGTTCCTCACAACATGCCTTGATCAAATTGATTTTCAAAAAAGCATTGGTGCATTAATTTTGTCACTATACAAGCCTTATCACTATTCAATCCTTATCGTCCCAAGTTCATCTGAGGCACCAAATTAGGGTTTTGGTTGATCAAGTCCTCCAGAGTGAATTTTTCATCTGGGTATGAGCCAACACCTTGAGATATGTTTCAAGGACCTCAAATACATCATATTAATCCATTCATATGATTTGATTGATCTAGAGAACTTAATTCATAAGCAATGCAAGGATTCAAATTCATCTGGACCACAAACTAGGTTTTTGACAAAAAGTCAACCATACATTTGACTTTTGACCAAGACATGATCTCAACCATTGGGACATGATTCAAGACACTCAAAAACACCATTTGAATCCATCCATAATGTTTAAAATAGCCCAAGGGTTTGACTTCATAGAGGATCACCAAATCAAAGTTCATCTGATACAAAAGTCAACTTTGCCCAAAATCAAGTTTGAATTTTTGAGTTGTTTTGTCAAACATAGTCTCTTCGAAACAATAACTATGCTAATATGTGATTTGAATCATGATTGATCAAGGAAAATCAAGAAAAGTGAGGTTACTTGTAAAAATGGCAACCTTAGAAAACTTAGAAATTTTTCTAAGTCTTGAAAAACAATGATTTTTGCTCTACTTTGCAAGGTCATAACTTCCAAACCATGTAACCGCTTTCTTGGATCCAAAGACCAAATTGAAGAGGCTGTTGCACACTACAACTTTATCAATGAGGGTGAATTCCTAAAAAGTGAATAGATTTTGAGATATGAAGCCATGAAGTTAGGGTTTCCACACTTTTGATCTTTGTCACTTTTGGAAATTTTTTTAGGCAAAATCCGTTTTCTGTTTTAGCCAACTTTGAAGCCATTTTTCTCTAAAATCCAGAATGAATCAAGACCAAATGCAAACAAAAAAGTTAAATTAGGATATCTCGGCTTTTCAAAAAGCACAAGAACATCAATTGGTTCTACTTGAGCAAGGAGATATGATCCTCACAACATGCCTTGATCAAATTGATTTTCAAGAAAGCATTGGTGCATTAATTTTGTCACTATACAAGCCTTATCACTATTCAATCCTTATCATCCCAAGTTCATCTGAGGCACCAAATTAGGGTTTTGGTTGATCAAGTCCTCCAGAGTGAATTTTTCATCTGGGTATGAGCCAACACCTCGAGATATGTTTCAAGGACCTCAAATACATCATATTAATCCATTCATATGATTTGATTGATCTAGAGGACTTAATTCATAAGCAATGCAAGGATTCAAATTCATCTGGACCACAAACTAGGGTTTTTGGCAAAAAGTCAACCATACGTTTGACTTTTGACCAAGACATGATCTCAAACATTGGGACTTGATTCAAGACACTCAAAAACACCATTTGAATCCATCCATAATGTTTAAAATAGCCCAAGGGTTTGACTTCATAGAGGATCACCAAATCAAAGTTCATCTGATACAAAAGTCAACTTTGCCCAAAATCAAGTTTGAATTTTTGAGTTGTTTTGTCAAACATAGTCTCTTCGAAACAATAACTATGCTAATATGTGATTTGAATCATGATTGATCAAGGAAAATCAAGAAAAGTGAGGTTACTTGTAAAAATGGCAACCTTAGAAAACTTAGAAATTTTTCTAAGTCTTGAAAAACAATGATTTTTGCTCTACTTTGCAAGGTCATAACTTCCAAACCATGTAACCGCTTTCTTGGATCCAAAGACAAAATTGAAGAGGCTGTTGCACACTACAACTTTATCAATGAGGGTGAATTCCTAAAAAGTGAATAGAATTTGAGATATGAAGCCATGAAGTTAGGGTTTCCACACTTTTGATCTTTGTCACATTTGGAAATTTTTTTAGGCAAAATCCGTTTTCTGTTTTAGCCAACTTTGAAGCCATTTTTCTCTAAAATCCCAGATGAATCAAGACCAAATGCAAACAAAAAAGTTAAATTAGGATATCTCGGCTTTTCAAAAAGCACAAGAACATCGATTGGTTCTACTTGAGCAAGGAGATATGATCCTCACAACATGCCTTGATCAAATTGATTTTCAAGAAAGCATTGGTGCATTAATTTTGTCACTATACAAGCCTTATCACTATTCAATCCTTATCATCCCAAGTTCATCTGAGGCACCAAATTAGGGTTTTGGTTGATCAAGTCCTCCAGAGTGAATTTTTCATCTGGGTATGAGCCAACACCTCGAGATATGTTTCAAGGACCTCAAATACATCATATTAATCCATTCATATGATTTGATTGATCTAGAGGACTTAATTCATAAGCAATGCAAGGATTCAAATTCATCTGGACCACAAACTAGGGTTTTTGGCAAAAAGTCAACCATACGTTTGACTTTTGACCAAGACATGATCTCAAACATTGGGACTTGATTCAAGACACTCAAAAACACCATTTGAATCCATCCATAATGTTTAAAATAGCCCAAGGGTTTGACTTCATAGAGGATCACCAAATCAAAGTTCATCTGATACAAAAGTCAACTTTGCCCAAAATCAAGTTTGAATTTTTGAGTTGTTTTGTCAAACATAGTCTCTTCGAAACAATAACTATGCTAATATGTGATTTGAATCATGATTTATCAAGGAAAATCAAGAAAAGTGAGGTTACTTGTAAAAATGGCAACCTTAGAAAACTTAGAAATTTTTCTAAGTCTTGAAAAACAATGATTTTTGCTCTACTTTGCAAGGTCATAACTTCCAAACCATGTAACCGCTTTCTTGGATCCAAAGACAAAATTGAAGAGGCTGTTGCACACTACAACTTTATCAATGAGGGTGAATTCCTAAAAAGTGAATAGATTTTGAGATATGAAGCCATGAAGTTAGGGTTTCCACACTTTTGATCTTTGTCACTTTTGGAAATTTTTTTAGGCAAAATCCGTTTTCTGTTTTAGCCAACTTTGAAGCCATTTTTCTCTAAAATCCCAGATGAATCAAGCCAAATGCAAACAAAAAAGTTAAATTAGGATATCTCGGCTTTTCAAAAAGCACAAGAACATCGATTGGTTCTACTTGAGCAAGGAGATATGATCCTCACAACATGCCTTGATCAAATTGATTTTCAAGAAAGCATTGGTGCATTAATTTTGTCACTATACAAGCCTTATCACTATTCAATCCTTATCATCCCAAGTTCATCTGAGGCACCAAATTAGGGTTTTGGTTGATCAAGTCCTCCAGAGTGAATTTTTCATCTGGGTATGAGCCAACACCTCGAGATATGTTTCAAGGACATCAAATACATCATATTAATCCATTCATATGATTTGATTGATCTAGAGGACTTAATTCATAAGCAATGCAAGGATTCAAATTCATCTGGACCACAAACTAGGGTTTTTGGCAAAACGTCAACCATACGTTTGACTTTTGACCAAGACATGATCTCAAACATTGGGACTTGATTCAAGACACTCAAAAACACCATTTGAATCCATCCATAATGTTTAAAATAGCCCAAGGGTGTGACTTCATAGAGGATCACCAAATCAAAGTTCATCTGATACAAAAGTCAACTTTGCCCAAAATCAAGTTTGAATTTTTGAGTTGTTTTGTCAAACATAGTCTCTTCGAAACAATAACTATGCTAATATGTGATTTGAATCATGATTGATCAAGGAAAATCAAGAAAAGTGAGGTTACTTGTAAAAATGGCAACCTTAGAAAACTTAGAAATTTTTCTAAGTCTTGAAAAACAATGATTTTTGCTCTACTTTGCAAGGTCATAACTTCCAAACCATGTAACCGCTTTCTTGGATCCAAAGACCAAATTGAAGAGGCTGTTGCACACTACAACTTTATCAATGAGGGTGAATTCCTAAAAAGTGAATAGATTTTGAGATATGAAGCCATGAAGTTAGGGTTTCCACACTTTTGATCTATGTCACTTTTGGAAATTTTTTTAGGCAAAATCCGTTTTCTGTTTTAGCCAACTTTGAAGCCATTTTTCTCTAAAATCCCAGATGAATCAAGACCAAATGCAAACAAAAAAGTTAAATTAGGATATATCGGCTTTTCAAAAAGCACAAGAACATCGATTGGTTCTACTTGAGCAAGGAGATATGATCCTCACAACATGCCTTGATCAAATTGATTTTCAAGAAAGCATTGGTGCATTAATTTTGTCACTATACAAGCCTTATCACTATTCAATCCTTATCATCCCAAGTTCATCTGAGGCACCAAATTAGGGTTTTGGTTGATCAAGTCCTCCAGAGTGAATTTTTCATCTGGGTATGAGCCAACACCTCGAGATATGTTTCAAGGACCTCAAATACATCATATTAATCCATTCATATGATTTGATTGATCTAGAGGACTTAATTCATAAGCAATGCAAGGATTCAAATTCATCTGGACCACAAACTAGGGTTTTTGACAAAAAGTCAACCATACGTTTGACTTTTGACCAAGACATGATCTCAAACATTGGGACATGATTCAAGACACTCAAAAACACCATTTGAATCCATCCATAATGTTTAAAATAGCCCAAGGGTTTGACTTCATAGAGGATCACCAAATCAAAGTTCATCTGATACAAAAGTCAACTTTGCCCAAAATCAAGTTTGAATTTTTGAGTTGTTTTGTCAAACATAGTCTCTTCGAAACAATAACTATGCTAATATGTGATTTGAATCATGATTGATCAAGGAAAATCAAGAAAAGTGAGGTTACTTGTAAAAATGGCAACCTTAGAAAACTTAGAAATTTTTCTAAGTCTTGAAAAACAATGATTTTTGCTCTACTTTGCAAGGTCATAACTTCCAAACCATGTAACCGCTTTCTTGGATCCAAAGACCAAATTGAAGAGGCTGTTGCACACTACAACTTTATCAATGAGGGTGAATTCCTAAAAAGTGAATAGATTTTGAGATATGAAGCCATGAAGTTAGGGTTTCCACACTTTTGATCTATGTCACTTTTGGAAATTTTTTTAGGCAAAATCCGTTTTCTGTTTTAGCCAACTTTGAAGCCATTTTTCTCTAAAATCCCAGATGAATCAAGACCAAATGCAAACAAAAAAGTTAAATTAGGATATATCGGCTTTTCAAAAAGCACAAGAACATCGATTGGTTCTACTTGAGCAAGGAGATATGATCCTCACAACATGCCTTGATCAAATTGATTTTCAAGAAAGCATTGGTGCATTAATTTTGTCACTATACAAGCCTTATCACTATTCAATCCTTATCATCCCAAGTTCATCTGAGGCACCAAATTAGGGTTTTGGTTGATCAAGTCCTCCAGAGTGAATTTTTCATCTGGGTATGAGCCAACACCTCGAGATATGTTTCAAGGACCTCAAATACATCATATTAATCCATTCATATGATTTGATTGATCTAGAGGACTTAATTCATAAGCAATGCAAGGATTCAAATTCATCTGGACCACAAACTAGGGTTTTTGACAAAAAGTCAACCATACGTTTGACTTTTGACCAAGACATGATCTCAAACATTGGGACATGATTCAAGACACTCAAAAACACCATTTGAATCCATCCATAATGTTTAAAATAGCCCAAGGGTTTGACTTCATAGAGGATCACCAAATCAAAGTTCATCTGATACAAAAGTCAACTTTGCCCAAAATCAAGTTTGAATTTTTGAGTTGTTTTGTCAAACATAGTCTCTTCGAAACAATAACTATGCTAATATGTGATTTGAATCATGATTGATCAAGGAAAATCAAGAAAAGTGAGGTTACTTGTAAAAATGGCAACCTTAGAAAACTTAGAAATTTTTCTAAGTCTTGAAAAACAATGATTTTTGCTCTACTTTGCAAGGTCATAACTTCCAAACCATGTAACCGCTTTCTTGGATCCAAAGACCAAATTGAAGAGGCTGTTGCACACTACAACTTTATCAATGAGGGTGAATTCCTAAAAAGTGAATAGATTTTGAGATATGAAGCCATGAAGTTAGGGTTTCCACACTTTTGATCTTTGTCACTTTTGGAAATTTTTTTAGGCAAAATCCGTTTTCTGTTTTAGCCAACTTTGAAGCCATTTTTCTCTAAAATCCCAGATGAATCAAGACCAAATGCAAACAAAAAAGTTAAATTAGGATATCTCGGCTTTTCAAAAAGCACAAGAACATCGATTGGTTCTACTTGAGCAAGGAGATATGATCCTCACAACATGCCTTGATCAAATTGATTTTCAAGAAAGCATTGGTGCATTAATTTTGTCACTATACAAGCCTTATCACTATTCAATCCTTATCATCCCAAGTTCATCTGAGGCACCAAATTAGGGTTTTGGTTGATCAAGTCCTCCAGAGTGAATTTTTCATCTGGGTATGAGCCAACACCTCGAGATATCTTTCAAGGACCTCAAATACATCATATTAATCCATTCATATGATTTGATTGATCTAGAGGACTTAATTCATAAGCAATGCAAGGATTCAAATTCATCTGGACCACAAACTAGGGTTTTTGACAAAAAGTCAACCATACGTTTGACTTTTGACCAAGACATGATCTCAAACATTGGGACATGATTCAAGAAACTCAAAAACACCATTTGAATCCATCCATAATGTTTAAAATAGCCCAAGGGTTTGACTTCATAGAGGATCACCAAATCAAAGTTCATCTGATACAAAAGTCAACTTTGCCCAAAATCAAGTTTGAATTTTTGAGTTGTTTTGTCAAACATAGTCTCTTCGAAACAATAACTATGCTAATATGTGATTTGAATCATGATTGATCAAGGAAAATCAAGAAAAGTGAGGTTACTTGTAAAAATGGCAACCTTAGAAAACTTAGAAATTTTTCTAAGTCTTGAAAAACAATGATTTTTGCTCTACTTTGCAAGGTCATAACTTCCAAACCATGTAACCGCTTTCTTGGATCCAAAGACCAAATTGAAGAGGCTGTTGCACACTACAACTTTATCAATGAGGGTGAATTCCTAAAAAGTGAATAGATTTTGAGATATGAAGCCATGAAGTTAGGGTTTCCACACTTTTGATCTATGTCACTTTTGGAAATTTTTTTAGGCAAAATCCGTTTTCTGTTTTAGCCAACTTTGAAGCCATTTTTCTCTAAAATCCCAGATGAATCAAGACCAAATGCAAACAAAAAAGTTAAATTAGGATATATCGGCTTTTCAAAAAGCACAAGAACATCGATTGGTTCTACTTGAGCAAGGAGATATGATCCTCACAACATGCCTTGATCAAATTGATTTTCAAGAAAGCATTGGTGCATTAATTTTGTCACTATACAAGCCTTATCACTATTCAATCCTTATCATCCCAAGTTCATCTGAGGCACCAAATTAGGGTTTTGGTTGATCAAGTCCTCCAGAGTGAATTTTTCATCTGGGTATGAGCCAACACCTCGAGATATGTTTCAAGGACCTCAAATACATCATATTAATCCATTCATATGATTTGATTGATCTAGAGGACTTAATTCATAAGCAATGCAAGGATTCAAATTCATCTGGACCACAAACTAGGGTTTTTGACAAAAAGTCAACCATACGTTTGACTTTTGACCAAGACATGATCTCAAACATTGGGACATGATTCAAGACACTCAAAAACACAATTTGAATCCATCCATAATGTTTAAAATAGCCCAAGGGTTTGACTTCATAGAGGATCACCAAATCAAAGTTCATCTGATACAAAAGTCAACTTTGCCCAAAATCAAGTTTGAATTTTTGAGTTGTTTTGTCAAACATAGTCTCTTCGAAACAATAACTATGCTAATATGTGATTTGAATCATGATTGATCAAGGAAAATCAAGAAAAGTGAGGTTACTTGTAAAAATGGCAACCTTAGAAAACTTAGAAATTTTTCTAAGTCTTGAAAAACAATGATTTTTGCTCTACTTTGCAAGGTCATAACTTCCAAACCATGTAACCGCTTTCTTGGATCCAAAGACCAAATTGAAGAGGCTGTTGCACACTACAACTTTATCAATGAGGGTGAATTCCTAAAAAGTGAATAGATTTTGAGATATGAAGCCATGAAGTTAGGGTTTCCACACTTTTGATCTTTGTCACTTTTGGAAATTTTTTTAGGCAAAATCCGTTTTCTGTTTTAGCCAACTTTGAAGCCATTTTTCTCTAAAATCCCAGATGAATCAAGACCAAATGCAAACAAAAAAGTTAAATTAGGATATCTCGGCTTTTCAAAAAGCACAAGAACATCGATTGGTTCTACTTGAGCAAGGAGATATGATCCTCACAACATGCCTTGATCAAATTGATTTTCAAGAAAGCATTGGTGCATTAATTTTGTCACTATACAAGCCTTATCACTATTCAATCCTTATCATCCCAAGTTCATCTGAGGCACCAAATTAGGGTTTTGGTTGATCAAGTCCTCCAGAGTGAATTTTTCATCTGGGTATGAGCCAACACCTCGAGATATCTTTCAAGGACCTCAAATACATCATATTAATCCATTCATATGATTTGATTGATCTAGAGGACTTAATTCATAAGCAATGCAAGGATTCAAATTCATCTGGACCACAAACTAGGGTTTTTGACAAAAAGTCAACCATACGTTTGACTTTTGACCAAGACATGATCTCAAACATTGGGACATGATTCAAGAAACTCAAAAACACCATTTGAATCCATCCATAATGTTTAAAATAGCCCAAGGGTTTGACTTCATAGAGGATCACCAAATCAAAGTTCATCTGATACAAAAGTCAACTTTGCCCAAAATCAAGTTTGAATTTTTGAGTTGTTTTGTCAAACATAGTCTCTTCGAAACAATAACTATGCTAATATGTGATTTGAATCATGATTGATCAAGGAAAATCAAGAAAAGTGAGGTTACTTGTAAAAATGGCAACCTTAGAAAACTTAGAAATTTTTCTAAGTCTTGAAAAACAATGATTTTTGCTCTACTTTGCAAGGTCATAACTTCCAAACCATGTAACCGCTTTCTTGGATCCAAAGACCAAATTGAAGAGGCTGTTGCACACTACAACTTTATCAATGAGGGTGAATTCCTAAAAAGTGAATAGATTTTGAGATATGAAGCCATGAAGTTAGGGTTTCCTCCCTTTTGATCTTTGTCACTTTTGGAAATTTTTTTAGGCAAAATCCGTTTTCTGTTTTAGCCAACTTTGAAGCCATTTTTCTCTAAAATCCCAGATGAATCAAGACCAAATGCAAACAAAAAAGTTAAATTAGGATATCTCGGCTTTTCAAAAAGCACAAGAACATCGATTGGTTCTACTTGAGCAAGGAGATATGATCCTCACAACATGCCTTGATCAAATTGATTTTCAAGAAAGCATTGGTGCATTAATTTTGTCACTATACAAGCCTTATCACTATTCAATCCTTATCATCCCAAGTTCATCTGAGGCACCAAATTAGGGTTTTGGTTGATCAAGTCCTCCAGAGTGAATTTTTCATCTGGGTATGAGCCAACACCTCGAGATATGTTTCAAGGACCTCAAATACATCATATTAATCCATTCATATGATTTGATTGATCTAGAGGACTTAATTCATAAGCAATGCAAGGATTCAAATTCATCTGGACCACAAACTAGGGTTTTTGACAAAAAGTCAACCATACGTTTGACTTTTGACCAAGACATGATCTCAAACATTGGGACATGATTCAAGACACTCAAAAACACCATTTGAATCCATCCATAATGTTTAAAATAGCCCAAGGGTTTGACTTCATAGAGGATCACCAAATCAAAGTTCATCTGATACAAAAGTCAACTTTGCCCAAAATCAAGTTTGAATTTTTGAGTTGTTTTGTCAAACATAGTCTCTTCGAAACAATAACTATGCTAATATGTGATTTGAATCATGATTGATCAAGGAAAATCAAGAAAAGTGAGGTTACTTGTAAAAATGGCAACCTTAGAAAACTTAGAAATTTTTCTAAGTCTTGAAAAACAATGATTTTTGCTCTACTTTGCAAGGTCATAACTTCCAAACCATGTAACCGCTTTCTTGGATCCAAAGACCAAATTGAAGAGGCTGTTGCACACTACAACTTTATCAATGAGGGTGAATTCCTAAAAAGTGAATAGATTTTGAGATATGAAGCCATGAAGTTAGGGTTTCCACACTTTTGATCTTTGTCACTTTTGGAAATTTTTTTAGGCAAAATCCGTTTTCTGTTTTAGCCAACTTTGAAGCCATTTTTCTCTAAAATCCCAGATGAATCAAGACCAAATGCAAACAAAAAAGTTAAATTAGGATATCTCGGCTTTTCAAAAAGCACAAGAACATCGATTGGTTCTACTTGAGCAAGGAGATATGATCCTCACAACATGCCTTGGTCAAATTGATTTTCAAGAAAGCATTGGTGCATTAATTTTGTCACTATACAAGCCTTATCACTATTCAATCCTTATCATCCCAAGTTCATCTGAGGCACCAAATTAGGGTTTTGGTTGATCAAGTCCTCCAGAGTGAATTTTTCATCTGGGTATGAGCCAACACCTCGAGATATCTTTCAAGGACCTCAAATACATCATATTAATCCATTCATATGATTTGATTGATCTAGAGGACTTAATTCATAAGCAATGCAAGGATTCAAATTCATCTGGACCACAAACTAGGGTTTTTGACAAAAAGTCAACCATACGTTTGACTTTTGACCAAGACATGATCTCAAACATTGGGACATGATTCAAGAAACTCAAAAACACCATTTGAATCCATCCATAATGTTTAAAATAGCCCAAGGGTTTGACTTCATAGAGGATCACCAAATCAAAGTTCATCTGATACAAAAGTCAACTTTGCCCAAAATCAAGTTTGAATTTTTGAGTTGTTTTGTCAAACATAGTCTCTTCGAAACAATAACTATGCTAATATGTGATTTGAATCATGATTGATCAAGGAAAATCAAGAAAAGTGAGGTTACTTGTAAAAATGGCAACCTTAGAAAACTTAGAAATTTTTCTAAGTCTTGAAAAACAATGATTTTTGCTCTACTTTGCAAGGTCATAACTTCCAAACCATGTAACCGCTTTCTTGGATCCAAAGACCAAATTGAAGAGGCTGTTGCACACTACAACTTTATCAATGAGGGTGAATTCCTAAAAAGTGAATAGATTTTGAGATATGAAGCCATGAAGTTAGGGTTTCCTCCCTTTTGATCTTTGTCACTTTTGGAAATTTTTTTAGGCAAAATCCGTTTTCTGTTTTAGCCAACTTTGAAGCCATTTTTCTCTAAAATCCCAGATGAATCAAGACCAAATGCAAACAAAAAAGTTAAATTAGGATATCTCGGCTTTTCAAAAAGCACAAGAACATCGATTGGTTCTACTTGAGCAAGGAGATATGATCCTCACAACATGCCTTGATCAAATTGATTTTCAAGAAAGCATTGGTGCATTAATTTTGTCACTATACAAGCCTTATCACTATTCAATCCTTATCATCCCAAGTTCATCTGAGGCACCAAATTAGGGTTTTGGTTGATCAAGTCCTCCAGAGTGAATTTTTCATCTGGGTATGAGCCAACACCTCGAGATATGTTTCAAGGACCTCAAATACATCATATTAATCCATCCATATGATTTGATTGATCTAGAGGACTTAATTCATAAGCAATGCAAGGATTCAAATTCATCTGGACCACAAACTAGGGTTTTTGACAAAAAGTCAACCATACGTTTGACTTTTGACCAAGACATGATCTCAAACATTGGGACATGATTCAAGACACTCAAAAACACAATTTGAATCCATCCATAATGTTTAAAATAGCCCAAGGGTTTGACTTCATAGAGGATCACCAAATCAAAGTTCATCTGATACAAAAGTCAACTTTGCCCAAAATCAAGTTTGAATTTTTGAGTTGTTTTGTCAAACATAGTCTCTTCGAAACAATAACTATGCTAATATGTGATTTGAATCATGATTGATCAAGGAAAATCAAGAAAAGTGAGGTTACTTGTAAAAATGGCAACCTTAGAAAACTTAGAAATTTTTCTAAGTCTTGAAAAACAATGATTTTTGCTCTACTTTGCAAGGTCATAACTTCCAAACCATGTAACCGCTTTCTTGGATCGAAAGACCAAATTGAAGAGGCTGTTGCACACTACAACTTTATCAATGAGGGTGAATTCCTAAAAAGTGAATAGATTTTGAGATATGAAGCCATGAAGTTAGGGTTTCCACACTTTTGATCTTTGTCACTTTTGGAAATTTTTTTAGGCAAAATCCGTTTTCTGTTTTAGCCAACTTTGAAGCCATTTTTCTCTAAAATCCCAGATGAATCAAGACCAAATGCAAACAAAAAAGTTAAATTAGGATATCTCGGCTTTTCAAAAAGCACAAGAACATCGATTGGTTCTACTTGAGCAAGGAGATATGATCCTCACAACATGCCTTGATCAAATTGATTTTCAAGAAAGCATTGGTGCATTAATTTTGTCACTATACAAGCCTTATCACTATTCAATCCTTATCATCCCAAGTTCAACTGAGGCACCAAATTAGGGTTTTGGTTGATCAAGTCCTCCAGAGTGAATTTTTCATCTGGGTATGAGCCAACACCTCGAGATATGTTTCAAGGACCTCAAATACATCATATTAATCCATCCATATGATTTGATTGATCTAGAGGACTTAATTCATAAGCAATGCAAGGATTCAAATTCATCTGGACCACAAACTAGGGTTTTTGACAAAAAGTCAACCATACGTTTGACTTTTGACCAAGACATGATCTCAAACATTGGGACATGATTCAAGACACTCAAAAACACAATTTGAATCCATCCATAATGTTTAAAATAGCCCAAGGGTTTGACTTCATAGAGGATCACCAAATCAAAGTTCATCTGATACAAAAGTCAACTTTGCCCAAAATCAAGTTTGAATTTTTGAGTTGTTTTGTCAAACATAGTCTCTTCGAAACAATAACTATGCTAATATGTGATTTGAATCATGATTGATCAAGGAAAATCAAGAAAAGTGAGGTTACTTGTAAAAATGGCAACCTTAGAAAACTTAGAAATTTTTCTAAGTCTTGAAAAACAATGATTTTTGCTCTACTTTGCAAGGTCATAACTTCCAAACCATGTAACCGCTTTCTTGGATCGAAAGACCAAATTGAAGAGGCTGTTGCACACTACAACTTTATCAATGAGGGTGAATTCCTAAAAAGTGAATAGATTTTGAGATATGAAGCCATGAAGTTAGGGTTTCCACACTTTTGATCTTTGTCACTTTTGGAAATTTTTTTAGGCAAAATCCGTTTTCTGTTTTAGCCAACTTTGAAGCCATTTTTCTCTAAAATCCCAGATGAATCAAGACCAAATGCAAACAAAAAAGTTAAATTAGGATATCTCGGCTTTTCAAAAAGCACAAGAACATCGATTGGTTCTACTTGAGCAAGGAGATATGATCCTCACAACATGCCTTGATCAAATTGATTTTCAAGAAAGCATTGGTGCATTAATTTTGTCACTATACAAGCCTTATCACTATTCAATCCTTATCATCCCAAGTTCATCTGAGGCACCAAATTAGGGTTTTGGTTGATCAAGTCCTCCAGAGTGAATTTTTCATCTGGGTGTGAGCCAACACCTCGAGATATGTTTCAAGGACCTCAAATACATCATATTAATCCATTCATATGATTTGATTGATCTAGAGGACTTAATTCATAAGCAATGCAAGGATTCAAATTCATCTGGACCACAAACTAGGGTTTTTGACAAAAAGTCAACCATACGTTTGACTTTTGACCAAGACATGATCTCAAACATTGGGACATGATTCAAGACACTCAAAAACACCATTTGAATCCATCCATAATGTTTAAAATAGCACAAGGGTTTGACTTCATAGAGGATCACCAAATCAAAGTTCATCTGATACAAAAGTCAACTTTGCCCAAAATCAAGTTTGAATTTTTGAGTTGTTTTGTCAAACATAGTCTCTTCGAAACAATAACTATGCTAATATGTGATTTGAATCATGATTGATCAAGGAAAATCAAGAAAAGTGAGGTTACTTGTAAAAATGGCAACCTTAGAAAACTTAGAAATTTTTCTAAGTCTTGAAAAACAATGATTTTTGCTCTACTTTGCAAGGTCATAACTTCCAAACCATGTAACCGCTTTCTTGGATCCAAAGACCAAATTGAAGAGGCTGTTGCACACTACAACTTTATCAAAGAGGGTGAATTCCTAAAAAGTGAATAGATTTTGAGATATGAAGCCATGAAGTTAGGGTTTCCACACTTTTGATCTTTGTCACTTTTGGAAATTTTTTTAGGCAAAATCCGTTTTCTGTTTTAGCCAACTTTGAAGCCATTTTTCTCTAAAATCCCAGATGAATCAAGACCAAATGCAAACAAAAAAGTTAAATTAGGATATCTCGGCTTTTCAAAAAGCATAAGAACATCGATTGGTTCTACTTGAGCAAGGAGATATGATCCTCACAACATGCCTTGATCAAATTGATTTTCAAGAAAGCATTGGTGCATTAATTTTGTCACTATACAAGCCTTATCACTATTCAATCCTTATCATCCAAAGTTCATCTGAGGCACTAAATTAGGGTTTTGGTTGATCAAGTCCTCCAGAGTGAATTTTTCATCTGGGTATGAGCCAACACCTCGAGATATGGTTCAAGGACCTCAAATACATCATATTAATCCATTCATATGATTTGATTGATCTAGAGAACTTAATTCATAAGCAATGCAAGGATTCAAATTCATCTGGACCACAAACTAGGTTTTTGACAAAAAGTCAACCATACGTTTGACTTTTGACCAAGACATGATCTCAACCATTGGGACATGATTCAAGACACTCAAAAACACCATTTGAATCCATCCATAATGTTTAAAATAGCCCAAGGGTTTGACTTCTTAGAGGATCACCAAATCAAAGTTCATCTGATACAAAAGTCAACTTTGCCCAAAATCAAGTTTGAATTTTTGAGTTGTTTTGTCAAACATAGTCTCTTCGAAACAATAACTATGCTAATATGTGATTTGAATCATGATTGATCAAGGAAAATCAAGAAAAGTGAGGTTACTTGTAAAAATGGCAACCTTAGAAAACTTAGAAATTTTTCTAAGTCTTGAAAAACAATGATTTTTGCTCTACTTTGCAAGGTCATAACTTCCAAACCATGTAACCGCTTTCTTGGATCCAAAGACCAAATTGAAGAGGCTGTTGCACACTACAACTTTATCAATGAGGGTGAATTCCTAAAAAGTGAATAGATTTTGAGATATGAAGCCATGAAGTTAGGGTTTCCACACTTTTGATCTTTGTCACTTTTGGAAATTTTTTTAGGCAAAATCCGTTTTCTGTTTTAGCCAACTTTGAAGCCATTTTTCTCTAAAATCCCAGATGAATCAAGACCAAATGCAAACAAAAAAGTTAAATTAGGATATCTCAGCTTTTCAAAAAGCACAAGAACATCGATTGGTTCTACTTGAGCAAGGAGATATGATCCTCACAACATGCCTTGATCAAATTGATTTTCAAGAAAGCATTGGTGCATTAATTTTGTCACTATACAAGCCTTATCACTATTCAATCCTTATCATCCCAAGTTCATCTGAGGCACCAAATTAGGGTTTTGGTTGATCAAGTCCTCCAGAGTGAATTTTTCATCTGGGTATGAGCCAACACCTCGAGATATGTTTCAAGGACCTCAAATACATCATATTAATCCATTCATATGATTTGATTGATCTAGAGGACTTAATTCATAAGCAATGCAAGGATTCAAATTCATCTGGACCACAAACTAGGGTTTTTGACAAAAAGTCAACCATACGTTTGACTTTTGACCAAGACATGATCTCAAACATTGGGACATGATTCAAGACACTCAAAAACACCATTTGAATCCATCCATAATGTTTAAAATAGCACAAGGGTTTGACTTCATAGAGGATCACCAAATCAAAGTTCATCTGATACAAAAGTCAACTTTGCCCAAAATCAAGTTTGAATTTTTGAGTTGTTTTGTCAAACATAGTCTCTTCGAAACAATAACTATGCTAATATGTGATTTGAATCATGATTGATGAAAGAAAATCAAGAAAAGTGAGGTTACTTGTAAAAATGGCAACCTTAGAAAACTTAGAAATTTTTCTAAGTCTTGAAAAACAATGATTTTTGCTCTACTTTGCAAGGTCATAACTTCCAAACCATGTAACCGCTTTCTTGGATCCAAAGACCAAATTGAAGAGGCTGTTGCACACTACAACTTTATCAAAGAGGGTGAATTCCTAAAAAGTGAATAGATTTTGACATATGAAGCCATGAAGTTAGGGTTTCCACACTTTTGATCTTTGTCACTTTTGGAAATTTTTTTAGGCAAAATCCGTTTTCTGTTTTAGCCAACTTTGAAGCCATTTTTCTCTAAAATCCCAGATGAATCAAGACCAAATGCAAACAAAAAAGTTAAATTAGGATATCTCGGCTTTTCAAAAAGCATAAGAACATCGATTGGTTCTACTTGAGCAAGGAGATATGATCCTCACAACATGCCTTGATCAAATTGATTTTCAAGAAAGCATTGGTGCATTAATTTTGTCACTATACAAGCCTTATCACTATTCAATCCTTATCATCCAAAGTTCATCTGAGGCACTAAATTAGGGTTTTGGTTGATCAAGTCCTCCAGAGTGAATTTTTCATCTGGGTATGAGCCAACACCTCGAGATATGGTTCAAGGACCTCAAATACATCATATTAATCCATTCATATGATTTGATTGATCTAGAGAACTTAATTCATAAGCAAAGCAAGGATTCAAATTCATCTGGACCACAAACTAGGTTTTTGACAAAAAGTCAACCATACGTTTGACTTTTGACCAAGACATGATCTCAACCATTGGGACATGATTCAAGACACTCAAAAACACCATTTGAATCCATCCATAATGTTTAAAATAGCCCAAGGGTTTGACTTCTTAGAGGATCACCAAATCAAAGTTCATCTGATACAAAAGTCAACTTTGCCCAAAATCAAGTTTGAATTTTTGAGTTGTTTTGTCAAACATAGTCTCTTCGAAACAATAACTATGCTAATATGTGATTTGAATCATGATTGATCAAGGAAAATCAAGAAAAGTGAGGTTACTTGTAAAAATGGCAACCTTAGAAAACTTAGAAATTTTTCTAAGTCTTGAAAAACAATGATTTTTGCTCTACTTTGCAAGGTCATAACTTCCAAACCATGTAACTGCTTTCTTGGATCCAAAGACCAAATTGAAGAGGCTTTTGCACACTACAACTTTATCAATGAGGGTGAATTCCTAAAAAGTGAATAGATTTTGAGATATGAAGCCATGAAGTTAGGGTTTCCACACTTTTGATCTTTGTCACTTTTGGAAATTTTTTTAGGCAAAATCCGTTTTCTGTTTTAGCCAACTTTGAAGCCATTTTTCTCTAAAATCCCAGGTGAATCAAGACCAAATGCAAACAAAAAAGTTGAATTAGGATATCTCGGCTTTTCAAAAAGCACAAGAACATCGATTGGTTCTACTTGAGCAAGGAGATATGATCCTCACAACATGCCTTGATCAAATTGATTTTCAAGAAAGCATTGGTGCATTAATTTTGTCACTATACAAGCCTTATCACTATTCAATCCTTATCATCCCAAGTTCATCTGAGGCACCAAATTAGGGTTTTGGTTGATCAAGTCCTCCAGAGTGAATTTTTCATCTGGGTATGAGCCAACACCTCGAGATATGTTTCAAGGACCTCAAATACATCATATTAATCCATTCATATGATTTGATTGATCTAGAGGACTTAATTCATAAGCAATGCAAGGATTCAAATTCATCTGGACCACAAACTAGGGTTTTTGACAAAAAGTCAACCATACGTTTGACTTTTGACCAAGACATGATCTCAAACATTGGGACATGATTCAAGACACTCAAAAACACCATTTGAATCCATCCATAATGTTTAAAATAGCACAAGGGTTTGACTTCATAGAGGATCACCAAATCAAAGTTCATCTGATACAAAAGTCAACTTTGCCCAAAATCAAGTTTGAATTTTTGAGTTGTTTTGTCAAACATAGTCTCTTCGAAACAATAACTATGCTAATATGTGATTTGAATCATGATTGATCAAGGAAAATCAAGAAAAGTGAGGTTACTTGTAAAAATGGCAGCCTTAGAAAACTTAGAAATTTTTCTAAGTCTTGAAAAACAATGATTTTTGCTCTACTTTGCAAGGTCATAACTTCCAAACCATGTAACCGCTTTCTTGGATCCAAAGACCAAATTGAAGAGGCTGTTGCACACTACAACTTTATCAATGAGGGTGAATTCCTAAAAAGTGAATAGATTTTGAGATATGATGCCATGAAGTTAGGGTTTCCACACTTTTGATCTTTGTCACTTTTGGAAATTTTTTTAGGCAAAATCCGTTTTCTCTTTTAGCCAACTTTGAAGCCATTTTTCTCTAAAATCCCAGGTGAATCAAGACCAAATGCAAACAAAAAAGTTGAATTAGGATATCTCGGCTTTTCAAAAAGCACAAGAACATCGACTGGTTCTACTTGAGCAAGGAGATATGATCCTCACAACATGCCTTGATCAAATTGATTTTCAAGAAAGCATTGGTGCATTAATTTTGTCACTATACAAGCCTTATCACTATTCAATCCTTATCATCCCAAGTTCATCTGAGGCACCAAATTAGGGTTTTGGTTGATCAAGTCCTCCAGAGTGAATTTTTCATCTAGGTATGAGCCAACACCTCGAGATATGTTTCAAGGACCTCAAATACATCATATTAATCCATTCATATGATTTGATTGATCTAGAGGACTTAATTCATAAGCAATGCAAGGATTCAAATTCATCTGGACCACAAACTAGGGTTTTTGACAAAAAGTCAACCATACGTTTGACTTTTGACCAAGACATGATCTCAAACATTGGGACATGATTCAAGACACTCAAAAACACCATTTGAATCCATCCATAATGTTTAAAATAGCACAAGGGTTTGACTTCATAGAGGATCACCAAATCAAAGTTCATCTGATACAAAAGTCAACTTTGCCCAAAATCAAGTTTGAATTTTTGAGTTGTTTTGTCAAACATAGTCTCTTCGAAACAATAACTATGCTAATATGTGATTTGAATCATGATTGATCAAGGAAAATCAAGAAAAGTGAGGTTACTTGTAAAAATGGCAACCTTAGAAAACTTAGAAATTTTTCTAAGTCTTGAAAAACAATGATTTTTGCTCTACTTTGCAAGGTCATAACTTCCAAACCATGTAACCGCTTTCTTGGATCCAAAGACCAAATTGAAGAGGCTGTTGCACACTACAACTTTATCAATGAGGGTGAATTCCTAAAAAGTGAATAGATTTTGAGATATGATGCCATGAAGTTAGGGTTTCCACACTTTTGATCTTTGTCACTTTTGGAAATTTTTTTAGGCAAAATCCGTTTTCTCTTTTAGCCAACTTTGAAGCCATTTTTCTCTAAAATCCCAGGTGAATCAAGACCAAATGCAAACAAAAAAGTTGAATTAGGATATCTCGGCTTTTCAAAAAGCACAAGAACATCGATTGGTTCTACTTGAGCAAGGAGATATGATCCTCACAACATGCCTTGATCAAATTGATTTTCAAGAAAGCATTGGTGCATTAATTTTGTCACTATACAAGCCTTATCACTATTCAATCCTTATCATCCCAAGTTCATCTGAGGCACCAAATTAGGGTTTTGGTTGATCAAGTCCTCCAGAGTGAATTTTTCATCTGGGTATGGGCCAACACCTCGAGATATGTTTCAAGGACCTCAAATACATCATATTAATCCATTCATATGATTTGATTGATCTAGAGGACTTAATTCATAAGCAATGCAAGGATTCAAATTCATCTGGACCACAAACTAGGGTTGTTGACAAAAAGTCAACCATACGTTTGACTTTTGACCAAGACATGATCTCAAACATTGGGACATGATTCAAGACACTCAAAAACACCATTTGAATCCATCCATAATGTTTAAAATAGCACAAGGGTTTGACTTCATAGAGGATCACCAAATCAAAGTTCATCTGATACAAAAGTCAACTTTGCCCAAAATCAAGTTTGAATTTTTGAGTTGTTTTGTCAAACATAGTCTCTTCGAAACAATAACTATGCTAATATGTGATTTGAATCATGATTGATCAAGGAAAATCAAGAAAAGTGAGGTTACTTGTAAAAATGGCAACCTTAGAAAACTTAGAAATTTTTCTAAGTCTTGAAAAACAATGATTTTTGCTCTACTTTGCAAGGTCATAACTTCCAAACCATGTAACCGCTTTCTTGGATCCAAAGACCAAATTGAAGAGGCTGTTGCACACTACAACTTTATCAATGAGGGTGAATTCCTAAAAAGTGAATAGATTTTGAGATATGAAGCCATGAAGTTAGGGTTTCCACACTTTTGATCTTTGTCACTTTTGGAAATTTTTTTAGGCAAAATCCATTTTCTCTTTTAGCCAACTTTGAAGCCATTTTTCTCTAAAATCCCAGGTGAATCAAGACCAAATGCAAACAAAAAAGTTGAATTAGGATATCTCGGCTTTTCAAAAAGCACAAGAACATCGATTGGTTCTACTTGAGCAAGGAGATATGATCCTCACAACATGCCTTGATCAAATTGATTTTCAAGAAAGCATTGGTGCATTAATTTTGTCACTATACAAGCCTTATCACTATTCAATCCTTATCATCCCAAGTTCATCTGAGGCACCAAATTAGGGTTTTGGTTGATCAAGTCCTCCAGAGTGAATTTTTCATCTGGGTATGGGCCAACACCTCGAGATATGTTTCAAGGACCTCAAATACATCATATTAATCCATTCATATGATTTGATTGATCTAGAGGACTTAATTCATAAGCAATGCAAGGATTCAAATTCATCTGGACCACAAACTAGGGTTTTTGACAAAAAGTCAACCATACGTTTGACTTTTGACCAAGACATGATCTCAAACATTGGGACATGATTCAAGACACTCAAAAACACCATTTGAATCCATCCATAATGTTTAAAATAGCACAAGGGTTTGACTTCATAGAGGATCACCAAATCAAAGTTCATCTGATACAAAAGTCAACTTTGCCCAAAATCAAGTTTGAATTTTTGAGTTGTTTTGTCAAACATAGTCTCTTCGAAACAATAACTATGCTAATATGTGATTTGAATCATGATTGATCAAGGAAAATCAAGAAAAGTGAGGTTACTTGTAAAAATGGCAACCTTAGAAAACTTAGAAATTTTTCTAAGTCTTGAAAAACAATGATTTTTGCTCTACTTTGCAAGGTCATAACTTCCAAACCATGTAACCGCTTTCTTGGATCCAAAGACCAAATTGAAGAGGCTGTTGCACACTACAACTTTATCAATGAGGGTGAATTCCTAAAAAGTGAATAGATTTTGAGATATGAAGCCATGAAGTTAGGGTTTCCACACTTTTGATCTTTGTCACTTTTGGAAATTTTTTTAGGCAAAATCCGTTTTCTCTTTTAGCCAACTTTGAAGCCATTTTTCTCTAAAATCCCAGGTGAATCAAGACCAAATGCAAACAAAAAAGTTGAATTAGGATATCTCGGCTTTTCAAAAAGCACAAGAACATCGATTGGTTCTACTTGAGCAAGGAGATATGATCCTCACAACATGCCTTGATCAAATTGATTTTCAAGAAAGCATTGGTGCATTAATTTTGTCACTATACAAGCCTTATCACTATTCAATCCTTATCATCCCAAGTTCATCTGAGGCACCAAATTAGGGTTTTGGTTGATCAAGTCCTCCAGAGTGAATTTTTCATCTGGGTATGAGCCAACACCTCGAGATATGTTTCAAGGACCTCAAATACATCATATTAATCCATTCATATGATTTGATTGATCTAGAGGACTTAATTCATAAGCAATGCAAGGATTCAAATTCATCTGGACCACAAACTAGGGTTTTTGACAAAAAGTCAACCATACGTTTGACTTTTGACCAAGACATGATCTCAAACATTGGGACATGATTCAAGACACTCAAAAACACCATTTGAATCCATCCATAATGTTTAAAATAGCACAAGGGTTTGACTTCATAGAGGATCACCAAATCAAAGTTCATCTGATACAAAAGTCAACTTTGCCCAAAATCAAGTTTGAATTTTTGAGTTGTTTTGTCAAACATAGTCTCTTCGAAACAATAACTATGCTAATATGTGATTTGAATCATGATTGATCAAGGAAAATCAAGAAAAGTGAGGTTACTTGTAAAAATGGCAACCTTAGAAAACTTAGAAATTTTTCTAAGTCTTGAAAAACAATGATTTTTGCTCTACTTTGCAAGGTCATAACTTCCAAACCATGTAACCGCTTTCTTGGATCCAAAGACCAAATTGAAGAGGCTGTTGCACACTACAACTTTATCAATGAGGGTGAATTCCTAAAAAGTGAATAGATTTTGAGATATGATGCCATGAAGTTAGGGTTTCCACACTTTTGATCTTTGTCACTTTTGGAAATTTTTTTAGGCAAAATCCGTTTTCTCTTTTAGCCAACTTTGAAGCCATTTTTCTCTAAAATCCCAGGTGAATCAAGACCAAATGCAAACAAAAAAGTTGAATTAGGATATCTCGGCTTTTCAAAAAGCACAAGAACATCGATTGGTTCTACTTGAGCAAGGAGATATGATCCTCACAACATGCCTTGATCAAATTGATTTTCAAGAAAGCATTGGTGCATTAATTTTGTCACTATACAAGCCTTATCACTATTCAATCCTTATCATCCCAAGTTCATCTGAGGCACCAAATTAGGGTTTTGGTTGATCAAGTCCTCCAGAGTGAATTTTTCATCTGGGTATGGGCCAACACCTCGAGATATGTTTCAAGGACCTCAAATACATCATATTAATCCATTCATATGATTTGATTGATCTAGAGGACTTAATTTATAAGCAATGCAAGGATTCAAATTCATCTGGACCACAAACTAGGGTTTTTGACAAAAAGTCAACCATACATTTGACTTTTGACCAAGACATGATCTCAAACATTGGGACATGATTCAAGACACTCAAAAACACCATTTGAATCCATCCATAATGTTTAAAATAGCACAAGGGTTTGACTTCATAGAGGATCACCAAATCAAAGTTCATCTGATACAAAAGTCAACTTTGCCCAAAATCAAGTTTGAATTTTTGAGTTGTTTTGTCAAACATAGTCTCTTCGAAACAATAACTATGCTAATATGTGATTTGAATCATGATTGATCAAGGAAAATCAAGAAAAGTGAGGTTACTTGTAAAAATGGCAACCTTAGAAAACTTAGAAATTTTTCTAAGTCTTGAAAAACAATGATTTTTGCTCTACTTTGCAAGGTCATAACTTCCAAACCATGTAACCGCTTTCTTGGATCCAAAGACCAAATTGAAGAGGCTGTTGCACACTACAACTTTATCAATGAGGGTGAATTCCTAAAAAGTGAATAGATTTTGAGATATGAAGCCATGAAGTTAGGGTTTCCACACTTTTGATCTTTGTCACTTTTGGAAATTTTTTTAGGCAAAATCCGTTTTCTCTTTTAGCCAACTTTGAAGCCATTTTTCTCTAAAATCCCAGGTGAATCAAGACCAAATGCAAACAAAAAAGTTGAATTAGGATATCTCGGCTTTTCAAAAAGCACAAGAACATCGATTGGTTCTACTTGAGCAAGGAGATATGATCCTCACAACATGCCTTGATCAAATTGATTTTCAAGAAAGCATTGGTGCATTAATTTTGTCACTATACAAGCCTTATCACTATTCAATCCTTATCATCCCAAGTTCATCTGAGGCACCAAATTAGGGTTTTGGTTGATCAAGTCCTCCAGAGTGAATTTTTCATCTGGGTATGGGCCAACACCTCGAGATATGTTTCAAGGACCTCAAATACATCATATTAATCCATTCATATGATTTGATTGATCTAGAGGACTTAATTCATAAGCAATGCAAGGATTCAAATTCATCTGGACCACAAACTAGGGTTTTTGACAAAAAGTCAACCATACGTTTGACTTTTGACCAAGACATGATCTCAAACATTGGGACATGATTCAAGACACTCAAAAACACCATTTGAATCCATCCATAATGTTTAAAATAGCACAAGGGTTTGACTTCATAGAGGATCACCAAATCAAAGTTCATCTGATACAAAAGTCAACTTTGCCCAAAATCAAGTTTGAATTTTTGAGTTGTTTTGTCAAACATAGTCTCTTCGAAACAATAACTATGCTAATATGTGATTTGAATCATGATTGATCAAGGAAAATCAAGAAAAGTGAGGTTACTTGTAAAAATGGCAACCTTAGAAAACTTAGAAATTTTTCTAAGTCTTGAAAAACAATGATTTTTGCTCTACTTTGCAAGGTCATAACTTCCAAACCATGTAACCGCTTTCTTGGATCCAAAGACCAAATTGAAGAGGCTGTTGCACACTACAACTTTATCAATGAGGGTGAATTCCTAAAAAGTGAATAGATTTTGAGATATGATGCCATGAAGTTAGGGTTTCCACACTTTTGATCTTTGTCACTTTTGGAAATTTTTTTAGGCAAAATCCGTTTTCTCTTTTAGCCAACTTTGAAGCCATTTTTCTCTAAAATCCCAGGTGAATCAAGACCAAATGCAAACAAAAAAGTTGAATTAGGATATCTCGGCTTTTCAAAAAGCACAAGAACATCGACTGGTTCTACTTGAGCAAGGAGATATGATCCTCACAACATGCCTTGATCAAATTGATTTTCAAGAAAGCATTGGTGCATTAATTTTGTCACTATACAAGCCTTATCACTATTCAATCCTTATCATCCCAAGTTCATCTGAGGCACCAAATTAGGGTTTTGGTTGATCAAGTCCTCCAGAGTGAATTTTTCATCTAGGTATGAGCCAACACCTCGAGATATGTTTCAAGGACCTCAAATACATCATATTAATCCATTCATATGATTTGATTGATCTAGAGGACTTAATTCATAAGCAATGCAAGGATTCAAATTCATCTGGACCACAAACTAGGGTTTTTGACAAAAAGTCAACCATACGTTTGACTTTTGACCAAGACATGATCTCAAACATTGGGACATGATTCAAGACACTCAAAAACACCATTTGAATCCATCCATAATGTTTAAAATAGCACAAGGGTTTGACTTCATAGAGGATCACCAAATCAAAGTTCATCTGATACAAAAGTCAACTTTGCCCAAAATCAAGTTTGAATTTTTGAGTTGTTTTGTCAAACATAGTCTCTTCGAAACAATAACTATGCTAATATGTGATTTGAATCATGATTGATCAAGGAAAATCAAGAAAAGTGAGGTTACTTGTAAAAATGGCAACCTTAGAAAACTTAGAAATTTTTCTAAGTCTTGAAAAACAATGATTTTTGCTCTACTTTGCAAGGTCATAACTTCCAAACCATGTAACCGCTTTCTTGGATCCAAAGACCAAATTGAAGAGGCTGTTGCACACTACAACTTTATCAATGAGGGTGAATTCCTAAAAAGTGAATAGATTTTGAGATATGATGCCATGAAGTTAGGGTTTCCACACTTTTGATCTTTGTCACTTTTGGAAATTTTTTTAGGCAAAATCCGTTTTCTCTTTTAGCCAACTTTGAAGCCATTTTTCTCTAAAATCCCAGGTGAATCAAGACCAAATGCAAACAAAAAAGTTGAATTAGGATATCTCGGCTTTTCAAAAAGCACAAGAACATCGACTGGTTCTACTTGAGCAAGGAGATATGATCCTCACAACATGCCTTGATCAAATTGATTTTCAAGAAAGCATTGGTGCATTAATTTTGTCACTATACAAGCCTTATCACTATTCAATCCTTATCATCCCAAGTTCATCTGAGGCACCAAATTAGGGTTTTGGTTGATCAAGTCCTCCAGAGTGAATTTTTCATCTAGGTATGAGCCAACACCTCGAGATATGTTTCAAGGACCTCAAATACATCATATTAATCCATTCATATGATTTGATTGATCTAGAGGACTTAATTCATAAGCAATGCAAGGATTCAAATTCATCTGGACCACAAACTAGGGTTTTTGACAAAAAGTCAACCATACGTTTGACTTTTGACCAAGACATGATCTCAAACATTGGGACATGATTCAAGACACTCAAAAACACCATTTGAATCCATCCATAATGTTTAAAATAGCACAAGGGTTTGACTTCATAGAGGATCACCAAATCAAAGTTCATCTGATACAAAAGTCAACTTTGCCCAAAATCAAGTTTGAATTTTTGAGTTGTTTTGTCAAACATAGTCTCTTCGAAACAATAACTATGCTAATATGTGATTTGAATCATGATTGATCAAGGAAAATCAAGAAAAGTGAGGTTACTTGTAAAAATGGCAACCTTAGAAAACTTAGAAATTTTTCTAAGTCTTGAAAAACAATGATTTTTGCTCTACTTTGCAAGGTCATAACTTCCAAACCATGTAACCGCTTTCTTGGATCCAAAGACCAAATTGAAGAGGCTGTTGCACACTACAACTTTATCAATGAGGGTGAATTCCTAAAAAGTGAATAGATTTTGAGATATGATGCCATGAAGTTAGGGTTTCCACACTTTTGATCTTTGTCACTTTTGGAAATTTTTTTAGGCAAAATCCGTTTTCTCTTTTAGCCAACTTTGAAGCCATTTTTCTCTAAAATCCCAGGTGAATCAAGACCAAATGCAAACAAAAAAGTTGAATTAGGATATCTCGGCTTTTCAAAAAGCACAAGAACATCGATTGGTTCTACTTGAGCAAGGAGATATGATCCTCACAACATGCCTTGATCAAATTGATTTTCAAGAAAGCATTGGTGCATTAATTTTGTCACTATACAAGCCTTATCACTATTCAATCCTTATCATCCCAAGTTCATCTGAGGCACCAAATTAGGGTTTTGGTTGATCAAGTCCTCCAGAGTGAATTTTTCATCTGGGTATGGGCCAACACCTCGAGATATGTTTCAAGGACCTCAAATACATCATATTAATCCATTCATATGATTTGATTGATCTAGAGGACTTAATTCATAAGCAATGCAAGGATTCAAATTCATCTGGACCACAAACTAGGGTTTTTGACAAAAAGTCAACCATACGTTTGACTTTTGACCAAGACATGATCTCAAACATTGGGACATGATTCAAGACACTCAAAAACACCATTTGAATCCATCCATAATGTTTAAAATAGCACAAGGGTTTGACTTCATAGAGGATCACCAAATCAAAGTTCATCTGATACAAAAGTCAACTTTG
>CAWUDS030001352.1:0-75924 GCA_963859935.3 Lathyrus sativus
ATTCCTAAAAAGTGCATAGATTTTGAGATATGAAGCCATGAAGTTAGGGTTTCCACACTTTTGAACTTCGTCACTTTTAGAAATTTTTTTAGGCAAAATCTGTTTTCTGTTTTAGCCAACTTTGAGGCCATTTTACTCTAAAATCCAAGATGAATCAAGACAAAATGCAAACATAAAAGTTAAATTAGGATATCTCATCTTTTCAAAAAGGACAAGAACATCCATTGGTTCTACTTGCGCAAGGAGATATGATCCTCACAACATGCCTTGATCAAATTGATTTTCAAGAAAGTATTGGTGCATTACTTTTGTCACTATACAAGCCTTGCCACTATTCAATCCTTATCATCCCAAGTTCATCTGAGGCACCAAATTAGGGTTTTGGTTGATCAAGTCCTCTAGAGTGAATTTTTCACCTGTGTATGAGCCAACACCTCAAGATATGTTTCAAGGACCTCAAATACATCATATTAATCCATTCATATGATTTGAATGATCTAGAGTACTTAATTCATAAGCAATGCAAGGATTTAAATTCATTTGGCCCACAAACTAGGGTTTTTGACAAAAAGTCAACCATACGTTTGACTTTTGACCAAGCGATGATCTCAAACCTTGGGACATGATTCATGACACTCAAAAACACCCTTTAAATCCACCCATCGTGTTTAAAATAGCCCAAGGGTTTGACTTCATAGAGGATCACCAAATCAAAGTTCATCCGATACAAAAGTAAACTTTGCCCAAAATCAAGTTTGAATTTTTGAGTTGTTTCTTCAAACATAGTCTCTTCGAAATAATAACTATGCTAATATGTGATTTGAATCATGATTGATCAAGGAAAATCAAGAAAAGTGAGGTTACTTGTAAAAATGGCAACCTTAGAAAACTTAGAAATTTTTCGAAGTCTTGAAAAACAATGATTTTTGCTCTACTTTGCAAGGTCATAACTTCCAAACCATGTAACCGCTTTCTTGGATCCAAAGACCAAATTGAAGAGGATGTTGCACACTACAACTTTATCAATGAGGGTGAATTCCTAAAAAGTTCATAGATTTTGAGATATGAAGCCATGAAGTTAGGGTTTCCACACTTTTGAACATTGTCACTTTTAGAAATTTTTTTAGGCAAAATCTGTTTTCTGTTTTACCCAACTTTGAGGCCATTTTTCTCTAAAATCCAAGATGAATCAAGACCAAATGCAAACATAAAAGTTAAATTAGGATATCTCGGCTTTTCAAAAAGGACAAGAACATCCATTGGTTCTACTTGCGCAAGGAGATATGATCCTCACAACATGCCTTGATCAAATTGATTTTCAAGAAAGTATTGTTGCATTACTTTTGTCACTATACAAGCCTTGCCACTATTCAATCCTTATCATCCCAAGTTCATCTGAGGCACCAAATTAGGGTTTTGGTTGATCAAGTCCTCTAGAGTGAATTTTTCACCTGTGTATGAGCCAACACCTCAAGATATGTTTCCAGGACCTCAAATACATCATACTAATCCATTCATATGATTTGATTGATCTAGAGGACGTAATTCATAGGCAATGCAAGGATTCAAATTCATCTGGACCACAAACTAGGGTTTTTGACAAAAAGTCAATCATATGTTTGACTTTTGACCAAGACATGATCTCAAACCTTGGGATATGATTCAATACACTCAAAAATACCCTTTGAATCCATCCATCATGTTTAAAATAGCCCAAGGGTTTGACTTCATAGAGGATCACCAAATCAAAGTTCATCTGATACAAAAGTCAACTTTGCCCAAAATCAAGTTTGAATTTTTGAGTTGTTTCGTCAAACATAGTTTCTTCGAAACAATAACTATGCTAATATGTCATTTGAATCATGATTGATCAAGGAAAATCAAGAAAAGTGAGGTTACTTGTAAAAATGGCAACCTTAGAAAACTTAGAAATTTTTCTAAGTCTTGAAAAACAATGATTTTTGCTCTACTTTGCAAGGTCATAACTTCCAAACCATGTAACCACTTTCTTGGATCCAAAGACCAAATTGAAGAGGCTGTTGCACACTACAACTTTATCAATGAGGGTGAATTTCTAAAAAGTTCATAGATTTTGAGATATGAAGCCATGAAGTTAGGGTTTCCACACTTTTGAACAATGTCACTTTTAGAAATTTTTTTAGGCAAAATCTGTTTTCTGTTTTAGACAACTTTGTGGCCATTTTTCTCTAAAATCCAAGATGAATCAAGACCAAATGCAAACATAAAAGTTAAATTAGGATATCTCGGCTTTTCAAAAAGGATAAGAACATCCATTGGTTCTACTTGCGCAAGGAGATATGATCCTCACAACATGCCTTGATCAAATTGATTTTCAAGAAAGTATTGGTGCATTCCTTTTGTCACTATACAAGCCTTGCCACTATTCAATCCTTATCATCCCAAGTTCATCTGAGGCACCAAATTAGGGTTTTGGTTGATCAAGTCCTCTAGAGTGAATTTTTCACCTGTGTATGAGCCAACACCTCAAGATATGTTTCCAGGACCTCAAATACATCATACTAATCCATTCATATGATTTGATTGATCTAGAGGACGTAATTCATAGGCAATGCAAGGATTCAAATTCATCTGGACCACAAACTAGGGTTTTTGAAAAAAAGTCAATCATACGTTTGACTTTTGACCAAGACATGATCTCAAACCTTGGGATATGATTCAAGTCACTCAAAAACACCCTTTGAATCCATCCATCATGTTTAAAATAGCCCAAGGGTTTGACTTCATAGAGGATCACCAAATCAAAGTTCATCTGATACAAAATTCAACTTTGCCCAAAATCAAGTTTGAATTTTTGAGTTGTTTTGTCAAACATAATCTCTTCGAAACAATAACTATGCTAATATGTGATTTGAATCATGATTGATCAAGGAAAATCAAGAAAAGTGAGGTTACTTGTAAAAATGGCAACCTTAGAAAACTTAGAAATTTTTCTAAGTCTTGAAAAACAATGATTTTTTCTCTACTTTGCAAGGTCATAACTTCCAAACCATGTAACCACTTTCTTGGATCCAAAGACCAAATTGAAGAGGCTGTTGCACACTGAAACTTTATCAATGAGGGTGAATTCCTAAAAAGTGCATAGATTTTGAGATATGAAGCCATGAAGTTAGGGTTTCCACACTTTTGAACTTCGTCACTTTTAGAAATTTTTTTAGGCAAAATCTGTTTTCTGTTTTAGCCAACTTTGAGGCCATTTTACTCTAAAATCCAAGATGAATCAAGACAAAATGCAAACATAAAAGTTAAATTAGGATATCTCATCTTTTCAAAAAGGACAAGAACATCCATTGGTTCTACTTGCGCAAGGAGATATGATCCTCACAACATGCCTTGATCAAATTGATTTTCAAGAAAGTATTGGTGCATTCCTTTTGTCACTATACAAGCCTTGCCACTATTCAATCCTTATCATCCCAAGTTCATCTGAGGCACCAAATTAGGGTTTTGGTTGATCAAGTCCTCTAGAGTGAATTTTTCACCTATGTATGAGCCAACACTTCAAGATATGTTTCCAGGACCTCAAATACATCATACTAATCCATTCATATGATTTGATTGATCTAGAGGACGTAATTCATAGGCAATGCAAGGATTCAAATTCATCTGGACCACAAACTAAGGTTTTTGACAAAAAGTCAATCATACGTTTGACTTTTGACCAAGACATGATCTCAAACCTTGGGATATGATTCAAGACACTCAAAAACACCCTTTGAATCCATCCATCATGTTTAAAATAGCCCAAGGGTTTGACTTCATAGAGGATCACCAAATCAAAGTTCATCTGATACAAAAGTCAACTTTGCCCAAAATCAAGTTTGAATTTTTGAGTTGTTTTGTCAAACATAGTCTCTTCGAAACAATAACTATGCTAATATGTGATTTGAATCATGATTGATCAAGGAAAATCAAGAAAAGTGAGGTTACTTGTAAAAATGGCAACCTTAGAAAACTTAGAAATTTTTCTAAGTCTTGAAAAACAATGATTTTTGCTCTACTTTGCAAGGTCATAACTTCCAAACCATGTAACCACTTTCTTGGATCCAAAGACCAAATTGAAGAGGCTGTTGCACACTGAAACTTTATCAATGAGGGTGAATTCCTAAAAAGTGCATAGATTTTGAGATATGAAGCCATGAAGTTAGGGTTTCCACACTTTTGAACTTCATCACTTTTAGAAATTTTTTTAGGCAAAATCTGTTTTCTGTTTTAGCCAACTTTGAGGCCATTTTACTCTAAAATCCAAGATGAATCAAGACAAAATGCAAACATAAAAGTTAAATTAGGATATCTCATCTTTTCAAAAAGGACAAGAACATCCATTGGTTCTACTTGCGCAAGGAGATATGATCCTCACAACATGCCTTGATCAAATTGATTTTCAAGAAAGTATTGGTGCATTACTTTTGTCACTATACAAGCCTTGCCACTATTCAATCCTTATCATCCCAAGTTCATCTGAGGCACCAAATTAGGGTTTTGGTTGATCAAGTCCTCTAGAGTGAATTTTTCACCTGTGTATGAGCCAACACCTCAAGATATGTTTCAAGGACCTCAAATACATCATACTAATCCATTCATATGATTTGATTGATCTAGAGGACGTAATTCATAGGCAATGCAAGGATTCAAATTCATCTGGACCACAAACTAGGGTTTTTGACAAAAAGTCAACCATATGTTTGACTTTTGACCAAGACATGATCTCAAACCTTGGGATATGATTCAAGACACTCAAAAACACCCTTTGATCCATCCATCATGTTTAAAATAGCCCAAGGGTTTGACTTCATAGAGGATCACCAAATCAAAGTTCATCTGATACAAAAGTCAACTTTGCCCAAAATCAAGTTTGAATTTTTGAGTTGTTTTGTCAAACATAGTCTCTTCGAAACAATAACTATGCTAATATGTGATTTGAATCATGATTGATCAAGGAAAATCAAGAAAAGTGAGGTTACTTGTAAAAATGGCAACCTTAGAAAACTTAGAAATTTTTCTAAGTCTTGAAAAACAATGATTTTTGCTCTACTTTGCAAGGTCATAACGTCCAAACCATGTAACCTCTTTCTTGGATCCAAAGACCAAATTGAAGAGGCTGTTGCACACTGAAACTTTATCAATGAGGGTGAATTCCTAAAAAGTGCATAGATTTTGAGATATGAAGCCATGAAGTTAGGGTTTCCACACTTTTGAACTTCGTCACTTTTAGAAATTTTTTTAGGCAAAATCTATTTTCTGTTTTAGCCAACTTTGAGGCCATTTTTCTCTAAAATCCAAGATGAATCAAGACCAAATGCAAACATAAAAGTTAAATTAGGATATCTCGGCTTTTCAAAAAGTACAAGAAAATCCATTGGTTCTACTTGAGCTAGGAGATATGATCCTCACAACATGCGTTGATCAAATTGATTTTCAAGAAAGCATTGGTGCATTACTCTTGTCACTATTCAATCCTTATCATCCCAAGTTCATCTGAGGCACCAAATTAGGGTTTTGGTTTATCAAGTCCTCTAGAGTGAATATTTCATCTGGGTATGACCCAACACCTCGAGATATGTTTCAAGGACCTCAAATACATCATATTAATCCATTCATATGATTTGATTGATCTAGAGGACTTAATTCATAAGCAATGCAAGGATTTAAATTCATCTGGACCACAAACTAGGGTTTTTGACAAAACGTCAACCATACGTTTGACTTTTGACCAAGACATAATCTCAAACCTTGGGATATGATTCAAGACACTCAAAAACACCCTTTGAATCCATCCATCATGTTTAAAATAGCCCAAGGGTTTGACTTCATAGAGGATCACCAAATCAAAGTTCATCTGATACAAAAGTCAACTTTGCCCAAAATCAAGTTTGAATTTTTGAGTTGTTTTGTCAAACATAGTCTCTTCGAAACAATAACTATGCTAATATGTGATTTGAATCATGATTGATCAAGGAAAATCAAGAAAAGTGAGGTTACTTGTAAAAATAGCAACCTTAGAAAACATAGAAATTTTTCTATGTCTTGAAAAACAATGATTTTTGCTCTACTTTGCAAGGTAATAACTTCCAAACCATGCAACCGCTTTGTTGGATCCAAAGACCAAATTGAAGAGGCTGTTGCACACTACAACTTTATCAATGAGGGTGAATTCCTAAAAAGTGCATAGATTTTGAGATATGAAGCCATGAAGTTAGGGTTTCCACACTTTTGAACTTTGTCACTTTTAGAAATTTTTTTCGGCAAAATCTGTTTTCTGTTTTAGCCAACTTTGAGGCCATTTTTCTCTAAAATCCAAGATGAATCAAGACCAAATGCAAACATAAAAGTTAAATTAGGATATCTCGGCTTTTCAAAAAGTACAAGAAAATCCATTGGTTTTACTTGAGCTAGGAGATATGATCCTCACAACATGCCTTGATCAAATTGATTTTCAAGAAAGCATTGGTGCATTAATTTTGTCACTATACAAGCCTTATCACTATTCAATCCTTATCATCCCAAGTTCATCTGAGGCACCAAATTAGGGTTTTGGTTAATCAAGTCCTCCAGAGTGAATTTTTCGTCTGGGTATGAGCCAACACCTCGAGATATGTTTCAAGGACCTCAAATACATCATATTAATCCATTCATATGATTTGATTGATCTAGAGGACTTAATTCATAAGCAATGCAAGGATTCAAATTCATCTGGACCACAAACTTGGGTTTTTGACAAAAAGTCAACCATACGTTTGACTTTTGACCAAGACATGATCTCAAACCTTGGGATATGATTCAAGACACTCAAAAACACCCTTTGAATCCATCCATCATGTTTAAAATAACCCAAGGATTTGACTTCATAGAGGATCACCAAATCAAAGTTCATCTGATACAAAAGTCAACTTTTCCCAACATCAAGTTTGAATTTTTGAGTTGATTTGTCAAACATAGTCTCTTCGAAACAATAACTATGCTAATATATGATTTGAATCATGATTGATCAAGGAAAATCAAGAAAAGTGGGGTTACTTGTAAAAATGGCAACCTTAGAAAACATAGAAATTTTTCTAAGTCTTGAAAAACAATGATTTTTGCTCTACTTTCGAAGGTAATAACTTCCACACCATGTAACCGCTTTCTTGGATCCAATTGAAGAGGCTGTTGCACACTACAACTTTATCAATGAGGGTGAATTCCTAAAAAGTGCATAGATTTTGAGATATGAAGTCATGAAGTTAGGGTTTCCACACTTTTGAACTTTGACACTTTTAGAAATATTTTTAGGCAAAATCTGTTTTCTGTTTTAGCCAACTTTGAGGCCATTTTTCTCTAAAATCCAAGATGAATCAGGACCAAATGCAAACAAAAAAGTTAAATTAGATATCTCGGCTTTTCAAAAAGTACAAGAAAATCCATTGGTTCTACTTGAGCTAGGATTTATGATCCTCACAACATGCCTTGATCAAATTGATTTTCAAGAAAGCATTGGTGCATTACTCTTGTCACTTTACAAGCCTTGTCACTATTCAATCCTTATCATCCAAAGTTCATCTGAGGCACCAAATTAGGGTTTTAGTTGATCAAGTCCTCCAGAGTGAATTTTTCGTCTGGGTATGAGCCAACACCTCGAGATATGTTTCAAGGACATCAAATACATCATATTAATCCATTCATATGATTTGGTTGATCTAGAGGACTTAATTCATAAGCAATGCAAGGATTCAAATTCATCTGGACCACAAACTAGGGTTTTTGACAAAAAGTCAACCATGCGTTTGACTTTTGACCAAGACATGATCTCAAACCTTGGGATATGATTCAAGAAATTCAAAAACACCCTTTGAATCCATCCATCATGTTTAAAATAGCCCAAGGGTTTGACTTCATAGAGGATCACCAAATCAAAGTTCATCTGATACAAAAGTCAACTTTGCCCAAAATCAAGTTTGAATTTTTGAGTTGTTTTGTCAAACATAGTCTCTTCGAAACAATAACTATGCTAATATGTTATTTGAATCATGATTGATCAAGGAAAATCAAGAAAAGTGAGGTTACTTGTAAAAATAGCAACCTTAGAAAACATAGAAATTTTTCTATGTCTTGAAAAACAATGATTTTTGCTCTACTTTGCAAGGTAATAACTTCCAAACCATGCAACCGCTTTGTTGGATCCAAAGACCAAATTGAAGAGGCTGTTGCACACTACAACTTTATCAATGAGGGTGAATTCCTAAAAAGTGCATAGATTTTGAGATATGAAGCCATGAAGTTAGGGTTTCCACACTTTTGAACTTTGTCACTTTTAGAAAATTTTTTAGGCAAAATCTGTTTTCTGTTTAAGCCAACTTTGAGGCCATTTTTCTCTAAAATCCAAGATGAATCAAGACCAAATGCAAACATAAAAGTTAAATTAGGATATCTCGGCTTTTCAAAAAGTACAAGAAAATCCATTGGTTCTACTTGAGCTAGGAGATATCATCCTCACAACATGCCTTGATCAAATTGATTTTCAAGAAAGTATTGGTGCATTACTCTTGTCACTATACAAGCCTTGTCACTATTCAATCCTTATCATCCCAAGTTCATCTGAGGCACCAAATTAGGGTTTTGGTTGATCAAGTCCTCTAGAGTGAATTTTTCATCTGGGTATGAGCCAACACCTCGAGATATGTTTCAAGGACCTCAAATATATCATATTAATCCATTCATATGATTTGATTGATCTAGAGGACTTAATTCATAAGCAATGCAATGATTCAAATTCATCTGGACCACAAACTATGGTTTTTGACAAAAAGTCAACCATACGTTTGACTTTTGACCAAGACATGATCTCAAACCTTAGGATATGATTCAAGACACTCAAAAACACCCTTTGAATCCATCCATCATGTTTAAAATAGCCCAAGGGTTTGACTTCATAGAGGATCACCAAATCAAAGATCATCTGATACAAAAGTCAACTTTGCCCTAAATCAAGTTTGAATTTTTGAGTTGTTTTGTCAAACATAGTCTCTTCGAAACAATAACTATGCTAATATGTGATTTGAATCATGATTGATCAAGGAAAATCAAGAAAAGTGAGGTTACTTGTAAAAATAGCAACCTTAGAAAACATAGAAATTTTTCTAAGTCTTGAAAAACAATAATTTTTGGTCTACTTTGCAAGGTAATAACTTCCAAACCATGTAACCGCTTTGTTGGATCCAAAGACCAAATTGAAGAGGCTGTTGCACACTACAACTTTATCAATGAGGGTGAATTCCTAAAAAGTGCATAGATTTTGAGATATGAAGCCATGAAGTTAGGGTTTCCACGCTTTTGAACTTTGTCACTTTTAGAAAAATTTTTAGGCAAAATCTGTTTTCTGTTTTAGCCAACTTTGAGGCCATTTTTCTTTAAAATCCAAGATGAATCAAGACCAAATGCAAACATAAAAGTTAAATTAGGATATCTCGGCTTTTCAAAAAGTACAAGAACATCCATTGGTTCTACTTGAGCAAGGAGATATGATCCTCACAACATGCCTTGATCAAATTGATTTTCAAGAAAGTATTGGTGCATTACTCTTGTCACTATACAAGCCTTATCACTATTCAATCCTTATCATCCCAAGTTCATCTGAGGCACCAAATTAGGGTTTTGGTTAATCAAGTCCTCCAGAGTGAATTTCTCGTCTGGGTATGAGCCAACACCTCATGATATGTTTCAAGGACCTCAAATACATCATATTAATCCATTCATATGATTTGATTGATCAAGAGGACTTAATTCATAAGCAATGCAAGGATTCAAATTCATCTGGACCACAAACTAGGGTTTTTGACAAAAAGTCAACCATACGTTTGACTTTTGACCTAGACATGATCTCAAACCTTGGGATATGATTCAAGACACTAAAAAACACCCTTTGAATCCATCCATCATGTTTAAAATAACCCAAGGATTTGACTTCATAGAGGATCACCAAATCAAAGTTCATCTGATACAAAAGTCAAGTTTTCCCAAAATCAAGTTTGAATTTTTGAGTTGATTTGTCAAACATAGTCTCTTCGAAACAATAACTATGCTAATATATGATTTGAATCAAGATTGATCAAGGAAAATCAAGAAAAGTGGGGTTACTTGTAAAAATGGCAAACTTAGAAAACATAGAAATTTTTCTAAGTCTTGAAAAACAATGATTTTTGCTCTACTTTCGAAGGTAATAACTTCCACACCATGTAACCGCTTTCTTGGATCCAAAGACCAAATTGAAGAGGCTGTTGCACACTACAACTTTATCAATGAGGGTGAATTCCTAAAAAGTGCATAGATTTTGAGATATGAAGCCATGAAGTTAGGGTTTCCACACTTTTGAACTTTGACACTTTTAGAAATATTTTTAGGCAACATCTGTTTTCTGTTTTAGCCAACTTTGAGGCCATTTTTCTCTAAAATCCAAGATGAATCAAGACCAAATGCAAACAAAAAAGTTAAATTAGATATCTCGGCTTTTCAAAAAGTATAAGAAAATCCATTGGTTCTACTTGAGCTAGGAGATATGATCCTCACAACATGCCTTGATCAAATTGATTTTCAAGAAAGCATTGGTGCATTACTCTTGTCACTATACAAGCCTTGTCACTATTCAATCCTTATCATCCAAAGTTCATCTGAGGCACCAAATTAGGGTTTTGGTTGATCAAGTCCTCCAGAGTGAATTTTTCGTCTGGGTATGAGCCAACACCTCGAGATATGTTTCAAGGACCTCAAATACATCATATTAATCCATTCATATGATTTGGTTGATCTAGAGGACTTAATTCATAAGCAATGCAAGGATTCAAATTCATTTGGACCACAAACTAGGGTTTTTGACAAAAAGTCAACCATACGTTTGACTTTTGACCAAGACATGATCTCAAACCTTGGGATATGATTCAAGACACTCAAAAACACCCTTTGAATCCATCCATCATGTTTAAAATAGGCCAAGGATTTGACTTCATAGAGGATCACCAAATCAAAGTTCATCTGATACAAAAGTCAATTTTGCCCAAAATCAAGTTTGAATTTTTGAGTTGATTTGTCAAACATAGTCTCTTCGAAACAATAACTATGCTAATATATGATTTGAATCATGATTGGTCAAGGAAAATCAAGAAAAGTGGGGTTACTTGTAAAAATGGCAACCTTAGAAAACATAGAAATTTTTCTAAGTCTTGAAAAACAATAATTTTTGCTCTACTTTTGAAGGTAATAACTTCCAAACCATGCAACCGCTTTCTTGGATCCAAAGACCAAATTGAAGAGGCTGTTGCACACTACAACTTTATCAATGAGGGTGAATTCCTAAAAAGTGCATAGATTTTGAGATATGAAGCCATGAAGTTAGGGTTTCCACACTTTTGAACTTTGTCACTTTTAGAAAATTTTTTAGGCAAAATCTGTTTTCTGTTTAAGCCAACTTTGAGGCCATTTTTCTCTAAAATCCAAGATGAATCAAGACCAAATGCAAACATAAAAGTTAAATTAGGATATCTCGGCTTTTCAAAAAGTACAAGAAAATCCATTGGTTCTACTTGAGCTAGGAGATATGATCCTCACAACATGCCTTGATCAAATTGATTTTCAAGAAAGTATTGGTGCATTACTCTTGTCACTATACAAGCCTTGTCACTATTCAATCCTTATCATCCCAAGTTCATCTGAGGCACCAAATTAGGGTTTTGGTTGATCAAGTCCTCTAGAGTGAATTTTTCATCTGGGTATGAGCCAACACCTCGAGATATGTTTCAAGGACCTCAAATATATCATATTAATCCATTCATATGATTTGATTGATCTAGAGGACTTAATTCATAAGCAATGCAATGATTCAAATTCATCTGGACCACAAACTAGGGTTTTTGACAAAAAGTCAACCATACGTTTGACTTTTGACCAAGACATGATCTCAAACCTTGGGATATGATTCAAGACACTCAAAAACACCCTTTGAATCCATCTGTCATGTTTAAAATAGCCCAAGGGTTTGACTTCATAGAGGATCACCAAATCAAAGATCATCTGATACAAAAGTCAACTTTGCCAAAAATCAAGTTTGAATTTTTGAGTTGTTTTGTCAAACATAGTCTCTTCGAAACAATAACTATGCTAATATGTGATTTGAATCATGATTGATCAAGGAAAATCAAGAAAAGTGAGGTTACTTGTAAAAATAGCAACCTTAGAAAACATAGAAATTTTTCTAAGTCTTGAAAAACAATGATTTTTGGTCTACTTTGCAAGGTAATAACTTCCAAACCATTTAACCGCTTTGTTGGATCCAAAGACCAAATTGAAGAGGCTGTTGCACACTACAACATTATCAATGAGGGTGAATTCCTAAAAAGTGCATAGATTTTGAGATATGAAGCCATGAAGTTAGGGTTTCCACGCTTTTGAACTTTGTCACTTTTAGAAAAAATTTTAGGCAAAATCTGTTTTCTGTTTTAGCCAACTTTGAGGCCATTTTTCTTTAAAATCCAAGATGAATCAAGACCAAATGCAAACATAAAAGTTAAATTAGGATATCTCGGCTTTTCAAAAAGTACAAGAACATCCATTGGTTCTACTTGAGCAAGGAGATATGATCCTCACAACATGCCTTGATCAAATTGATTTTCAAGAAAGTATTGGTGCATTACTCTTGTCACTATACAAGCCTTGTCACTATTCAATCCTTATCATCCCAAGTTCATCTGAGGCACCAAATTAGGGTTTTGGTTGATCAAGTCCTCCAGAGTGAATTTCTCGTCTGGGTATGAGCCAACACCTCATGATATGTTTCAAGGACCTCAAATACATCATATTAATCCATTCATATGATTTGATTGATCGAGAGGACTTAATTCATAAGCAATGCAAGGATTCAAATTCATCTGGACCACAAACTAGGTTTTTTAAAAAAGTCAACCATACGTTTGACTTTTTACCATGACATGATCTCAAACCTTGGGGTATGATTCAAGACACTCAAAAACACCCTTTGAATCCATCCATCATGTTTAAAATAGCCCAAGGGTTTGACTTCATAGAGGATCACCAAATCAAAGTTCATCTGATACAAAAGTCAACTTTGCCAAAAATCAAGTTTGAATTTTTGAGTTGTTTTGTCAAACATAGTCTCTTCGAAACAATAACTATGCTAATATGTGATTTGAATCATGATTGTTTAAGGAAAATCAAAAAAAGTGAGGTTATTTGTAAAAATGGCAACCTTAGAAAACATTTAAATTTTTCTAAGTCTTGAAAAACAATGATTTTTGCTCTACTTTGCAAGGTCATAACTTCCAAACCATGTAACCGCTTTGTTGGATCCAAAGACCAAATTGAAGAGGCTGTTGCACACTACAACTTTATCAATAAGGGTGAATTCCTAAAAAGTGCATATATTTTGAGATATGAAGCCATGAAGTTAGGGTTTCCACACTTTTGAACTTTGACACATTTAGAAATTTTTTTAGGCACAATCTGTTTTCTGTTTTAGCCAACTTTGAGGCCATTTTTCTCTAAAATCCAAGATGAATCAAGACCAAAAGCAAACATAAAAGTTAAATTAGGATATCTCGGCTTTTCAAAAAGTACAAGAAAATCCATTGGTTCTACTTGAGCTAGGAGATATGATCCTCACAACATGCCTTGATCAAATTGATTTTCAAGAAAGTATTGGTGCATTACTCTTGTCACTATACAAGCCTTGTCACTATTCAATCCTTATCATCCCAAGTTCATCTGAGGCACCAAATTAGGGTTTTGGTTGATCAAGTCCTCTAGAATGAATATTTCATCTAGGTATGAGCCAACACCTCGAGATATGTTTCAAGGACCTAAAATACATCATATTAATCCATTCATATGATTTGATTGATCTAGAGGACTTAATTCATAAGCAATGCAAGGATTCAAATTCATTTGGACCACAAACTAGGGTTTTTGACAAAAAGTCAACCATACGTTTGACTTTTGACCAAGACATGATCTCAAACCTTGGGATATGATTCAAGACACTCAAAAACACCCTTTGAATCCATCCATCATGTTTAAAATAGGCCAAGGATTTGACTTCATAGAGGATCACCAAATCAAAGTTCATCTGATACAAAAGTCAATTTTGCCCAAAATCAAGTTTGAATTTTTGAGTTGATTTGTCAAACATAGTCTCTTCGAAACAATAACTATGCTAATATATGATTTGAATCATGATTGGTCAAGGAAAATCAAGAAAAGTGGGGTTACTTGTAAAAATGGCAACCTTAGAAAACATAGAAATTTTTCTAAGTCTTGAAAAACAATAATTTTTGCTCTACTTTTGAAGGTAATAACTTCCAAACCATGCAACCGCTTTCTTGGATCCAAAGACCAAATTGAAGAGGCTGTTGCACACTACAACTTTATCAATGAGGGTGAATTCCTAAAAAGTGCATAGATTTTGAGATATGAAGCCATGAAGTTAGGGTTTCCACACTTTTGAACTTTGTCACTTTTAGAAAATTTTTTAGGCAAAATCTGTTTTCTGTTTAAGCCAACTTTGAGGCCATTTTTCTCTAAAATCCAAGATGAATCAAGACCAAATGCAAACATAAAAGTTAAATTAGGATATCTCGGCTTTTCAAAAAGTACAAGAAAATCCATTGGTTCTACTTGAGCTAGGAGATATGATCCTCACAACATGCCTTGATCAAATTGATTTTCAAGAAAGTTTTGGTGCATTACTCTTGTCACTATACAAGCCTTGTCACTATTCAATCCTTATCATCCCAAGTTCATCTGAGGCACCAAATTAGGGTTTTGGTTGATCAAGTCCTCTAGAGTGAATTTTTCATCTGGGTATGAGCCAACACCTCGAGATATGTTTCAAGGACCTCAAATATATCATATTAATCCATTCATATGATTTGATTGATCTAGAGGACTTAATTCATAAGCAATGCAATGATTCAAATTCATCTGGACCACAAACTATGGTTTTTGACAAAAAGTCAACCATACGTTTGACTTTTGACCAAGACATGATCTCAAACCTTGGGATATGATTCAAGACACTCAAAAACACCCTTTGAATCCATCCATCATGTTTAAAATAGCCCAAGGGTTTGACTTCATAGAGGATCACCAAATCAAAGATCATCTGATACAAAAGTCAACTTTGCCCTAAATCAAGTTTGAATTTTTGAGTTGTTTTGTCAAACATAGTCTCTTCGAAACAATAACTATGCTAATATGTGATTTGAATCATGATTGATCAAGGAAAATCAAGAAAAGTGAGGTTACTTGTAAAAATAGCAACCTTAGAAAACATAGAAATTTTTCTAAGTCTTGAAAAACAATAATTTTTGGTCTACTTTGCAAGGTAATAACTTCCAAACCATGTAACCGCTTTGTTGGATCCAAAGACCAAATTGAAGAGGCTGTTGCACACTACAACTTTATCAATGAGGGTGAATTCCTAAAAAGTGCATAGATTTTGAGATATGAAGCCATGAAGTTAGGGTTTCCACGCTTTTGAACTTTGTCACTTTTAGAAAAATTTTTAGGCAAAATCTGTTTTCTGTTTTAGCCAACTTTGAGGCCATTTTTCTTTAAAATCCAAGATGAATCAAGACCAAATGCAAACATAAAAGTTAAATTAGGATATCTCGGCTTTTCAAAAAGTACAAGAACATCCATTGGTTCTACTTGAGCAAGGAGATATGATCCTCACAACATGCCTTGATCAAATTGATTTTCAAGAAAGTATTGGTGCATTACTCTTGTCACTATACAAGCCTTATCACTATTCAATCCTTATCATCCCAAGTTCATCTGAGGCACCAAATTAGGGTTTTGGTTAATCAAGTCCTCCAGAGTGGATTTCTCGTCTGGGTATGAGCCAACACCTCATGATATGTTTCAAGGACCTCAAATACATCATATTAATCCATTCATATGATTTGATTGATCAAGAGGACTTAATTCATAAGCAATGCAAGGATTCAAATTCATCTGGACCACAAACTAGGGTTTTTGACAAAAAGTCAACCATACGTTTGACTTTTGACCTAGACATGATCTCAAACCTTGGGATATGATTCAAGACACTAAAAAACACCCTTTGAATCCATCCATCATGTTTAAAATAACCCAAGGATTTGACTTCATAGAGGATCACCAAATCAAAGTTCATCTGATACAAAAGTCAAGTTTTCCCAAAATCAAGTTTGAATTTTTGAGTTGATTTGTCAAACATAGTCTCTTCGAAACAATAACTATGCTAATATATGATTTGAATCAAGATTGATCAAGGAATATCAAGAAAAGTGGGGTTACTTGTAAAAATGGCAAACTTAGAAAACATAGAAATTTTTCTAAGTCTTGAAAAACAATGATTTTTGCTCTACTTTCGAAGGTAATAACTTCCACACCATGTAACCGCTTTCTTGGATCCAAAGACCAAATTGAAGAGGCTGTTGCACACTACAACTTTATCAATGAGGGTGAATTCCTAAAAAGTGCATAGATTTTGAGATATGAAGCCATGAAGTTAGGGTTTCCACACTTTTGAACTTTGACACTTTTAGAAATATTTTTAGGCAACATCTGTTTTCTGTTTTAGCCAACTTTGAGGCCATTTTTCTCTAAAATCCAAGATGAATCAAGACCAAATGCAAACAAAAAAGTTAAATTAGATATCTCGGCTTTTCAAAAAGTATAAGAAAATCCATTGGTTCTACTTGAGCTAGGAGATATGATCCTCACAACATGCCTTGATCAAATTGATTTTCAAGAAAGCATTGGTGCATTACTCTTGTCACTATACAAGCCTTGTCACTATTCAATCCTTATCATCCAAAGTTCATCTGAGGCACCAAATTAGGGTTTTGGTTGATCAAGTCCTCCAGAGTGAATTTTTCGTCTGGGTATGAGCCAACACCTCGAGATATGTTTCAAGGACCTCAAATACATCATATTAATCCATTCATATGATTTGGTTGATCTAGAGGACTTAATTCATAAGCAATGCAAGGATTCAAATTCATTTGGACCACAAACTAGGGTTTTTGACAAAAAGTCAACCATACGTTTGACTTTTGACCAAGACATGATCTCAAACCTTGGGATATGATTCAAGACACTCAAAAACACCCTTTGAATCCATCCATCATGTTTAAAATAGGCCAAGGATTTGACTTCATAGAGGATCACCAAATCAAAGTTCATCTGATACAAAAGTCAATTTTGCCCAAAATCAAGTTTGAATTTTTGAGTTGATTTGTCAAACATAGTCTCTTCGAAACAATAACTATGCTAATATATGATTTGAATCATGATTGGTCAAGGAAAATCAAGAAAAGTGGGGTTACTTGTAAAAATGGCAACCTTAGAAAACATAGAAATTTTTCTAAGTCTTGAAAAACAATAATTTTTGCTCTACTTTTGAAGGTAATAACTTCCAAACCATGCAACCGCTTTCTTGGATCCAAAGACCAAATTGAAGAGGCTGTTGCACACTACAACTTTATCAATGAGGGTGAATTCCTAAAAAGTGCATAGATTTTGAGATATGAAGCCATGAAGTTAGGGTTTCCACACTTTTGAACTTTGTCACTTTTAGAAAATTTTTTAGGCAAAATCTGTTTTCTGTTTAAGCCAACTTTGAGGCCATTTTTCTCTAAAATCCAAGATGAATCAAGACCAAATGCAAACATAAAAGTTAAATTAGGATATCTCGGCTTTTCAAAAAGTACAAGAAAATCCATTGGTTCTACTTGAGCTAGGAGATATGATCCTCACAACATGCCTTGATCAAATTGATTTTCAAGAAAGTATTGGTGCATTACTCTTGTCACTATACAAGCCTTGTCACTATTCAATCCTTATCATCCCAAGTTCATCTGAGGCACCAAATTAGGGTTTTGGTTGATCAAGTCCTCTAGAGTGAATTTTTCATCTGGGTATGAGCCAACACCTCGAGATATGTTTCAAGGACCTCAAATATATCATATTAATCCATTCATATGATTTGATTGATCTAGAGGACTTAATTCATAAGCAATGCAATGATTCAAATTCATCTGGACCACAAACTAGGGTTTTTGACAAAAAGTCAACCATACGTTTGACTTTTGACCAAGACATGATCTCAAACCTTGGGATATGATTCAAGACACTCAAAAACACCCTTTGAATCCATCCGTCATGTTTAAAATAGCCCAAGGGTTTGACTTCATAGAGGATCACCAAATCAAAGATCATCTGATACAAAAGTCAACTTTGCCAAAAATCAAGTTTGAATTTTTGAGTTGTTTTGTCAAACATAGTCTCTTCGAAACAATAACTATGCTAATATGTGATTTGAATCATGATTGATCAAGGAAAATCAAGAAAAGTGAGGTTACTTGTAAAAATAGCAACCTTAGAAAACATAGAAATTTTTCTAAGTCTTGAAAAACAATGATTTTTGGTCTACTTTGCAAGGTAATAACTTCCAAACCATTTAACCGCTTTGTTGGATCCAAAGACCAAATTGAAGAGGCTGTTGCACACTACAACATTATCAATGAGGGTGAATTCCTAAAAAGTGCATAGATTTTGAGATATGAAGCCATGAAGTTAGGGTTTCCACGCTTTTGAACTTTGTCACTTTTAGAAAAAATTTTAGGCAAAATCTGTTTTCTGTTTTAGCCAACTTTGAGGCCATTTTTCTTTAAAATCCAAGATGAATCAAGACCAAATGCAAACATAAAAGTTAAATTAGGATATCTCGGCTTTTCAAAAAGTACAAGAACATCCATTGGTTCTACTTGAGCAAGGAGATATGATCCTCACAACATGCCTTGATCAAATTGATTTTCAAGAAAGTATTGGTGCATTACTCTTGTCACTATACAAGCCTTGTCACTATTCAATCCTTATCATCCCAAGTTCATCTGAGGCACCAAATTAGGGTTTTGGTTGATCAAGTCCTCCAGAGTGAATTTCTCGTCTGGGTATGAGCCAACACCTCATGATATGTTTCAAGGACCTCAAATACATCATATTAATCCATTCATATGATTTGATTGATCGAGAGGACTTAATTCATAAGCAATGCAAGGATTCAAATTCATCTGGACCACAAACTAGGTTTTTTAAAAAAGTCAACCATACGTTTGACTTTTTACCATGACATGATCTCAAACCTTGGGGTATGATTCAAGACACTCAAAAACACCCTTTGAATCCATCCATCATGTTTAAAATAGCCCAAGGGTTTGACTTCATAGAGGATCACCAAATCAAAGTTCATCTGATACAAAAGTCAACTTTGCCAAAAATCAAGTTTGAATTTTTGAGTTGTTTTGTCAAACATAGTCTCTTCGAAACAATAACTATGCTAATATGTGATTTGAATCATGATTGTTTAAGGAAAATCAAAAAAAGTGAGGTTATTTGTAAAAATGGCAACCTTAGAAAACATTTAAATTTTTCTAAGTCTTGAAAAACAATGATTTTTGCTCTACTTTGCAAGGTCATAACTTCCAAACCATGTAACCGCTTTGTTGGATCCAAAGACCAAATTGAAGAGGCTGTTGCACACTACAACTTTATCAATAAGGGTGAATTCCTAAAAAGTGCATATATTTTGAGATATGAAGCCATGAAGTTAGGGTTTCCACACTTTTGAACTTTGACACTTTTAGAAATTTTTTTAGGCACAATCTGTTTTCTGTTTTAGCCAACTTTGAGGCCATTTTTCTCTAAAATCCAAGATGAATCAAGACCAAAAGCAAACATAAAAGTTAAATTAGGATATCTCGGCTTTTCAAAAAGTACAAGAAAATCCATTGGTTCTACTTGAGCTAGGAGATATGATCCTCACAACATGCCTTGATCAAATTGATTTTCAAGAAAGTATTGGTGCATTACTCTTGTCACTATACAAGCCTTGTCACTATTCAATCCTTATCATCCCAAGTTCATCTGAGGCACCAAATTAGGGTTTTGGTTGATCAAGTCCTCTAGAATGAATATTTCATCTAGGTATGAGCCAACACCTCGAGATATGTTTCAAGGACCTAAAATACATCATATTAATCCATTCATATGATTTGATTGATCTAGAGGACTTAATTCATAAGCAATGCAAGGATTCAAATTCATTTGGACCACAAACTAGGGTTTTTGACAAAAAGTCAACCATACGTTTGACTTTTGACCAAGACATGATCTCAAACCTTGGGATATGATTCAAGACACTCAAAAACACCCTTTGAATCCATCCATCATGTTTAAAATAGGCCAAGGATTTGACTTCATAGAGGATCACCAAATCAAAGTTCATCTGATACAAAAGTCAATTTTGCCCAAAATCAAGTTTGAATTTTTGAGTTGATTTGTCAAACATAGTCTCTTCGAAACAATAACTATGCTAATATATGATTTGAATCATGATTGGTCAAGGAAAATCAAGAAAAGTGGGGTTACTTGTAAAAATGGCAACCTTAGAAAACATAGAAATTTTTCTAAGTCTTGAAAAACAATAATTTTTGCTCTACTTTTGAAGGTAATAACTTCCAAACCATGCAACCGCTTTCTTGGATCCAAAGACCAAATTGAAGAGGCTGTTGCACACTACAACTTTATCAATGAGGGTGAATTCCTAAAAAGTGCATAGATTTTGAGATATGAAGCCATGAAGTTAGGGTTTCCACACTTTTGAACTTTGTCACTTTTAGAAAATTTTTTAGGCAAAATCTGTTTTCTGTTTAAGCCAACTTTGAGGCCATTTTTCTCTAAAATCCAAGATGAATCAAGACCAAATGCAAACATAAAAGTTAAATTAGGATATCTCGGCTTTTCAAAAAGTACAAGAAAATCCATTGGTTCTACTTGAGCTAGAAGATATGATCCTCACAACATGCCTTGATCAAATTGATTTTCAAGAAAGTATTGGTGCATTACTCTTGTCACTATACAAGCCTTGTCACTATTCAATCCTTATCATCCCAAGTTCATCTGAGGCACCAAATTAGGGTTTTGGTTGATCAAGTCCTCTAGAGTGAATTTTTCATCTGGGTATGAGCCAACACCTCGAGATATGTTTCAAGGACCTCAAATATATCATATTAATCCATTCATATGATTTGATTGATCTAGAGGACTTAATTCATAAGCAATGCAATGATTCAAATTCATCTGGACCACAAACTAGGGTTTTTGACAAAAAGTCAACCATACGTTTGACTTTTGACCAAGACATGATCTCAAACCTTGGGATATGATTCAAGACACTCAAAAACACCCTTTGAATCCATCCGTCATGTTTAAAATAGCCCAAGGGTTTGACTTCATAGAGGATCACCAAATCAAAGATCATCTGATACAAAAGTCAACTTTGCCAAAAATCAAGTTTGAATTTTTGAGTTGTTTTGTCAAACATAGTCTCTTCGAAACAATAACTATGCTAATATGTGATTTGAATCATGATTGATCAAGGAAAATCAAGAAAAGTGAGGTTACTTGTAAAAATAGCAACCTTAGAAAACATAGAAATTTTTCTAAGTCTTGAAAAACAATGATTTTTGGTCTACTTTGCAAGGTAATAACTTCCAAACCATTTAACCGCTTTGTTGGATCCAAAGACCAAATTGAAGAGGCTGTTGCACACTACAACATTATCAATGAGGGTGAATTCCTAAAAAGTGCATAGATTTTGAGATATGAAGCCATGAAGTTAGGGTTTCCACGCTTTTGAACTTTGTCACTTTTAGAAAAAATTTTAGGCAAAATCTGTTTTCTGTTTTAGCCAACTTTGAGGCCATTTTTCTTTAAAATCCAAGATGAATCAAGACCAAATGCAAACATAAAAGTTAAATTAGGATATCTCGGCTTTTCAAAAAGTACAAGAACATCCATTGGTTCTACTTGAGCAAGGAGATATGATCCTCACAACATGCCTTGATCAAATTGATTTTCAAGAAAGTATTGGTGCATTACTCTTGTCACTATACAAGCCTTGTCACTATTCAATCCTTATCATCCCAAGTTCATCTGAGGCACCAAATTAGGGTTTTGGTTGATCAAGTCCTCCAGAGTGAATTTCTCGTCTGGGTATGAGCCAACACCTCATGATATGTTTCAAGGACCTCAAATACATCATATTAATCCATTCATATGATTTGATTGATCGAGAGGACTTAATTCATAAGCAATGCAAGGATTCAAATTCATCTGGACCACAAACTAGGGTTTTTGACAAAAAGTCAACCATACGTTTGACTTTTTACCATGACATGATCTCAAACCTTGGGGTATGATTCAAGACACTCAAAAACACCCTTTGAATCCATCCATCATGTTTAAAATAGCCCAAGGGTTTGACTTCATAGAGGATCACCAAATCAAAGTTCATCTGATACAAAAGTCAACTTTGCCAAAAATCAAGTTTGAATTTTTGAGTTGTTTTGTCAAACATAGTCTCTTCGAAACAATAACTATGCTAATATGTGATTTGAATCATGATTGTTTAAGGAAAATCAAAAAAAGTGAGGTTATTTGTAAAAATGGCAACCTTAGAAAACATTTAAATTTTTCTAAGTCTTGAAAAACAATGATTTTTGCTCTACTTTGCAAGGTCATAACTTCCAAACCATGTAACCGCTTTGTTGGATCCAAAGACCAAATTGAAGAGGCTGTTGCACACTACAACTTTATCAATAAGGGTGAATTCCTAAAAAGTGCATATATTTTGAGATATGAAGCCATGAAGTTAGGGTTTCCACACTTTTGAACTTTGACACTTTTAGAAATTTTTTTAGGCACAATCTGTTTTCTGTTTTAGCCAACTTTGAGGCCATTTTTCTCTAAAATCCAAGATGAATCAAGACCAAAAGCAAACATAAAAGTTAAATTAGGATATCTCGGCTTTTCAAAAAGTACAAGAAAATCCATTGGTTCTACTTGAGCTAGGAGATATGATCCTCACAACATGCCTTGATCAAATTGATTTTCAAGAAAGTATTGGTGCATTACTCTTGTCACTATACAAGCCTTGTCACTATTCAATCCTTATCATCCCAAGTTCATCTGAGGCACCAAATTAGGGTTTTGGTTGATCAAGTCCTCTAGAATGAATATTTCATCTAGGTATGAGCCAACACCTCGAGATATGTTTCAAGGACCTAAAATACATCATATTAATCCATTCATATGATTTGATTGATCTAGAGGACTTAATTCATAAGCAATGCAAGGATTCAAATTCATCTGGACCACAAACTAGGGTTTTTGAGAAAAAGTCAACCATACGTTTGACTTTTTACCAAGACATGATCTCAAACCATGGGACATGATTCAAGACACTCAAAAACACCATTTGAATCCATCCATAATGTTTAAAATAGCCCAAGGTTTTGACTTCATAGAGGATCACCAAATCAAAGTTCATCTGATACAAAAGTCAACTTTGCCCAAAATCAAGTTTGAATTTTTGAGTTGTTTTATCAAACATAGTCTCTTCGAAACAATAACTATGCTAATATGTGATTTGAATCATGATTGATCAAGTAAAATCAAGAAAAGTGAGGTTACTTGTAAAAATGGCAACCTTAGAAAACATAGAAATTTTTCTGAGTCTTGAAAAACAATGATTTTTGCTCTACTTTGCAAGGTAATAAATTCCAAACCATGTAACCGTTTTGTTGGATCTAAAGACAGAATTGAAGAGGCTGTTGCACACTACAACTTTATCAATGAGGGTGAATTCCTAAAAAGTGCATAAATTTTGAGATATGAAGCCATGAAGTTAGGGTTTCCACACTTTTGAACTTTGTCACTTTTAGAAATTTTTTTAGGCAAAATCTGTTTTCTGTTTTAGCCAACTTTGAGGCCATTTTTCTCTAAAATCCAAGATGAATCAAGACCAAAAGCAAACATAAAAGTTAAATTAGGATATCTCGGCTTTTCAAAAAGTACAATAAAATCCATTGGTTCTACTTGAGCTAGGAGATAGGATCCTCACAACATGCCTTGATCAAATTGATTTTCAAGAAAGTATTGGTGCATTACTCTTGTCACTATACAAGCCTTGTCACTATTCAATCCTTATCATCCCAAGTTCATCTGAGGCACCAAATTAGGGTTTTGGTTGATCAAGTCCTCTAGAGTGAATTTTTCACCTGTGTATGAGCCAACACCTCAAGATATGTTTCAAGGACCTCAAATACATCATACTAATCCATTCATATGATTTGATTGATCTAGAGGACGTAATTCATAGGCAATGCAAGGATTCAAATTCATCTGGACCACAAACTAGGGTTTTTGACAAAAAGTCAACCATACGTTTGACTTTTGACCAAGACATGATTTCAAACCTTGGGATATGATTCAAGACACTCAAAAACACCCTTTGAATCCATCCGTCATGTTTAAAATAGCCCAAGGGTTTGACTTCATAGAGGATCACCAAATCAAAGATCATCTGATACAAAAGTCAACTTTGCCAAAAATCAAGTTTGAATTTTTGAGTTGTTTTGTCAAACATAGTCTCTTCGAAACAATAACTATGCTAATATGTGATTTGAATCATGATTGATCAAGGAAAATCAAGAAAAGTGAGGTTACTTGTAAAAATAGCAACCTTAGAAAACATAGAAATTTTTCTAAGTCTTGAAAAACAATGATTTTTGGTCTACTTTGCAAGGTAATAACTTCCAAACCATTTAACCGCTTTGTTGGATCCAAAGACCAAATTGAAGAGGCTGTTGCACACTACAACATTATCAATGAGGGTGAATTCCTAAAAAGTGCATAGATTTTGAGATATGAAGCCATGAAGTTAGGGTTTCCACGCTTTTGAACTTTGTCACTTTTAGAAAAAATTTTAGGCAAAATCTGTTTTCTGTTTTAGCCAACTTTGAGGCCATTTTTCTTTAAAATCCAAGATGAATCAAGACCAAATGCAAACATAAAAGTTAAATTAGGATATCTCGGCTTTTCAAAAAGTACAAGAACATCCATTGGTTCTACTTGAGCAAGGAGATATGATCCTCACAACATGCCTTGATCAAATTGATTTTCAAGAAAGTATTGGTGCATTACTCTTGTCACTATACAAGCCTTGTCACTATTCAATCCTTATCATCCCAAGTTCATCTGAGGCACCAAATTAGGGTTTTGGTTGATCAAGTCCTCCAGAGTGAATTTCTCGTCTGGGTATGAGCCAACACCTCATGATATGTTTCAAGGACCTCAAATACATCATATTAATCCATTCATATGATTTGATTGATCGAGAGGACTTAATTCATAAGCAATGCAAGGATTCAAATTCATCTGGACCACAAACTAGGGTTTTTGACAAAAAGTCAACCATACGTTTGACGTTTTACCATGACATGATCTCAAACCTTGGGGTATGATTCAAGACACTCAAAAACACCCTTTGAATCCATCCATCATGTTTAAAATAGCCCAAGGGTTTGACTTCATAGAGGATCACCAAATCAAAGTTCATCTGATACAAAAGTCAACTTTGCCAAATATCAAGTTTGAATTTTTGAGTTGTTTTGTCAAACATAGTCTCTTCGAAACAATAACTATGCTAATATGTGATTTGAATCATGATTGTTTAAGGAAAATCAAAAAAAGTGAGGTTATTTGTAAAAATGGCAACCTTAGAAAACATTTAAATTTTTCTAAGTCTTGAAAAACAATGATTTTTGCTCTACTTTGCAAGGTCATAACTTCCAAACCATGTAACCGCTTTGTTGGATCCAAAGACCAAATTGAAGAGGCTGTTGCACACTACAACTTTATCAATAAGGGTGAATTCCTAAAAAGTGCATATATTTTGAGATATGAAGCCATGAAGTTAGGGTTTCCACACTTTTGAACTTTGACACTTTTAGAAATTTTTTTAGGCACAATCTGTTTTCTGTTTTAGCCAACTTTGAGGCCATTTTTCTCTAAAATCCAAGATGAATCAAGACCAAAAGCAAACATAAAAGTTAAATTAGGATATCTCGGCTTTTCAAAAAGTACAAGAAAATCCATTGGTTCTACTTGAGCTAGGAGATATGATCCTCACAACATGCCTTGATCAAATTGATTTTCAAGAAAGTATTGGTGCATTACTCTTGTCACTATACAAGCCTTGTCACTATTCAATCCTTATCATCCCAAGTTCATCTGAGGCACCAAATTAGGGTTTTGGTTGATCAAGTCCTCTAGAATGAATATTTCATCTAGGTATGAGCCAACACCTCGAGATATGTTTCAAGGACCTAAAATACATCATATTAATCCATTCATATGATTTGATTGATCTAGAGGACTTAATTCATAAGCAATGCAAGGATTCAAATTCATCTGGACCACAAACTAGGGTTTTTGACAAAAAGTCAACCATACGTTTGACTTTTTACCAAGACATGATCTCAAACCATGGGACATGATTCAAGACACTCAAAAACACCATTTGAATCCATCCATAATGTTTAAAATAGCCCAAGGTTTTGACTTCATAGAGGATCACCAAATCAAAGTTCATCTGATACAAAAGTCAACTTTGCCCAAAATCAAGTTTGAATTTTTGAGTTGTTTTATCAAACATAGTCTCTTCGAAACAATAACTATGCTAATATGTGATTTGAATCATGATTGATCAAGTAAAATCAAGAAAAGTGAGGTTACTTGTAAAAATGGCAACCTTAGAAAACATAGAAATTTTTCTGAGTCTTGAAAAACAATGATTTTTGCTCTACTTTGCAAGGTAATAAATTCCAAACCATGTAACCGTTTTGTTGGATCTAAAGACAGAATTGAAGAGGCTGTTGCACACTACAACTTTATCAATGAGGGTGAATTCCTAAAAAGTGCATAAATTTTGAGATATGAAGCCATGAAGTTAGGGTTTCCACACTTTTGAACTTTGTCACTTTTAGAAATTTTTTTAGGCAAAATCTGTTTTCTGTTTTAGCCAACTTTGAGGCCATTTTTCTCTAAAATCCAAGATGAATCAAGACCAAAAGCAAACATAAAAGTTAAATTAGGATATCTCGGCTTTTCAAAAAGTACAATAAAATCCATTGGTTCTACTTGAGCTAGGAGATAGGATCCTCACAACATGCCTTGATCAAATTGATTTTCAAGAAAGTATTGGTGCATTACTCTTGTCACTATACAAGCCTTGTCACTATTCAATCCTTATCATCCCAAGTTCATCTGAGGCACCAAATTAGGGTTTTGGTTGATCAAGTCCTCTAGAGTGAATTTTTCACCTGTGTATGAGCCAACACCTCAAGATATGTTTCAAGGACCTCAAATACATCATACTAATCCATTCATATGATTTGATTGATCTAGAGGACGTAATTCATAGGCAATGCAAGGATTCAAATTCATCTGGACCACAAACTAGGGTTTTTGACAAAAAGTCAACCATACGTTTGACTTTTGACCAAGACATGATCTCAAACCTTGGGATATGATTCAAGACACTCAAAAACACCCTTTGAATCCATCCATGATGTTTAAAATAGCCCAAGGGTTTGACTTCATAGAGGATCACCAAATCAAAGTTCATCTGATACAAAAGTCAACTTTGCCCAAAATCAAGTTTGAATTTTTGAGTTGTTTTGTCAAACATATTCTCTTCGAAACAATAACTATGCTAATATGTAATTTGAATCATGATTGATCAAGGAAAATCAAGAAAATTGAGGTTACTTGTAAAAATGGCAACCTTAGAAAACATAGAAATTTTTCTAAGTCTTGAAAAACAATGATTTTTGCTCTACTTTGCAAGGTAATAACTTCCAAACCATGTAACCGTTTTGTTGGATCTAAAGACAGAATTGTAGAGGCTGTTGCACACTACAACTTTATCAATGAGGGTGAATTCCTAAAAAGTGCATACATTTTGAGATATGAAGCCATGAAGTTAGGGTTTCCACACTTTTGAACTTTGACACTTTTAGAAATTTTTTTAGGCACAATCTGTTTTCTGTTTTAGCCAACTTTGAGGCCATTTTTCTCTAAAATCCAAGATGAATCAAGACCAAATGCAAACATAAAAGTTAAATTAGGATATCTCGGCTTTTCAAAAAGTACAAGAACATCCATTGGTTCTACTTGAGCTAGGAGATAGGATCCTCACAACATGCCTTGATCAAATTGATTTTCAAGAAAGTATTGGTGCATTACTCTTGTCACTATACAAGCCTTGTCACTATTCAATCCTTATCATCCCAAGTTCATCTGAGGCACCAAATTAGGGTTTTGGTTGATCAAGTCCTCTAGAGTGAATTTTTCGTTTGGGTATGAGCCAACACCTCATGATATGTTTCAAGGACCTCAAATACATCATATTAATCCATTCATATGATTTGATTGATCGAGAGGACTTAATTCATAAGCAATGCAAGGATTCAAATTCATCTGGACCACAAACTAGGGTTTTTGACAAAAAGTCAACCATACGTTTGACTTTTGACCAAGACATGATCTCAAACCTTGGGATATGATTCAAGACACTCAAAAACACCCTTTGAATCCATCCATGATGTTTAAAATAGCCCAAGGGTTTGACTTCAGAGAGGATCACCAAATCAAAGTTCATCTGATACAAAAGTCAACTTTGCCAAAAATCAAGTTTGAATTTTTGAGTTGTTTTGTCAAACATAGTCTCTTCGAAACAATAACTATGGTAATATGTGATTTGAATCATGATTGATCAAGGAAAATCAAGAAAAGTGAGGTTACTTGTAAAAATGGCAACCTTAAAAAACATAGAAATTTTTCTGAGTCTTGAAAAACAATGATTTTTGCTCTACTTTGCAAGGTAATAAATTCCAAACCATGTAACCGTTTTGTTGGATCTAAAGACAGAATTGAAGAGGCTGTTGCACACTACAACTTTATCAATGAGGGTGAATTCCTAAAAAGTGCATAAATTTTGAGATATGAAGCCATGAAGTTAGGGTTTCCACACTTTTGAACTTTGTCACTTTTAGAAATTTTTTTAGGCAAAATCTGTTTTCTGTTTTAGCCAACTTTGAGGCCATTTTTCTCTAAAATCCAAGATGAATCAAGACCAAAAGCAAACATAAAAGTTAAATTAGGATATCTCGGCTTTTCAAAAAGTACAATAAAATCCATTGGTTCTACTTGAGCTAGGAGATAGGATCCTCACAACATGCCTTGATCAAATTGATTTTCAAGAAAGTATTGGTGCATTACTCTTGTCACTATACAAGCCTTGTCACTATTCAATCCTTATCATCCCAAGTTCATCTGAGGCACCAAATTAGGGTTTTGGTTGATCAAGTCCTCTAGAGTGAATTTTTCACCTGTGTATGAGCCAACACCTCAAGATATGTTTCAAGGACCTCAAATACATCATACTAATCCATTCATATGATTTGATTGATCTAGAGGACGTAATTCATAGGCAATGCAAGGATTCAAATTCATCTGGACCACAAACTAGGGTTTTTGACAAAAAGTCAACCATACGTTTGACTTTTGACCAAGACATGATCTCAAACCTTGGGATATGATTCAAGACACTCAAAAACACCCTTTGAATCCATCCGTCATGTTTAAAATAGCCCAAGGGTTTGACTTCATAGAGGATCACCAAATCAAAGATCATCTGATACAAAAGTCAACTTTGCCAAAAATCAAGTTTGAATTTTTGAGTTGTTTTGTCAAACATAGTCTCTTCGAAACAATAACTATGCTAATATGTGATTTGAATCATGATTGATCAAGGAAAATCAAGAAAAGTGAGGTTACTTGTAAAAATAGCAACCTTAGAAAACATAGAAATTTTTCTAAGTCTTGAAAAACAATGATTTTTGGTCTACTTTGCAAGGTAATAACTTCCAAACCATTTAACCGCTTTGTTGGATCCAAAGACCAAATTGAAGAGGCTGTTGCACACTACAACATTATCAATGAGGGTGAATTCCTAAAAAGTGCATAGATTTTGAGATATGAAGCCATGAAGTTAGGGTTTCCACGCTTTTGAACTTTGTCACTTTTAGAAAAAATTTTTGGCAAAATCTGTTTTCTGTTTTAGCCAACTTTGAGGCCATTTTTCTTTAAAATCCAAGATGAATCAAGACCAAATGCAAACATAAAAGTTAAATTAGGATATCTCGGCTTTTCAAAAAGTACAAGAACATCCATTGGTTCTACTTGAGCAAGGAGATATGATCCTCACAACATGCCTTGATCAAATTGATTTTCAAGAAAGTATTGGTGCATTACTCTTGTCACTATACAAGCCTTGTCACTATTCAATCCTTATCATCCCAAGTTCATCTGAGGCACCAAATTAGGGTTTTGGTTGATCAAGTCCTCCAGAGTGAATTTCTCGTCTGGGTATGAGCCAACACCTCATGATATGTTTCAAGGACCTCAAATACATCATATTAATCCATTCATATGATTTGATTGATCGAGAGGACTTAATTCATAAGCAATGCAAGGATTCAAATTCATCTGGACCACAAACTAGGGTTTTTGACAAAAAGTCAACCATACGTTTGACTTTTTACCATGACATGATCTCAAACCTTGGGGTATGATTCAAGACACTCAAAAACACCCTTTGAATCCATCCATCATGTTTAAAATAGCCCAAGGGTTTGACTTCATAGAGGATCACCAAATCAAAGTTCATCTGATACAAAAGTCAACTTTGCCAAATATCAAGTTTGAATTTTTGAGTTGTTTTGTCAAACATAGTCTCTTCGAAACAATAACTATGCTAATATGTGATTTGAATCATGATTGTTTAAGGAAAATCAAAAAAAGTGAGGTTATTTGTAAAAATGGCAACCTTAGAAAACATTTAAATTTTTCTAAGTCTTGAAAAACAATGATTTTTGCTCTACTTTGCAAGGTCATAACTTCCAAACCATGTAACCGCTTTGTTGGATCCAAAGACCAAATTGAAGAGGCTGTTGCACACTACAACTTTATCAATAAGGGTGAATTCCTAAAAAGTGCATATATTTTGAGATATGAAGCCATGAAGTTAGGGTTTCCACACTTTTGAACTTTGTCACTTTTAGAAATTTTTTTAGGCACAATCTGTTTTCTGTTTTAGCCAACTTTGAGGCCATTTTTCTCTAAAATCCAAGATGAATCAAGACCAAAAGCAAACATAAAAGTTAAATTAGGATATCTCGGCTTTTCAAAAAGTACAAGAAAATCCATTGGTTCTACTTGAGCTAGGAGATATGATCCTCACAACATGCCTTGATCAAATTGATTTTCAAGAAAGTATTGGTGCATTACTCTTGTCACTATACAAGCCTTGTCACTATTCAATCCTTATCATCCCAAGTTCATCTGAGGCACCAAATTAGGGTTTTGGTTGATCAAGTCCTCTAGAATGAATATTTCATCTAGGTATGAGCCAACACCTCGAGATATGTTTCAAGGACCTAAAATACATCATATTAATCCATTCATATGATTTGATTGATCTAGAGGACTTAATTCATAAGCAATGCAAGGATTCAAATTCATCTGGACCACAAACTAGGGTTTTTGACAAAAAGTCAACCATACGTTTGACTTTTTACCAAGACATGATCTCAAACCATGGGACATGATTCAAGACACTCAAAAACACCATTTGAATCCATCCATAATGTTTAAAATAGCCCAAGGTTTTGACTTCATAGAGGATCACCAAATCAAAGTTCATCTGATACAAAAGTCAACTTTGCCCAAAATCAAGTTTGAATTTTTGAGTTGTTTTATCAAACATAGTCTCTTCGAAACAATAACTATGCTAATATGTGATTTGAATCATGATTGATCAAGTAAAATCAAGAAAAGTGAGGTTACTTGTAAAAATGGCAACCTTAGAAAACATAGAAATTTTTCTGAGTCTTGAAAAACAATGATTTTTGCTCTACTTTGCAAGGTAATAAATTCCAAACCATGTAACCGTTTTGTTGGATCTAAAGACAGAATTGAAGAGGCTGTTGCACACTACAACTTTATCAATGAGGGTGAATTCCTAAAAAGTGCATAAATTTTGAGATATGAAGCCATGAAGTTAGGGTTTCCACACTTTTGAACTTTGTCACTTTTAGAAATTTTTTTAGGCAAAATCTGTTTTCTGTTTTAGCCAACTTTGAGGCCATTTTTCTCTAAAATCCAAGATGAATCAAGACCAAAAGCAAACATAAAAGTTAAATTAGGATATCTCGGCTTTTCAAAAAGTACAATAAAATCCATTGGTTCTACTTGAGCTAGGAGATAGGATCCTCACAACATGCCTTGATCAAATTGATTTTCAAGAAAGTATTGGTGCATTACTCTTGTCACTATACAAGCCTTGTCACTATTCAATCCTTATCATCCCAAGTTCATCTGAGGCACCAAATTAGGGTTTTGGTTGATCAAGTCCTCTAGAGTGAATTTTTCACCTGTGTATGAGCCAACACCTCAAGATATGTTTCAAGGACCTCAAATACATCATACTAATCCATTCATATGATTTGATTGATCTAGAGGACGTAATTCATAGGCAATGCAAGGATTCAAATTCATCTGGACCACAAACTAGGGTTTTTGACAAAAAGTCAACCATACGTTTGACTTTTGACCAAGACATGATCTCAAACCTTGGGATATGATTCAAGACACTCAAAAACACCCTTTGAATCCATCCATGATGTTTAAAATAGCCCAAGGGTTTGACTTCATAGAGGATCACCAAATCAAAGTTCATCTGATACAAAAGTCAACTTTGCCCAAAATCAAGTTTGAATTTTTGAGTTGTTTTGTCAAACATAGTCTCTTCGAAACAATAACTATGCTAATATGTAATTTGAATCATGATTGATCAAGGAAAATCAAGAAAATTGAGGTTACTTGTAAAAATGGCAACCTTAGAAAACATAGAAATTTTTCTAAGTCTTGAAAAACAATGATTTTTGCTCTACTTTGCAAGGTAATAACTTCCAAACCATGTAACCGTTTTGTTGGATCTAAAGACAGAATTGTAGAGGCTGTTGCACACTACAACTTTATCAATGAGGGTGAATTCCTAAAAAGTGCATACATTTTGAGATATGAAGCCATGAAGTTAGGGTTTCCACACTTTTGAACTTTGACACTTTTAGAAATTTTTTTAGGCACAATCTGTTTTCTGTTTTAGCCAACTTTGAGGCCATTTTTCTCTAAAATCCAAGATGAATCAAGACCAAATGCAAACATAAAAGTTAAATTAGGATATCTCGGCTTTTCAAAAAGTACAAGAACATCCATTGGTTCTACTTGAGCTAGGAGATAGGATCCTCACAACATGCCTTGATCAAATTGATTTTCAAGAAAGTATTGGTGCATTACTCTTGTCACTATACAAGCCTTGTCACTATTCAATCCTTATCATCCCAAGTTCATCTGAGGCACCAAATTAGGGTTTTGGTTGATCAAGTCCTCTAGAGTGAATTTTTCGTTTGGGTATGAGCCAACACCTCATGATATGTTTCAAGGACCTCAAATACATCATATTAATCCATTCATATGATTTGATTGATCGAGAGGACTTAATTCATAAGCAATGCAAGGATTCAAATTCATCTGGACCACAAACTAGGGTTTTTGACAAAAAGTCAACCATACGTTTGACTTTTGACCAAGACATGATCTCAAACCTTGGGATATGATTCAAGACACTCAAAAACACCCTTTGAATCCATCCATGATGTTTAAAATAGCCCAAGGGTTTGACTTCAGAGAGGATCACCAAATCAAAGTTCATCTGATACAAAAGTCAACTTTGCCAAAAATCAAGTTTGAATTTTTGAGTTGTTTTGTCAAACATAGTCTCTTCGAAACAATAACTATGGTAATATGTGATTTGAATCATGATTGATCAAGGAAAATCAAGAAAAGTGAGGTTACTTGTAAAAATGGCAACCTTAAAAAACATAGAAATTTTTCTAAGTCTTGAAAAACAATGATTTTTGCTCTACTTTGCAAGGTAATAACTTATAAACCATGTAACCGTTTTGTTGGATCTAAAGACAGAATTGTAGAGGCTGTTGCACACTACAACTTTATCAATGAGGGTGAATTCCTAAAAAGTGCATACATTTTGAGATATGAAGCCATGAAGTTAGGGTTTCCACACTTTTGAACTTTGTCACTTTTAGAAATTTTTTTAGGCAAAATCTGTTTTCTGTTTTAGCCAACTTTGAGGCCATTTTTCTCTAAAATCCAAGATGAATCAAGACCAAAAGCAAACATAAAAGTTAAATTAGGATATCTCGGCTTTTCAAAAAGTACAATAAAATCCATTGGTTCTACTTGAGCTAGGAGATATGATCCTCACAACATGCCTTGATCAAATTGATTTTCAAGAAAGTATTGGTGCATTACTCTTGTCACTATACAAGCCTTGTCACTATTCAATCCTTATCATCCCAAGTTCATCTGAGGCACCAAATTAGGGTTTTGGTTGATTAAGTCCTCTAGAGTGAATATTTCATCTGGGTATGAGCCAACACCTCGAGATATGTTTCAAAGACCTAAAATACATCATATTAATCCATTCATATGATTTGATTGATCTAGAGGACTTAATTCATAAGCAATGCAAGGATTCAAATTCATCTGGACCACAAACTAGGGTTTTTGACAAAAAGTCAACCATACGTTTGACTTTTGACCAAGACATGATCTCAAACCTTGGGACATGATTCAAGACACTCAAAAACACCATTTGAATCCATCCATAATGTTTAAAATAGCCCAAGGTTTTGACTTCATAGAGGATCACCAAATCAAAGTTCATCTGATACAAAAGTCAACTTTGCCAAAAATCAAGTTTGAATTTTTGAGTTGTTTTGTCAAACATAGTCTCTTCGAAACAATAACTATGCTAATATGTGATTAGAATCATGATTGATCAAGGAAAATCAAGAAAAGTGAGGTTACTTGTAAAAATGGCAACCTTAGAAAACATAGAAATTTTTCTAAGTCTTGAAAAACAATGATTTTTGCTCTAATTTGCAAGGTAATAACTTCCAAACCATGTAAACGCTTTGTTGGATCCAAAGACCAAATTGAAGAGGTTGTTGCACACTACAACTTTATCAATGAGGGTGAATTCCTAAAAAGTGCATACATTTTGAGATATGAAGCCATGAAGTTAGGGTTTCCACACTTTTGAACTTTGACACTTTTAGAAATTTTTTTAGGCACAATCTGTTTTCTGTTTTAGCCAACTTTGAGGCCATTTTTCTCTAAAATCCAAGATGAATCAAGACCAAATGCAAACATAAAAGTTAAATTAGGATATCTCGGCTTTTCAAAAAGTACAAGAACATCCATTGGTTCTACTTGAGCAAGGAGATATGATCCTCACAACATGCCTTGATCAAATTTATTTTCAAGAAAGTATTGGTGCATTACTCTTGTCACTATACAAGCCTTGTCACTATTCAATCCTTATCATCCCAAGTTCATCTGAGGCACCAAATTAGGGTTTTGGTTGATCAAGTCCTCGAGAGTGAATTTTTCGTCTGGGTATGAGCCAACACCTCATGATATGTTTCAAGGACCTCAAATACATCATATTAATGCATTCATATGATTTGATTGATCGAGAGGACTTAATTCATAAGCAATGCAAGGATTCAAATTCATCTGGACCATAAACTAGGGTTTTTGACAAAAAGTCAACCATACGTTTGACTTTTGACCAAGACATGATCTCAAACCTTGGGATATGATTCAAGACACTCAAAAACACCCTTTGAATCCATCCATGATGTTTAAAATAGCCCAAGGGTTTGACTTCATAGAGGATCACCAAATCAAAGTTCATCTGATACAAAAGTCAACTTTGCCAAAAATCAAGTTTGAATTTTTGAGTTGTTTTGTCAAACATAGTCTCTTCGAAACAATAACTATGCTAATATGTGATTTGAATCATGATTGATCAAGGAAAATCAAGAAAAGTGAGGTTACTTGTAAAAATGGCAACCTTAGAAAACATAGAAATTTTTCTAAGTCTTGAAAAACAATGATTTTTGCTCTACTTTGCAAGGTAATAACTTCCAAACCATGTAACCGTTTTGTTGGATCTAAAGACAGAATTGAAGAGGCTGTTGCACACTACAACTTTATCAATGAGGGTGAATTCCTAAAAAGTGCATAGATTTTGAGATATGAAGCCATGAAGTTAGGGTTTCCACACTTTTGAACTTTGTCACTTTTAGAAAAATTTTTAGGCAAAATCTTTTTTCTGTTTTAGCCAACTTTGAGGCCATTTTTCTCTAAAATCCAAGATGAATCAAGACCAAATGCAAACATAAAAGTTAAATTAGGATATCTCGGCTTTTCAAAAAGTACAAGAACATCCATTGGTTCTACTTGAGCAAGGAGATATGATCCTCACAACATGCCTTGATCAAATTGATTTTCAAGAAAGTATTGGTGCATTACTCTTGTCACTATACAAGCCTTGTCACTATTCAATCCTTATCATCCCAAGTTCATCTGAGGCACCAAATTAGGGTTTTGGTTGATCAAGTCCTCCAGAGTGAATTTTTCGTCTGGATATGAGCCAACACCTCATGATATGTTTCAAGGACCTCAAATACATCATATTAATCCATTCATATGATTTGATTGATCGAGAGGACTTAATTCATAAGCAATGCAAGGATTCAAATTCATCTTGACCACAAACTAGGGTTTTTGACAAAAAGTCAACCATACGTTTGACTTTTGACCAAGACATGATCTCAAACCTTGGGATATGATTCAAGACACTCAAAAACACCCTTTGAATCCATCCATGATGTTTAAAATAGCCCAAGGGTTTGACTTCATAGAGGATCACCAAATCAAAGTTCATCTGATACAAAAGTCAACTTTGCCAAAAATCAAGTTTGAATTTTTGAGTTGTTTTGTCAAACATAGTCTCTTCGAAACAATAACTATGCTAATATGTGATTTGAATCATGATTGATCAAGGAAAATCAAGAAAAGTGAGGTTACTTGTAAAAATGGCAACCTTAGAAAACATAAAAATTTTTCTAAGTCTTGAAAAACAATGATTTTTGCTCTACTTTGCAAGGTAATAACTTCCAAACCATGTAACCGTTTTGTTGGATCTAAAGACAGAATTGAAGAGGCTGTTGCACACTACAACTTTATCAATGAGGGTGAATTCCTAAAAAGTGCATACATTTTGAGATATGAAGCCATGAAGTTAGGGTTTCCACACTTTTGAACTTTGACACTTTTAGATATTTTTTTAGGCACAATCTGTTTTCTGTTTTAGCCAACTTTGAGGCCATTTTTCTCTAAAATCCAAGATGAATCAAGACCAAATGCAAACATAAAAGTTAAATTAGGATATCTCGGCTTTTCAAAAAGTACAAGAACATCCATTGGTTCTACTTGAGCAAGGAGATATGATCCTCACAACATGCCTTGATCAAATTGATTTTCAAGAAAGTATTGGTGCATTACTCTTGTCACTATACAAGCCTTGTCACTATTCAATCCTTATCATCCCAAGTTCATCTGAGGCACCAAATTAGGGTTTTGGTTGATCAAGTCCTCTAGAGTGAATTTTTCGTCTGGGTATGAGCCAACACCTCATGATATGTTTCAAGGACCTCAAATACATCATATTGATCCATTCATATGATTTGATTGATCGAGAGGACTTAATTCATAAGCAATGCAAGGATTCAAATTCATCTGGACCACAAACTAGGGTTTTTGACAAAAAGTCAACCATACGTTTGACTTTTGACCAAGACATGATCTCAAACCTTGGGATATGATTCAAGACACTCAAAAACACCCTTTGAATCCATCCATGATGTTTAAAATAGCCCAAGGGTTTGACTTCATAGAGGATCACCAAATCAAAGTTCATCTGATACAAAAGTCAACTTTGCCAAAAATCAAGTTTGAATTTTTGAGTTGTTTTGTCAAACATAGTCTCTTCGAAACAATAACTATGCTAATATGTGATTTGAATCATGATTGATCAAGGAAAATCAAGAAAAGTGAGGTTACTTGTAAAAATGGCAACCTTAGAAAACATAGAAATTTTTCTAAGTCTTGAAAAACAATGATTTTTGCTCTACTTTGCAAGGTAATAACTTCCAAACCATGTAACCGTTTTGTTGGATCTAAAGACAGAATTGTAGAGGCTGTTGCACACTACAACTTTATCAATGAGGGTGAATTCCTAAAAAGTGCATACATTTTGAGATATGAAGCCATGAAGTTAGGGTTTCCACACTTTTGAACTTTGTCACTTTTAGAAATTTTTTTAGGCAAAATTTGTTTTCTGTTTTAGCCAACTTTGAGGCCATTTTTCTCTAAAATCCTAGATGAATCAAGACCAAAAGCAAACATAAAAGTTAAATTAGGATATCTCGGCTTTTCAAAAAGTACAATAAAATCCATTGGTTCTACTTGAGCTAGGAGATATGATCCTCACAACATGCCTTGATCAAATTGATTTTCAAGAAAGTATTGGTGCATTACTCTTGTCACTATACAAGCCTTGTCACTATTCAATCCTTATCATCCCAAGTTCATCTGAGGCACCAAATTAGGGTTTTGGTTGATCAAGTCCTCTAGAGTGAATATTTCATCTGGGTATGAGCCAACACCTCGAGATATGTTTCAAAGACCTAAAATACATCATATTAATCCATTCATATGATTTGATTGATCTAGAGGACTTAATTCATAAGCAATGCAAGGATTCAAATTCATCTGGACCACAAACTAGGGTTTTTGACAAAAAGTCAACCATACGTTTGACTTTTGACCAAGACATGATCTCAAACCTTGGGACATGATTCAAGACACTCAAAAACACCATTTGAATCCATCCATAATGTTTAAAATAGCCCAAGGTTTTGACTTCATAGAGGATCACCAAATCAAAGTTCATCTGATACAAAAGTCAACTTTGCCAAAAATCAAGTTTGAATTTTTGAGTTGTTTTGTCAAACATAGTCTCTTCGAAACAATAACTATGCTAATATGTGATTAGAATCATGATTGATCAAGGAAAATCAAGAAAAGTGAGGTTACTTGTAAAAATGGCAACCTTAGAAAACATAGAAATTTTTCTAAGTCTTGAAAAACAATGATTTTTGCTCTACTTTGCAAGGTAATAACTTCCAAACCATGTAAACGCTTTGTTGGATCCAAAGACCAAATTGAAGAGGTTGTTGCACACTACAACTTTATCAATGAGGGTGAATTCCTAAAAAGTGCATAGATTTTGAGATATGAAGCCATGAAGTTAGGGTTTCCACACTTTTGAACTTTGTCACTTTTAGAAAATTTTTTAGGCAAAATCTTTTTTCTGTTTTAGCCAACTTTGAGGCCATTTTTCTCTAAAATCCAAGATGAATCAAGACCAAATGCAAACATAAAAGTTAAATTAGGATATCTCGGCTTTTAAAAAAGTACAAGAACATCCATTGGTTCTACTTGAGCAAGGAGATATGATCCTCACAACATGCCTTGATCAAATTGATTTTCAAGAAAGTATTGGTGCATTACTCTTGTCACTATACAAGCCTTGTCACTATTCAATCCTTATAATCCCAAGTTCATCTGAGGCACCAAATTAGGGTTTTGGTTGATCAAGTCCTTCAGAGTGAATTTTTCGTCTGGGTATGAGCCAACACCTCATGATATGTTTCAAGGACCTCAAATACATCATATTAATCCATTCATATGATTTGATTGATCGAGTGGACTTAATTCATAAGCAATGCAAGGATTCAAATTCATCTGGACCACAAACTAGGGTTTTTGACAAAAAGCAACCATACGTTTGACTTTTGACCAAGACATGATCTAAAACCTTGGGATATGATTCAAGACACTCAAAAACACCCTTTGAATCCATCCATGATGTTTAAAATAGCCCAAGGGTTTGACTTCATAGAGGATCACCAAATCAAAGTTCATCTGATACAAAAGTCAACTTTGCCCAAAATCAAGTTTGAATTTTTGAGTTGTTTTGTCAAACATAGTCTCTTCGAAACAATAACTATGCTAATATGTGATTTGAATCTTGATTGATCAAGGAAAATCAAGAAAAGTGAGGTTACTTGTAAAAATGGCAACCTTAGAAAACATAGAAATTTTTCTAAGTCTTGAAAAACAATGATTTTTGCTCTACTTTGCAAGGTAATAACTTCCAAACCATGTAAACGCTTTGTTGGATCCAAAGACCAAATTGAAGAGGTTGTTGCACACTACAACTTTATCAATGAGGGTGAATTCCTAAAAAGTGCATAGATTTTGAGATATGAAGCCATGAAGTTAGGGTTTCCACACTTTTGAACTTTGTCACTTTTAGAAAATTTTTTAGGCAAAATCTTTTTTCTGTTTTAGCCAACTTTGAGGCCATTTTTCTCTAAAATCCAAGATGAATCAAGACCAAATGCAAACATAAAAGTTAAATTAGGATATCTCGGCTTTTAAAAAAGTACAAGAACATCCATTGGTTCTACTTGAGCAAGGAGATATGATCCTCACAACATGCCTTGATCAAATTGATTTTCAAGAAAGTATTGGTGCATTACTCTTGTCACTATACAAGCCTTGTCACTATTCAATCCTTATAATCCCAAGTTCATCTGAGGCACCAAATTAGGGTTTTGGTTGATCAAGTCCTCCAGAGTGAATTTTTCGTCTGGGTATGAGCCAACACCTCATGATATGTTTCAAGGACCTCAAATACATCATATTAATCCATTCATATGATTTGATTGATCGAGTGGACTTAATTCATAAGCAATGCAAGGATTCAAATTCATCTGGACCACAAACTAGGGTTTTTGACAAAAAGCAACCATACGTTTGACTTTTGACCAAGACATGATCTCAAACCTTGGGATATGATTCAAGACACTCAAAAACACCCTTTGAATCCATCCATGATGTTTAAAATAGCCCAAGGGTTTGACTTCATAGAGGATCACCAAATCAAAGTTCATCTGATACAAAAGTCAACTTTGCCAAAAATCAAGTTTGAATTTTTGAGTTGTTTTGTCAAACATAGTCTCTTCGAAACAATAACTATGCTAATATGTGATTTGAATCATGATTGATCAAGGAAAATCAAGAAAAGTTAGGTTACTTGTAAAAATGGCAACCTTAGAAAACATAGAAATTTTTCTAAGTCTTGAAAAACAATGATTTTTGCTCTACTTTGCAAGGTAATAACTTCCAAACCATGTAACCGTTTTGTTGGATCTAAAGACAGAATTGAAGAGGCTGTTGCACACTACAACTTTATCAATGAGGGTGAATTCCTAAAAAGTGCATAGATTTTGAGATATGAAGCCATGAAGTTAGGGTTTCCACACTTTTGAACTTTGTCACTTTTAGAAAAATTTTTAGGCAAAATCTTTTTTCTGTTTTAGCCAACTTTGAGGCCATTTTTCTCTAAAATCCAAGATGAATCAAGACCAAATGCAAACATAAAAGTTAAATTAGGATATCTCGGCTTTTCAAAAAGTACAAGAACATCCATTGGTTCTACTTGAGCAAGGAGATATGATCCTCACAACATGCCTTGATCAAATTGATTTTCAAGAAAGTATTGGTGCATTACTCTTGTCACTATACAAGCCTTGTCACTATTCAATCCTTATCATCCCAAGTTCATCTGAGGCACCAAATTAGGGTTTTGGTTGATCAAGTCCTCTAGAGTGAATTTTTCGTCTGGGTATGAGCCAACACCTCATGATATGTTTCAAGGACCTCAAATACATCATATTGATCCATTCATATGATTTGATTGATCGAGAGGACTTAATTCATAAGCAATGCAAGGATTCAAATTCATCTGGACCACAAACTAGGGTTTTTGACAAAAAGTCAACCATACGTTTGACTTTTGACCAAGACATGATCTCAAACCTTGGGATATGATTCAAGACACTCAAAAACACCCTTTGAATCCATCCATGATGTTTAAAATAGCCCAAGGGTTTGACTTCATAGAGGATCACCAAATCAAAGTTCATCTGATACAAAAGTCAACTTTGCCAAAAATCAAGTTTGAATTTTTGAGTTGTTTTGTCAAACATAGTCTCTTCGAAACAATAACTATGCTAATATGTGATTTGAATCATGATTGATCAAGGAAAATCAAGAAAAGTGAGGTTACTTGTAAAAATGGCAACCTTAGAAAACATAGAAATTTTTCTAAGTCTTGAAAAACAATGATTTTTGCTCTACTTTGCAAGGTAATAACTTCCAAACCATGTAACCGTTTTGTTGGATCTAAAGACAGAATTGTAGAGGCTGTTGCACACTACAACTTTATCAATGAGGGTGAATTCCTAAAAAGTGCATACATTTTGAGATATGAAGCCATGAAGTTAGGGTTTCCACACTTTTGAACTTTGTCACTTTTAGAAATTTTTTTAGGCAAAATCTGTTTTCTGTTTTAGCCAACTTTGAGGCCATTTTTCTCTAAAATCCAAGATGAATCAAGACCAAAAGCAAACATAAAAGTTAAATTAGGATATCTCGGCTTTTCAAAAAGTACAATAAAATCCATTGGTTCTACTTGAGCTAGGAGATATGATCCTCACAACATGCCTTGATCAAATTGATTTTCAAGAAAGTATTGGTGCATTACTCTTGTCACTATACAAGCCTTGTCACTATTCAATCCTTATCATCCCAAGTTCATCTGAGGCACCAAATTAGGGTTTTGGTTGATCAAGTCCTCTAGAGTGAATATTTCATCTGGGTATGAGCCAACACCTCGAGATATGTTTCAAAGACCTAAAATACATCATATTAATCCATTCATATGATTTGATTGATCTAGAGGACTTAATTCATAAGCAATGCAAGGATTCAAATTCATCTGGACCACAAACTAGGGTTTTTGACAAAAAGTCAACCATACGTTTGACTTTTGACCAAGACATGATCTCAAACCTTGGGACATGATTCAAGACACTCAAAAACACCATTTGAATCCATCCATAATGTTTAAAATAGCCCAAGGTTTTGACTTCATAGAGGATCACCAAATCAAAGTTCATCTGATACAAAAGTCAACTTTGCCAAAAATCAAGTTTGAATTTTTGAGTTGTTTTGTCAAACATAGTCTCTTCGAAACAATAACTATGCTAATATGTGATTAGAATCATGATTGATCAAGGAAAATCAAGAAAAGTGAGGTTACTTGTAAAAATGGCAACCTTAGAAAACATAGAAATTTTTCTAAGTCTTGAAAAACAATGATTTTTGCTCTACTTTGCAAGGTAATAACTTCCAAACCATGTAAACGCTTTGTTGGATCCAAAGACCAAATTGAAGAGGTTGTTGCACACTACAACTTTATCAATGAGGGTGAATTCCTAAAAAGTGCATAGATTTTGAGATATGAAGCCATGAAGTTAGGGTTTCCACACTTTTGAACTTTGTCACTTTTAGAAAATTTTTTAGGCAAAATCTTTTTTCTGTTTTAGCCAACTTTGAGGCCATTTTTCTCTAAAATCCAAGATGAATCAAGACCAAATGCAAACATAAAAGTTAAATTAGGATATCTCGGCTTTTAAAAAAGTACAAGAACATCCATTGGTTCTACTTGAGCAAGGAGATATGATCCTCACAACATGCCTTGATCAAATTGATTTTCAAGAAAGTATTGGTGCATTACTCTTGTCACTATACAAGCCTTGTCACTATTCAATCCTTATAATCCCAAGTTCATCTGAGGCACCAAATTAGGGTTTTGGTTGATCAAGTCCTCCAGAGTGAATTTTTCGTCTGGGTATGAGCCAACACCTCATGATATGTTTCAAGGACCTCAAATACATCATATTAATCCATTCATATGATTTGATTGATCGAGTGGACTTAATTCATAAGCAATGCAAGGATTCAAATTCATTTGGACCACAAACTAGGGTTTTTGACAAAAAGCAACCATACGTTTGACTTTTGACCAAGACATGATCTAAAACCTTGGGATATGATTCAAGACACTCAAAAACACCCTTTGAATCCATCCATGATGTTTAAAATAGCCCAAGGGTTTTACTTCATAGAGGATCACCAAATCAAAGTTCATCTGATACAAAAGTCAACTTTGCCCAAAATCAAGTTTGAATTTTTGAGTTGTTTTGTCAAACATAGTCTCTTCGAAACAATAACTATGCTAATATGTGATTTGAATCTTGATTGATCAAGGAAAATCAAGAAAAGTGAGGTTACTTGTAAAAATGGCAACCTTAGAAAACATAGAAATTTTTCTAAGTCTTGAAAAACAATGATTTTTGCTCTACTTTGCAAGGTAATAACTTCCAAACCATGTAAACGCTTTGTTGGATCCAAATACCAAATTGAAGAGGTTGTTGCACACTACAACTTTATCAATGAGGGTGAATTCCTAAAAAGTGCATAGATTTTGAGATATGAAGCCATGAAGTTAGGGTTTCCACACTTTTGAACTTTGTCACTTTTAGAAAATTTTTTAGGCAAAATCTTTTTTCTGTTTTAGCCAACTTTGAGGCCATTTTTCTCTAAAATCCAAGATGAATCAAGACCAAATGCAAACATAAAAGTTAAATTAGGATATCTCGGCTTTTAAAAAAGTACAAGAACATCCATTGGTTCTACTTGAGCAAGGAGATATGATCCTCACAACATGCCTTGATCAAATTGATTTTCAAGAAAGTATTGGTGCATTACTCTTGTCACTATACAAGCCTTGTCACTATTCAATCCTTATAATCCCAAGTTCATCTGAGGCACCAAATTAGGGTTTTGGTTGATCAAGTCCTTCAGAGTGAATTTTTCGTCTGGGTATGAGCCAACACCTCATGATATGTTTCAAGGACCTCAAATACATCATATTAATCCATTCATATGATTTGATTGATCGAGTGGACTTAATTCATAAGCAATGCAAGGATTCAAATTCATCTGGACCACAAACTAGGGTTTTTGACAAAAAGCAACCATACGTTTGACTTTTGACCAAGACATGATCTAAAACCTTGGGATATGATTCAAGACACTCAAAAACACCCTTTGAATCCATCCATGATGTTTAAAATAGCCCAAGGGTTTGACTTCATAGAGGATCACCAAATCAAAGTTCATCTGATACAAAAGTCAACTTTGCCCAAAATCAAGTTTGAATTTTTGAGTTGTTTTGTCAAACATAGTCTCTTCGAAACAATAACTATGCTAATATGTGATTTGAATCTTGATTGATCAAGGAAAATCAAGAAAAGTGAGGTTACTTGTAAAAATGGCAACCTTAGAAAACATAGAAATTTTTCTAAGTCTTGAAAAACAATGATTTTTGCTCTACTTTGCAAGGTAATAACTTCCAAACCATGTAAACGCTTTGTTGGATCCAAAGACCAAATTGAAGAGGTTGTTGCACACTACAACTTTATCAATGAGGGTGAATTCCTAAAAAGTGCATAGATTTTGAGATATGAAGCCATGAAGTTAGGGTTTCCACACTTTTGAACTTTGTCACTTTTAGAAAATTTTTTAGGCAAAATCTTTTTTCTGTTTTAGCCAACTTTGAGGCCATTTTTCTCTAAAATCCAAGATGAATCAAGACCAAATGCAAACATAAAAGTTAAATTAGGATATCTCGGCTTTTAAAAAAGTACAAGAACATCCATTGGTTCTACTTGAGCAAGGAGATATGATCCTCACAACATGCCTTGATCAAATTGATTTTCAAGAAAGTATTGGTGCATTACTCTTGTCACTATACAAGCCTTGTCACTATTCAATCCTTATAATCCCAAGTTCATCTGAGGCACCAAATTAGGGTTTTGGTTGATCAAGTCCTCCAGAGTGAATTTTTCGTCTGGGTATGAGCCAACACCTCATGATATGTTTCAAGGACCTCAAATACATCATATTAATCCATTCATATGATTTGATTGATCGAGTGGACTTAATTCATAAGCAATGCAAGGATTCAAATTCATCTGGACCACAAACTAGGGTTTTTGACAAAAAGCAACCATACGTTTGACTTTTGACCAAGACATGATCTCAAACCTTGGGATATGATTCAAGACACTCAAAAACACCCTTTGAATCCATCCATGATGTTTAAAATAGCCCAAGGGTTTGACTTCATAGAGGATCACCAAATCAAAGTTCATCTGATACAAAAGTCAACTTTGCCAAAAATCAAGTTTGAATTTTTGAGTTGTTTTGTCAAACATAGTCTCTTCGAAACAATAACTATGCTAATATGTGATTTGAATCATGATTGATCAAGGAAAATCAAGAAAAGTGAGGTTACTTGTAAAAATGGCAACCTTAGAAAACATAGAAATTTTTCTAAGTCTTGAAAAACAATGATTTTTGCTCTACTTTGCAAGGTAATAACTTCCAAACCATGTAACCGTTTTGTTGGATCTAAAGACAGAATTGAAGAGGCTGTTGCACACTACAACTTTATCAATGAGGGTGAATTCCTAAAAAGTGCATAGATTTTGAGATATGAAGCCATGAAGTTAGGGTTTCCACACTTTTGAACTTTGTCACTTTTAGAAAAATTTTTAGGCAAAATCTTTTTTCTGTTTTAGCCAACTTTGAGGCCATTTTTCTCTAAAATCCAAGATGAATCAAGACCAAATGCAAACATAAAAGTTAAATTAGGATATCTCGGCTTTTCAAAAAGTACAAGAACATCCATTGGTTCTACTTGAGCAAGGAGATATGATCCTCACAACATGCCTTGATCAAATTGATTTTCAAGAAAGTATTGGTGCATTACTCTTGTCACTATACAAGCCTTGTCACTATTCAATCCTTATCATCCCAAGTTCATCTGAGGCACCAAATTAGGGTTTTGGTTGATCAAGTCCTCTAGAGTGAATTTTTCGTCTGGGTATGAGCCAACACCTCATGATATGTTTCAAGGACCTCAAATACATCATATTGATCCATTCATATGATTTGATTGATCGAGAGGACTTAATTCATAAGCAATGCAAGGATTCAAATTCATCTGGACCACAAACTAGGGTTTTTGACAAAAAGTCAACCATACGTTTGACTTTTGACCAAGACATGATCTCAAACCTTGGGATATGATTCAAGACACTCAAAAACACCCTTTGAATCCATCCATGATGTTTAAAATAGCCCAAGGGTTTGACTTCATAGAGGATCACCAAATCAAAGTTCATCTGATACAAAAGTCAACTTTGCCAAAAATCAAGTTTGAATTTTTGAGTTGTTTTGTCAAACATAGTCTCTTCGAAACAATAACTATGCTAATATGTGATTTGAATCATGATTGATCAAGGAAAATCAAGAAAAGTGAGGTTACTTGTAAAAATGGCAACCTTAGAAAACATAGAAATTTTTCTAAGTCTTGAAAAACAATGATTTTTGCTCTACTTTGCAAGGTAATAACTTCCAAACCATGTAACCGTTTTGTTGGATCTAAAGACAGAATTGTAGAGGCTGTTGCACACTACAACTTTATCAATGAGGGTGAATTCCTAAAAAGTGCATACATTTTGAGATATGAAGCCATGAAGTTAGGGTTTCCACACTTTTGAACTTTGTCACTTTTAGAAATTTTTTTAGGCAAAATCTGTTTTCTGTTTTAGCCAACTTTGAGGCCATTTTTCTCTAAAATCCAAGATGAATCAAGACCAAAAGCAAACATAAAAGTTAAATTAGGATATCTCGGCTTTTCAAAAAGTACAATAAAATCCATTGGTTCTACTTGAGCTAGGAGATATGATCCTCACAACATGCCTTGATCAAATTGATTTTCAAGAAAGTATTGGTGCATTACTCTTGTCACTATACAAGCCTTGTCACTATTCAATCCTTATCATCCCAAGTTCATCTGAGGCACCAAATTAGGGTTTTGGTTGATCAAGTCCTCTAGAGTGAATATTTCATCTGGGTATGAGCCAACACCTCGAGATATGTTTCAAAGACCTAAAATACATCATATTAATCCATTCATATGATTTGATTGATCTAGAGGACTTAATTCATAAGCAATGCAAGGATTCAAATTCATCTGGACCACAAACTAGGGTTTTTGACAAAAAGTCAACCATACGTTTGACTTTTGACCAAGACATGATCTCAAACCTTGGGACATGATTCAAGACACTCAAAAACACCATTTGAATCCATCCATAATGTTTAAAATAGCCCAAGGTTTTGACTTCATAGAGGATCACCAAATCAAAGTTCATCTGATACAAAAGTCAACTTTGCCAAAAATCAAGTTTGAATTTTTGAGTTGTTTTGTCAAACATAGTCTCTTCGAAACAATAACTATGCTAATATGTGATTAGAATCATGATTGATCAAGGAAAATCAAGAAAAGTGAGGTTACTTGTAAAAATGGCAACCTTAGAAAACATAGAAATTTTTCTAAGTCTTGAAAAACAATGATTTTTGCTCTACTTTGCAAGGTAATAACTTCCAAACCATGTAAACGCTTTGTTGGATCCAAAGACCAAATTGAAGAGGTTGTTGCACACTACAACTTTATCAATGAGGGTGAATTCCTAAAAAGTGCATAGATTTTGAGATATGAAGCCATGAAGTTAGGGTTTCCACACTTTTGAACTTTGTCACTTTTAGAAAATTTTTTAGGCAAAATCTTTTTTCTGTTTTAGCCAACTTTGAGGCCATTTTTCTCTAAAATCCAAGATGAATCAAGACCAAATGCAAACATAAAAGTTAAATTAGGATATCTCGGCTTTTAAAAAAGTACAAGAACATCCATTGGTTCTACTTGAGCAAGGAGATATGATCCTCACAACATGCCTTGATCAAATTGATTTTCAAGAAAGTATTGGTGCATTACTCTTGTCACTATACAAGCCTTGTCACTATTCAATCCTTATAATCCCAAGTTCATCTGAGGCACCAAATTAGGGTTTTGGTTGATCAAGTCCTCCAGAGTGAATTTTTCGTCTGGGTATGAGCCAACACCTCATGATATGTTTCAAGGACCTCAAATACATCATATTAATCCATTCATATGATTTGATTGATCGAGTGGACTTAATTCATAAGCAATGCAAGGATTCAAATTCATCTGGACCACAAACTAGGGTTTTTGACAAAAAGCAACCATACGTTTGACTTTTGACCAAGACATGATCTAAAACCTTGGGATATGATTCAAGACACTCAAAAACACCCTTTGAATCCATCCATGATGTTTAAAATAGCCCAAGGGTTTTACTTCATAGAGGATCACCAAATCAAAGTTCATCTGATACAAAAGTCAACTTTGCCCAAAATCAAGTTTGAATTTTTGAGTTGTTTTGTCAAACATAGTCTCTTCGAAACAATAACTATGCTAATATGTGATTTGAATCTTGATTGATCAAGGAAAATCAAGAAAAGTGAGGTTACTTGTAAAAATGGCAACCTTAGAAAACATAGAAATTTTTCTAAGTCTTGAAAAACAATGATTTTTGCTCTACTTTGCAAGGTAATAACTTCCAAACCATGTAAACGCTTTGTTGGATCCAAAGACCAAATTGAAGAGGTTGTTGCACACTACAACTTTATCAATGAGGGTGAATTCCTAAAAAGTGCATAGATTTTGAGATATGAAGCCATGAAGTTAGGGTTTCCACACTTTTGAACTTTGTCACTTTTAGAAAATTTTTTAGGCAAAATCTTTTTTCTGTTTTAGCCAACTTTGAGGCCATTTTTCTCTAAAATCCAAGATGAATCAAGACCAAATGAAAAAATAAAAGTTAAATTAGGATATCTCGGCTTTTAAAAAAGTACAAGAACATCCATTGGTTCTACTTGAGCAAGGAGATATGATCCTCACAACATGCCTTGATCAAATTGATTTTCAAGAAAGTATTGGTGCATTACTCTTGTCACTATACAAGCCTTGTCACTATTCAATCCTTATAATCCCAAGTTCATCTGAGGCACCAAATTAGGGTTTTGGTTGATCAAGTCCTCCAGAGTGAATTTTTCGTCTGGGTATGAGCCAACACCTCATGATATGTTTCAAGGACCTCAAATACATCATATTAATCCATTCATATGATTTGATTGATCGAGTGGACTTAATTCATAAGCAATGCAAGGATTCAAATTCATCTGGACCACAAACTAGGGTTTTTGACAAAAAGCAACCATACGTTTGACTTTTGACCAAGACATGATCTAAAACCTTGGGATATGATTCAAGACACTCAAAAACACCCTTTGAATCCATCCATGATGTTTAAAATAACCCAAGGGTTTGACTTCATAGAGGATCACCAAATCAAAGTTCATCTGATACAAAAGTCAACTTTGCCCAAAATCAAGTTTGAATTTTTGAGTTGTTTTGTCAAACATAGTCTCTTCGAAACAATAACTATGCTAATATGTGATTTGAATCTTGATTGATCAAGGAAAATCAAGAAAAGTGAGGTTACTTGTAAAAATGGCAACCTTAGAAAACATAGAAATTTTTCTAAGTCTTGAAAAACAATGATTTTTGCTCTACTTTGCAAGGTAATAACTTCCAAACCATGTAAACGCTTTGTTGGATCCAAAGACCAAATTGAAGAGGCTGTTGCACACTACAACTTTATCAATGAGGGTGAATTCCTAAAAAGTGCATACATTTTGAGATATGAAGCCATGAAGTTAGGGTTTCCACACTTTTGAACTTTGACACTTTTAGAAATTTTTTTAGGCACAATCTTTTTTCTGTTTTAGCCAATTTTGAGGCCATTTTTCTCTAAAATCCAAGATGAATCAAGACCAAATGCAAACATAAAAGTTAAATTAGGATATCTCGGCTTTTCAAAAAGTACAAGAACATCCATTGGTTCTACTTGAGCAAGGAGATATGATCCTTACAACATGCCGTGATCAAATTGATTTTCAAGAAAGTATTGGTGCATTACTCTTGTCACTATACAAGCCTTGTCACTATTCAATCCTTATCATCCCAAGTTCATCTGAGGCACCAAATTAGGGTTTTGGTTGATCAAGTCCTCCAGAGTGAATTTTTCGTCTGGGTATGAGCCAACACCTCATGATATGTTTCAAGGACCTCAAATACATCATATTAATCCATTCATATGATTTGATTGATCGAGTGGACTTAATTCATAAGCAATGCAAGGATTCAAATTCATCTGGACCACAAACTAGGGTTTTTGACAAAAAGCAACCATACGTTTGACTTTTGACCAAGACATGATCTCAAACCTTGGGATATGATTCAAGACACTCAAAAACACCCTTTGAATCCATCCATGATGTTTAAAATAGCCCAAGGGTTTGACTTCATAGAGGATCACCAAATCAAAGTTCATCTGATACAAAAGTCAACTTTGCCCAAAATCAAGTTTGAATTTTTGAGTTGTTTTGTCAAACATAGTCTCTTCGAAACAATAACTATGCTAATATGTGATTTGAATCTTGATTGATCAAGGAAAATCAAGAAAAGTGAGGTTACTTGTAAAAATGGCAACCTTAGAAAACATAGAAATTTTTCTAAGTCTTGAAAAACAATGATTTTTGCTCTACTTTGCAAGGTAATAACTTCCAAACCATGTAAACGCTTTGTTGGATCCAAAGACCAAATTGAAGAGGCTGTTGCACACTACAACTTTATCAATGAGGGTGAATTCCTAAAAAGTGCATACATTTTGAGATATGAAGCCATGAAGTTAGGGTTTCCACACTTTTGAACTTTGACACTTTTAGAAATTTTTTTAGGCACAATCTGTTTTCTGTTTTAGCCAATTTTGAGGCCATTTTTCTCTAAAATCCAAGATGAATCAAGACCAAATGCAAACATAAAAGTTAAATTAGGATATCTCGGCTTTTCAAAAAGTACAAGAACATCCATTGGTTCTACTTGAGCAAGGAGATATGATCCTTACAACATGCCGTGATCAAATTAATTTTCAAGAAAGTATTGGTGCATTACTCTTGTCACTATACAAGCCTTGTCACTATTCAATCCTTATCATCCTAAGTTCATCTGAGGCACCAAATTAGGGTTTTGGTTGATCAAGTCCTCCAGAGTGAATTTTTCGTCTGGGTATGAGCCAACACCTCATGATATGTTTCAAGGAACTCAAATACATCATATTAATCCATTCATATGATTTGATTGATCGAGAGGACTTAATTCATAAGCAATGCAAGGATTCAAATTCATCTGGACCACAAACTAGGGTTTTTGACAAAAAGTCAACCATACGTTTGACTTTTGACCAAGACATGATCTCAAACCGTGGGATATGATTCAAGACACTCAAAAACACCCTTTGAATCCGTCCATGATGTTTAAAATAGCTCAAGGGTTTGACTTCATAGAGGATCACCAAATCAAAGTTCATCTGATACAAAAGTCAACTTTGCCCAAAATCAAGTTTGAATTTTTGAGTTGTTTTGTCAAACATAGTCTCTTCGAAACAATAACTATGCTAATATGTGATTTGAATCTTGATTGATCAAGGAAAATCAAGAAAAGTGAGGTTACTTGTAAAAATGGCAACCTTAGAAAACATAGAAATTTTTCTAAGTCTTGAAAAACAATGATTTTTGCTCTACTTTGCAAGGTAATAACTTCCAAACCATGTAAACGCTTTGTTGGATCCAAAGACCAAATTGAAGAGGCTGTTGCACACTACAACTTTATCAATGAGGGTGAATTCCTAAAAAGTGCATACATTTTGAGATATGAAGCCATGAAGTTAGGGTTTCCACACTTTTGAACTTTGACACTTTTAGAAATTTTTTTAGGCACAATCTGTTTTCTGTTTTAGCCAATTTTGAGGCCATTTTTCTCTAAAATCCAAGATGAATCAAGACCAAATGCAAACATAAAAGTTAAATTAGGATATCTCGGCTTTTCAAAAAGTACAAGAACATCCATTGGTTCTACTTGAGCAAGGAGATATGATCCTTACAACATGCCGTGATCAAATTAATTTTCAAGAAAGTATTGGTGCATTACTCTTGTCACTATACAAGCCTTGTCACTATTCAATCCTTATCATCCCAAGTTCATCTGAGGCACCAAATTAGGGTTTTGGTTGATCAAGTCCTCCAGAGTGAATTTTTCGTCTGGGTATGAGCCAACACCTCATGATATGTTTCAAGGAACTCAAATACATCATATTAATCCATTCATATGATTTGATTGATCGAGAGGACTTAATTCATAAGCAATGCAAGGATTCAAATTCATCTGGACCACAAACTAGGGTTTTTGACAAAAAGTCAACCATACGTTTGACTTTTGACCAAGACATGATCTCAAACCTTGGGATATGATTCAAGACACTCAAAAACACCCTTTGAATCCGTCCATGATGTTTAAAATAGCCCAAGGGTTTGACTTCATAGAGTATCACCAAATCAAAGTTCATCTGATACAAAACTCAACTTTGCCCAAAATCAAGTTTGAATTTTTGAGTTGTTTTGTCAAACATAGTCTCTTCGAAACAATAACTATGCTAATATGTGATTTGAATCTTGATTGATCAAGGAAAATCAAGAAAAGTGAGGTTACTTGTAAAAATGGCAAACTTAGAAAACATAAAAAATTTTCTAAGTCTTGAAAAACAATGATTTTTGCTCTACTTTGCAAGGTAATAACTTCCAAACCATGTAACCGTTTTGTTGGATCTAAAGACAGAATTGAAGAGGCTGTTGCACACTACAACTTTATCAATGAGGGTGAATTCCTAAAAAGTACATAGATTTTGAGATATGAAGCCATGAAGTTAGGGTTTCCACACTTTTGAACTTTGTCACTTTTAGAAAATTTTTTAGGCAAAATCTGTTTTCTGTTTTAGCCAACTTTGAGGCCATTTTTCTCTAAAATCCAAGATGAATCAAGACCAAATGCAAACATAAAAGTTAAATTAGGATATCTCGGCTTTTCAAAAAGTACAAGAGCATCCATTGGTTCTACTTGAGCAAGGAGATATGATCCTCACAACATGCCTTGATCAAATTGATTTTCAATAAAGTATTGGTGCATTACTCTTGTCACTATACAAGCCTTGTCACTATTCAATCCTTATCATCCCAAGTTCATCTGAGGCACCAAATTAGGGTTTTGGTTGATCAAGTCCTCCAGAGTGAATTTTTCGTCTGGGTATGAGCCAACACCTCATGATATGTTTCAAGGAACTCAAATACATCATATTAATCCATTCATATGATTTGATTGATCGAGAGGACTTAATTCATAAGCAATGCAAGGATTCAAATTCATCTGGACCACAAACTAGGGTTTTTGACAAAAAGTCAACCATACGTTTGACTTTTGACCAAGACATGATCTCAAACCTTATGATATGATTCAAGACACTCAAAAACACCCTTTGAATCCGTCCATGATGTTTAAAATAGCCCAAGGGTTTGACTTCATAGAGGATCACCAAATCAAAGTTCATCTGATACAAAACTCAACTTTGCCCAAAATCAAGTTTGAATTTTTGAGTTGTTTTGTCAAACATAGTCCCTTCGAAACAATAACTATGCTAATATGTGATTTGAATCTTGATTGATCAAGGAAAATCAAGAAAAGTGAGGTTACTTGTAAAAATGGCAAACTTAGAAAACATAAAAAATTTTCTAAGTCTTGAAAAACAATGATTTTTGCTCTACTTTGCAAGGTAAAAACTTCCAAACCATGTAACCGCTTTCTTGGATCCAAAGACCAAATTGAAGAGGCTGTTGCACACTACAACTTTATCAATGAGGGTGAATTCCTAAAAAGTGCATAGATTTTGAGATATGAAGCCATGAAGTTAGGGTTTCCACACTTTTGAACTTTGTCACTTTTAGAAAATTTTTTAGGCAAAATCTGTTTTCTATTTTAGCCAACTTTGAGGCCATTTTTCTCTAAAATCCAAGATGAATCAAGACCAAATGCAAACATAAAAGTTAAATTAGGATATCTCGGCTTTTCAAAAAGTACAAGAGCATCCATTGGTTCTACTTGAGCAAGGAGATATGATCCTCACAACATGCCTTGATCAAATTGATTTTCAAGAAAGTATTGGTGCATTACTCTTGTCACTATACAAGCCTTGTCACTATTCAATCCTTATCATCCCAAGTTCATCTGAGGCACCAAATTAGGGTTTTGGTTGATCAAGTCCTCCAGAGTGAATTTTTCGTCTGGGTATGAGCCAACACCTCATGATATGTTTCAAGGACCTCAAATACATCATATTAATCCATTCATATGATTTGATTGATCGAGTGGACTTAATTCATAAGCAATGCAAGGATTCAAATTCATCTGGACCACAAACTAGGGTTTTTGACAAAAAGTCAACCATACGTTTGACTTTTGACCAAGACATGATCTCAAACCTTGGGATATGATTCAAGACACTCAAAAACACCCTTTGAATCCATCCATGATGTTTAAAATAGCCCAAGGGTTTGACTTCATAGAGGATCACCAAATCAAAGTTCATCTGATACAAAAGTCAACTTTGCCCAAAATCAAGTTTGAATTTTTGAGTTGTTTTGTCAAACATAGTCTCTTCGAAACAATAACTATGCTAATATGTGATTTGAATCTTGATTGATCAAGGAAAATCAAGAAAAGTGAGGTTACTTGTAAAAATGGCAACCTTAGAAAACATAGAAATTTTTCTAAGTCTTGAAAAACAATGATTTTTGCTCTACTTTGCAAGGTAATAACTTCCAAACCATGTAACCGTTTTGTTGGATCTAAAGACAGAATTGTAGAGGCTGTTGCACACTACAACTTTATCAATGAGGGTGAATTCCTAAAAAGTGCATAGATTTTGAGATATGAAGCCATGAAGTTAGGGTTTCCACACTTTTGAACTTTGTCACTTTTAGATAATTTTTAAGGCAAAATCTGTTTTCTGTTTTAGCCAACTTTGAGGCCATTTTTCTCTAAAATCCAAGATGAATCAAGACCAAATGCAAACATAAAAGTTAAATTAGGATATCTCGGCTTTTAAAAAAGTACAAGAACATCCATTGGTTCTACTTGAGCAAGGAGATATGATCCTCACAACATGCCTTGATCAAATTGATTTTCAAGAAAGTATTGGTGCATTACTCTTGTCACTATACAAGCCTTGTCACTATTCAATCCTTATCATCCCAAGTTCATCTGAGGCACCAAATTAGGGTTTTGGTTGATCAAGTCCTCCAGAGTGAATTTTTCGTCTGGGTATGAGCCAACACCTCATGATATGTTTCAAGGACCTCAAATACATCATATTAATCCATTCATATGATTTGATTGATCGAGTGGACTTAATTCATAAGCAATGCAAGGATTCAAATTCATCTGGACCACAAACTAGGGTTTTTGACAAAAAGCAACAATACGTTTGACTTTTGACCAAGACATGATCTCAAACCTTGGGATATGATTCAAGACACTCAAAAACACCCTTTGAATCCATCCATGATGTTTAAAATAGCCCAAGGGTTTGACTTCATAGAGGATCACCAAATCAAAGTTCATCTGATACAAAAGTCAACTTTGCCCAAAATCAAGTTTGAATTTTTGAGTTGTTTTGTCAAACATAGTCTCTTCGAAACAATAACTATGCTAATATGTGATTTGAATCTTGATTGATCAAGGAAAATCAAGAAAAGTGAGGTTACTTGTAAAAATGGCAACCTTAGAAAACATAGAAATTTTTCTAAGTCTTGAAAAACAATGATTTTTGCTCTACTTTGCAAGGTAATAACTTCCAAACCATGTAACCGTTTTGTTGGATCTAAAGACAGAATTGTAGAGGCTGTTGCACACTACAACTTTATCAATGAGGGTGAATTCCTAAAAAGTGCATAGATTTTGAGATATGAAGCCATGAAGTTAGGGTTTCCACACTTTTGAACTTTGTCACTTTTAGAAAATTTTTAAGGCAAAATCTGTTTTCTGTTTTAGCCAACTTTGAGGCCATTTTTCTCTAAAATCCAAGATGAATCAAGACCAAATGCAAACATAAAAGTTAAATTAGGATATCTCGGCTTTTAAAAAAGTACAAGAACATCCATTGGTTCTACTTGAGCAAGGAGATATGATCCTCACAACATGCCTTGATCAAATTGATTTTCAAGAAAGTATTGGTGCATTACTCTTGTCACTATACAAGCCTTGTCACTATTGAATCCTTATCATCCCAAGTTCATCTGAGGCACCAAATTAGGGTTTTGGTTGATCAAGTCCTCCAGAGTGAATTTTTCGTCTGGGTATGAGCCAACACCTCATGATATGTTTCAAGGACCTCAAATACATCATATTAATCCATTCATATGATTTGATTGATCGAGTGGACTTAATTCATAAGCAATGTAAGGATTCAAATTCATCTGGACCACAAACTAGGGTTTTTGACAAAAAGCAACCATACGTTTGACTTTTGACCAAGACATGATCTCAAACCTTGGGATATGATTCAAGACACTCAAAAACACCCTTTGAATCCATCCATGATGTTTAAAATAGCCCAAGGGTTTGACTTCATAGAGGATCACCAAATCAAAGTTCATCTGATACAAAAGTCAACTTTGCCCAAAATCAAGTTTGAATTTTTGAGTTGTTTTGTCAAACATAGTCTCTTCGAAACAATAACTATGCTAATATGTGATTTGAATCTTGATTGATCAAGGAAAATCAAGAAAAGTGAGGTTACTTGTAAAAATGGCAACCTTAGAAAACATAGAAATTTTTCTAAGTCTTGAAAAACAATGATTTTTGCTCTACTTTGCAAGGTAATAACTTCCAAACCATGTAAACGCTTTGTTGGATCCAAAGACCAAATTGAAGAGGCTGTTGCACACTACAACTTTATCAATGAGGGTGAATTCCTAAAAAGTGCATACATTTTGAGATATGAAGCCATGAAGTTAGGGTTTCCACACTTTTGAACTTTGACACTTTTAGAAATTTTTTTAGGCACAATCTGTTTTCTGTTTTAGCCAATTTTGAGGCCATTTTTCTCTAAAATCCAAGATGAATCAAGACCAAATGCAAACATAAAAGTTAAATTAGGATATCTCGGCTTTTCAAAAAGTACAAGAACATCCATTGGTTCTACTTGAGCAAGGAGATATGATCCTTACAACATGCCGTGATCAAATTGATTTTCAAGAAAGTATTGGTGCATTACTCTTGTCACTATACAAGCCTTGTCACTATTCAATCCTTATCATCCCAAGTTCATCTGAGGCACCAAATTAGGGTTTTGGTTGATCAAGTCCTCCAGAGTGAATTTTTCGTCTGGGTATGAGCCAACACCTCATGATATGTTTCAAGGACCTCAAATACATCATATTAATCCATTCATATGATTTGATTGATCGAGAGGACTTAATTCATAAGCAATGCAAGGATTCAAATTCATCTGGACCACAAACTAGGGTTTTTGACAAAAAGTCAACCATACGTTTGACTTTTGACCAAGACATGATCTCAAACCTTGGGATATGATTCAAGACACTCAAAAACACCCTTTGAATCCATCCATGATGTTTAAAATAGCCCAAGGGTTTGACTTCATAGAGGATCACCAAATCAAAGTTCATCTGATACAAAAGTCAACTTTGCCCAAAATCAAGTTTGAATTTTTGAGTTGTTTTGTCAAACATAGTCTCTTCGAAACAATAACTATGCTAATATGTGATTTGAATCTTGATTGATCAAGGAAAATCAAGAAAAGTGAGGTTACTTGTAAAAATGGCAACCTTAGAAAACATAGAAATTTTTCTAAGTCTTGAAAAACAATGATTTTTGCTCTACTTTGCAAGGTAATAACTTCCAAACCATGTAAACGCTTTGTTGGATCCAAAGACCAAATTGAAGAGGCTGTTCCACACTACAACTTTATCAATGAGGGTGAATTCCTAAAAAGTACATACATTTTGAGATATGAAGCCATGAAGTTAGGGTTTCCACACTTTTGAACTTTGTCACTTTTAGAAAATTTTTTAGGCAAAATCTGTTTTCTGTTTTAGCCAACTTTGAGGCCATTTTTCTCTAAAATCCAAGATGAATCAAGACCAAATGCAAACATAAAAGTTAAATTAGGATATCTCGGCTTTTCAAAAAGTACAAGAGCATCCATTGGTTCTACTAGAGCAAGGAGATATGATCCTCACAACATGCCTTGATCAAATTGATTTTCAAGAAAGTATTGGTGCATTACTCTTGTCACTATACAAGCCTTGTCACTATTCAATCCTTATCATCCCAAGTTCATCTGAGGCACCAAATTAGGGTTTTGGTTGATCAAGTCCTCCAGAGTGAATTTTTCGTCTGGGTATGAGCCAACACCTCATGATATGTTTCAAGGACCTCAAATACATCATATTAATCCATTCATATGATTTGATTGATCGAGTGGACTTAATTCATAAGCAATGCAAGGATTCAAATTCATCTGGACCACAAACTAGGGTTTTTGACAAAAAGTCAACCATACGTTTGACTTTTGACCAAGACATGATCTCAAACCTTGGGATATGATTCAAGACACTCAACAACACCCTTTGAATCCATCCATGATGTTTAAAATAGCCCAAGGGTTTGACTTCATAGAGGATCACCAAATCAAAGTTCATCTGATACAAAAGTCAACTTTGCCCAAAATCAAGTTTGAATTTTTGAGTTGTTTTGTCAAACATAGTCTCTTCGAAACAATAACTATGCTAATATGTGATTTGAATCTTGATTGATCAAGGAAAATAGAGAAAAGTGAGGTTACTTGTAAAAATGGCAACCTTAGAAAACATAGAAATTTTTCTAAGTCTTGAAAAACAATGATTTTTGCTCTACTTTGCAAGGTAATAACTTCCAAACCATGTAACCGTTTTGTTGGATCTAAAGACAGAATTCTAGAGGCTGTTGCACACTACAACTTTATCAATGAGGGTGAATTCCTAAAAAGTGCATAGATTTTGAGATATGAAGCCATGAAGTTAGGGTTTCCACACTTTTGAACTTTGTCACTTTTAGAAAATTTTTAAGGCAAAATCTGTTTTCTGTTTTAGCCAACTTTGAGGCCATTTTTCTCTAAAATCCAAGATGAATCAAGACCAAATGCAAACATAAAAGTTAAATTAGGATATCTCGGCTTTTAAAAAAGTACAAGAACATCCATTGGTTCTACTTGAGCAAGGAGATATGATCCTCACAACATGCCTTGATCAAATTGATTTTCAAGAAAGTATTGGTGCATTACTCTTGTCACTATACAAGCCTTGTCACTATTCAATCCTTATCATCCCAAGTTCATCTGAGGCACCAAATTAGGGTTTTGGTTGATCAAGTCCTCCAGAGTGAATTTTTCGTCTGGGTATGAACCAACACCTCATGATATGTTTCAAGGACCTCAAATACATCATATTAATCCATTCATATGATTTGATTGATCGAGTGGACTTAATTCATAAGCAATGCAAGGATTCAAATTCATCTGGACCACAAACTAGGGTTTTTGACAAAAAGCAACCATACGTTTGACTTTTGACCAAGACATGATCTCAAACCTTGGGATATGATTCAAGACACTCAAAAACACCCTTTGAATCCATCCATGATGTTTAAAATTGCCCAAGGGTTTGACTTCATAGAGGATCACCAAATCAAAGTTCATCTGATACAAAAGTCAACTTTGCCCAAAATCAAGTTTGAATTTTTGAGTTGTTTTGTCAAACATAGTCTCTTCGAAACAATAACTATGCTAGTATGTGATTTGAATCTTGATTGATCAAGGAAAATCAAGAAAAGTGAGGTTACTTGTAAAAATGGCAACCTTAGAAAACATAGAAATTTTTCTAAGTCTTGAAAAACAATGATTTTTGCTCTACTTTGCAAGGTAATAACTTCCAAACCATGTAAACGCTTTGTTGGATCCAAAGACCAAATTGAAGAGGCTGTTGCACACTACAACTTTATCAATGAGGGTGAATTCCTAAAAAGTGCATACATTTTGAGATATGAAGCCATGAAGTTAGGGTTTCCACACTTTTGAACTTTGACACTTTTAGAAATTTTTTTAGGCACAATCTGTTTTCTGTTTTAGCCAATTTTGAGGCCATTTTTCTCTAAAATCCAAGATGAGTCAACACCAAATGCAAACATAAAAGTTAAATTAGGATATCTCGGCTTTTCAAAAAGTACAAGAACATCCATTGGTTCTACTTGAGCAAGGAGATATGATCCTTACAACATGTCGTGATCAAATTGATTTTCAAGAAAGTATTGGTGCATTACTCTTGTCACTATACAAGCCTTGTCACTATTCAATCCTTATCATCCCAAGTTCATCTGAGGCACCAAATTAGGGTTTTGGTTGATCAAGTCCTCCAGAGTGAATTTTTCGTCTGGGTATGAGCCAACACCTCATGATATGTTTCAAGGACCTCAAATACATCATATTAATCCATTCATATGATTTGATTGATCGAGAGGACTTGATTCATAAGCAATGCAAGGATTCAAATTCATCTGGACCACAAACTAGGGTTTTTGACAAAAAGTCAACCATACGTTTGACTTTTGACCAAGACATGATCTCAAACCTTGCGATATGATTCAAGACACTCAAAAACACCCTTTGAATCCATCCATGATGTTTAAAATAGCCCAAGGGTTTGACTTCATAGAGGATCACCAAATCAAAGTTCATCTGATACAAAAGTCAACTTTGCCAAAAATCAAGTTTGAATTTTTGAGTTGTTTTGTCAAACATAGTCTCTTCGAAATAATAACTATGCTAATATGTGATTTGAATCTTGATTGATCAAAGAAAATCAAGAAAAGTGAGGTTACTTGTAAAAATGGCAACATTAGAAAACATAGAAATTTTTCTAAGTCTTGAAAAACAATGATTTTTGCTCTACTTTGCAAGGTAATAACTTCCAAACCATGTAACCGCTTTCTTGGATCCAAAGACCAAATTGAAGAGGCTGTTGCACACTACAACTTTATCAATGAGGGTGAATTCCTAAAAAGTGCATACATTTTGAGATATGAAGCCATGAAGTTAGGGTTTCCACACTTTTGAACTTTGACACTTTTAGAAATTTTTTTAGGCACAATCTGTTTTCTGTTTTAGCCAACTTTGAGGCCATTTTTCTCTAAAATCCAAGATGAATCAAGACCAAATGCAAACATAAAAGTTAAATTAGGATATCTCGACTTTTCAAAAAGTACAAGAACATCCATTGGTTCTACTTGAGCAAGGAGATATGATCCTCACAACATGCCTTGATCAAATTGATTTTCAAGAAAGTATTGGTGCATTACTCTTGTCACTATACAAGCCTTGTCACTATTCAATCCTTATCATCCCAAGTTCATCTGAGGCACCAAATTAGGGTTTTGGTTGATCAAGTCCTCTAGAGTGAATATTTCGTCTGGGTATGAGCCAACACCTCATGATATGTTTCAAGGACCTCAAATACATCATATTAATCCATTCATATGATTTGATTGATCGAGAGGACTTAATTCATAAGCAATGCAAGGATTCAAATTCATCTGGACCACAAACTAGGGTTTTTGAAAAAAAGTCAACCATACATTTGACTTTTGACCAAGACATGATCTCAAACCTTGGGATATGATTCAAGACACTCAAAAACACCCTTTGAATCCATCCATGATGTTTAAAATAGCCCAAGGGTTTGACTTCATAGAGGATCGCCAAATCAAAGTTCATCTGATACAAAAGTCAACTTTGCCCAAAATCAAGTTTGAATTTTTGAGTTGTTTTGTCAAACATAGTCTCTTCGAAACAATAACTATGCTAATATGTGATTTGAATCTTGATTGATCAAGGAAAATCAAGAAAAGTGAGGTTACTTGTAAAAATGGCAAACTTAGAAAACATAAAAAATTTTCTAAGTCTTGAAAAACAATGATTTTTGCTCTACTTTGCAAGGTAATAACTTCCAAACCATGTAAACGCTTTGTTGGATCCAAAGACCAAATTGAAGAGGCTGTTGCACACTACAACTTTATCAATGAGGGTGAATTCCTAAAAAGTGCATACATTTTGAGATATGAAGCCATGAAGTTAGGGTTTCCACACTTTTGAACTTTGACACTTTTAGAAATTTTTTTAGGCACAATCTGTTTTTTGTTTTAGCCAACTTTGAGGCCATTTTTCTCTAAAATCCAAGATGAATCAAGACCAAATGCAAACATAAAAGTTAAATTAGGATATCTCGGCTTTTCAAAAAGTACAAGAGCATCCATTGGTTCTACTTGAGCAAGGAGATATGATCCTCACAACATGCCTTGATCAAATTGATTTTCAAGAAAGTATTGGTGCATTACTCTTGTCACTAGACAAGCCTTGTCACTATTCAATCCTTATCATCCCAAGTTCATCTGAGGCACCAAATTAAGGTTTTGGTTGATCAAGTCCTCCAGAGTGAATTTTTCGTCTGGGTATGAGCCAACACCTCATGATATGTTTCAAGGACCTCAAATACATCATATTAATCCATTCATATGATTTGATTGATCGAGAGGACTTAATTCATAAGCAATGCAAGGATTCAAATTCATCTGGACCACAAACTAGGGTTTTTGACAAAAAGTCAACCATACGTTTGACTTTTGACCAAGACATGATCTCAAACCTTGGGATATGATTCAAGACACTCAAAAACACCCTTTGAATCCATCCATGATGTTTAAAATAGCCCAAGTGTTTGACTTCATAGAGGATCACCAAATCAAAGTTCATCTGATACAAAAGTCAACTTTGCCCAAAATCAAGTTTGAATTTTTGAGTTGTTTTGTCAAACATAGTCTCTTCGAAACAATAACTATGCTAATATGTGATTTGAATCTTGATTGATCAAGGAAAATCAAGAAAAGTGAGGTTACTTGTAAAAATGGCAAACTTAGAAAACATAAAAAATTTTCTAAGTCTTGAAAAACAATGATTTTTGCTCTACTTTGCAAGGTAATAACTTCCAAACCATGTAACCGCTTTCTTGGATCCAAAGACCAAATTGAAGAGGCTGTTGCACACTACAACTTTATCAATGAGGGTGAATTCCTAAAAAGTGCATAGATTTTGAGATATGAAGCCATGAAGTTAGGGTTTCCACACTTATGAACTTTGTCACTTTTAGAAAAATTTTTAGGCAAAATCTGTTTTCTGTTTTAGCCAACTTTGAGGCCATTTTTCTCTAAAATCCAAGATGAATCAAGACCAAATGCAAACATAAAAGTTAAATTAGGATATCTCGGATTTTCAAAAAGTACAAGAGCATCCATTGGTTCTACTTGAGCAAGGAGATATGATCCTCACAACATGCCTTGATCAAATTGATTTTCAAGAAAGTATTGGTGCATTACTCTTGTCACTATACAAGCCTTGTCACTATTCAATCCTAATCATCCCAAGTTCATCTGAGGCACCAAATTAGGGTTTTGGTTGATCAAGTCCTCCAGAGTGAATTTTTCATCTGGGTATGAGCCAACACCTCGAGATATGTTTCAAGGACCTCAAATACATCATATTAATCCATTCATATGATTTGATTGATCTAGAGGACTTAATTCATAAGCAATGCAAGGATTCAAATTCATCTGGACCACAAACTAGGGTTTTTGACAAAAAGTCAACCATACGTTTGACTTTTGACCAAGACATGATCTCAACCCTTGGGATATGATTCAAGACACTCAAAAACACCCTTTGAATCCATCCATGATGTTTAAAATAGCCCAAGGGTTTGACTTTATAGAGGATCACCAAATCAAAGTTCATCTGATACAAAAGTCAACTTTGCCAAAAATCAAGTTTGAATTTTTGAGTTGTTTTGTCAAACATAGTCTCTTCGAAACAATAACTATGCTAATATGTGATTTGAATCATGATTGATCAAGGAAAATCAAGAAAAGTGAGGTTACTTGTAAAAATGGCAACCTTAGAAAACATAGAAATTTTTCTAAGTCTTGAAAAACAATGATTTTTGCTCTACTTTGCAAGGTAATAACTTCCAAACCATGTAACCGTTTTGTTGGATCTAAAGACAGAATTGAAGAGGCTGTTGCACACTACAACTTTATCAATGAGGGTGAATTCCTAAAAAGTGCATAGATTTTGAGATATGAAGCCATGAAGTTAGGGTTTCCACACTTTTGAACTTTGTCACTTTTAGAAAAATTTTTAGGCAAAATCTTTTTTCTGTTTTAGCCAACTTTGAGGCCATTTTTCTCTAAAATCCAAGATGAATCAAGACCAAATGCAAACATAAAAGTTAAATTAGGATATCTCGGCTTTTCAAAAAGTACAAGAACATCCATTGGTTCTACTTGAGCAAGGAGATATGATCCTCACAACATGCCTTGATCAAATTGATTTTCAAGAAAGTATTGGTGCATTACTCTTGTCACTATACAAGCCTTGTCACTATTCAATCCTTATCATCCCAAGTTCATCTGAGGCACCAAATTAGGGTTTTGGTTGATCAAGTCCTCCAGAGTGAATTTTTCGTCTAGATATGAGCCAACACCTCATGATATGTTTCAAGGACCTCAAATACATCATATTAATCCATTCATATGATTTGATTGATCGAGAGGACTTAATTCATAAGCAATGCAAGGATTCAAATTCATCTTGACCACAAACTAGGGTTTTTGACAAAAAGTCAACCATACGTTTGACTTTTGACCAAGACATGATCTCAAACCTTGGGATATGATTCAAGACACTCAAAAACACCCTTTGAATCCATCCATGATGTTTAAAATAGCCCAAGGGTTTGACTTCATAGAGGATCACCAAATCAAAGTTCATCTGATACAAAAGTCAACTTTGCCAAAAATCAAGTTTGAATTTTTGAGTTGTTTTGTCAAACATAGTCTCTTCGAAACAATAACTATGCTAATATGTGATTTGAATCATGATTGATCAAGGAAAATCAAGAAAATTGAGGTTACTTGTAAAAATGGCAACCTTAGAAAACATAGAAATTTTTCTAAGTCTTGAAAAACAATGATTTTTGCTCTACTTTGCAAGGTAATAACTTCCAAACCATGTAACCGTTTTGTTGGATCTAAAGACAGAATTGAAGAGGCTGTTGCACACTACAACTTTATCAATGAGGGTGAATTCCTAAAAAGTGCATACATTTTGAGATATGAAGCCATGAAGTTAGGGTTTCCACACTTTTGAACTTTGACACTTTTAGATATTTTTTTAGGCACAATCTGTTTTCTGTTTTAGCCAACTTTGAGGCCATTTTTCTCTAAAATCCAAGATGAATCAAGACCAAATGCAAACATAAAAGTTAAATTAGGATATCTCGGCTTTTCAAAAAGTACAAGAACATCCATTGGTTCTACTTGAGCAAGGAGATATGATCCTCACAACATGCCTTGATCAAATTGATTTTCAAGAAAGTATTGGTGCATTACTCTTGTCACTATACAAGCCTTGTCACTATTCAATCCTTATCATCCCAAGTTCATCTGAGGCACCAAATTAGGGTTTTGGTTGATCAAGTCCTCTAGAGTGAATTTTTCGTCTGGGTATGAGCCAACACCTCATGATATGTTTCAAGGACCTCAAATACATCATATTGATCCATTCATATGATTTGATTGATCGAGAGGACTTAATTCATAAGCAATGCAAGGATTCAAATTCATCTGGACCACAAACTAGGGTTTTTGACAAAAAGTCAACCATACGTTTGACTTTTGACCAAGACATGATCTCAAACCTTGGGATATGATTCAAGACACTCAAAAACACCCTTTGAATCCATCCATGATGTTTAAAATAGCCCAAGGGTTTGACTTCATAGAGGATCACCAAATCAAAGTTCATCTGATACAAAAGTCAACTTTGCCAAAAATCAAGTTTGAATTTTTGAGTTGTTTTGTCAAACATAGTCTCTTCGAAACAATAACTATGCTAATATGTGATTTGAATCATGATTGATCAAGGAAAATCAAGAAAAGTGAGGTTACTTGTAAAAATGGCAACCTTAGAAAACATAGAAATTTTTCTAAGTCTTGAAAAACAATGATTTTTGCTCTACTTTGCAAGGTAATAACTTCCAAACCATGTAACCGTTTTGTTGGATCTAAAGACAGAATTGTAGAGGCTGTTGCACACTACAACTTTATCAATGAGGGTGAATTCCTAAAAAGTGCATACATTTTGAGATATGAAGCCATGAAGTTAGGGTTTCCACACTTTTGAACTTTGTCACTTTTAGAAATTTTTTTAGGCAAAATTTGTTTTCTGTTTTAGCCAACTTTGAGGCCATTTTTCTCTAAAATCCTAGATGAATCAAGACCAAAAGCAAACATAAAAGTTAAATTAGGATATCTTGGCTTTTCAAAAAGTACAATAAAATCCATTGGTTCTACTTGAGCTAGGAGATATGATCCTCACAACATGCCTTGATCAAATTGATTTTCAAGAAAGTATTGGTGCATTACTCTTGTCACTATACAAGCCTTGTCACTATTCAATCCTTATCATCCCAAGTTCATCTGAGGCACCAAATTAGGGTTTTGGTTGATCAAGTCCTCTAGAGTGAATATTTCATCTGGGTATGAGCCAACACCTCGAGATATGTTTCAAAGACCTAAAATACATCATATTAATCCATTCATATGATTTGATTGATCTAGAGGACTTAATTCATAAGCAATGCAAGGATTCAAATTCATCTGGACCACAAACTAGGGTTTTTGACAAAAAGTCAACCATACGTTTGACTTTTGACCAAGACATGATCTCAAACCTTGGGACATGATTCAAGACACTCAAAAACACCATTTGAATCCATCCATAATGTTTAAAATAGCCCAAGGTTTTGACTTCATAGAGGATCACCAAATCAAAGTTCATCTGATACAAAAGTCAACTTTGCCAAAAATCAAGTTTGAATTTTTGAGTTGTTTTGTCAAACATAGTCTCTTCGAAACAATAACTATGCTAATATGTGATTAGAATCATGATTGATCAAGGAAAATCAAGAAAAGTGAGGTTACTTGTAAAAATGGCAACCTTAGAAAACATAGAAATTTTTCTAAGTCTTGAAAAACAATGATTTTTGCTCTACTTTGCAAGGTAATAACTTCCAAACCATGTAAACGCTTTGTTGGATCCAAAGACCAAATTGAAGAGGTTGTTGCACACTACAACTTTATCAATGAGGGTGAATTCCTAAAAAGTGCATAGATTTTGAGATATGAAGCCATGAAGTTAGGGTTTCCACACTTTTGAACTTTGTCACTTTTAGAAAATTTTTTAGGCAAAATCTTTTTTCTGTTTTAGCCAACTTTGAGGCCATTTTTCTCTAAAATCCAAGATGAATCAAGACCAAATGCAAACATAAAAGTTAAATTAGGATATCTCGGCTTTTAAAAAAGTACAAGAACATCCATTGGTTCTACTTGAGCAAGGAGATATGATCCTCACAACATGCCTTGATCAAATTGATTTTCAAGAAAGTATTGGTGCATTACTCTTGTCACTATACAAGCCTTGTCACTATTCAATCCTTATAATCCCAAGTTCATCTGAGGCACCAAATTAGGGTTTTGGTTGATCAAGTCCTTCAGAGTGAATTTTTCGTCTGGGTATGAGCCAACACCTCATGATATGTTTCAAGGACCTCAAATACATCATATTAATCCATTCATATGATTTGATTGATCGAGTGGACTTAATTCATAAGCAATGCAAGGATTCAAATTCATCTGGACCACAAACTAGGGTTTTTGACAAAAAGCAACCATACGTTTGACTTTTGACCAAGACATGATCTAAAACCTTGGGATATGATTCAAGACACTCAAAAACACCCTTTGAATCCATCCATGATGTTTAAAATAGCCCAAGGGTTTGACTTCATAGAGGATCACCAAATCAAAGTTCATCTGATACAAAAGTCAACTTTGCCCAAAATCAAGTTTGAATTTTTGAGTTGTTTTGTCAAACATAGTCTCTTCGAAACAATAACTATGCTAATATGTGATTTGAATCTTGATTGATCAAGGAAAATCAAGAAAAGTGAGGTTACTTGTAAAAATGGCAACCTTAGAAAACATAGAAATTTTTCTAAGTCTTGAAAAACAATGATTTTTGCTCTACTTTGCAAGGTAATAACTTCCAAACCATGTAAACGCTTTGTTGGATCCAAAGACCAAATTGAAGAGGTTGTTGCACACTACAACTTTATCAATGAGGGTGAATTCCTAAAAAGTGCATAGATTTTGAGATATGAAGCCATGAAGTTAGGGTTTCCACACTTTTGAACTTTGTCACTTTTAGAAAATGTTTTAGGCAAAATCTTTTTTCTGTTTTAGCCAACTTTGAGGCCATTTTTCTCTAAAATCCAAGATGAATCAAGACCAAATGCAAACATAAAAGTTAAATTAGGATATCTCGGCTTTTAAAAAAGTACAAGAACATCCATTGGTTCTACTTGAGCAAGGAGATATGATCCTCACAACATGCCTTGATCAAATTGATTTTCAAGAAAGTATTGGTGCATTACTCTTGTCACTATACAAGCCTTGTCACTATTCAATCCTTATAATCCCAAGTTCATCTGAGGCACCAAATTAGGGTTTTGGTTGATCAAGTCCTCCAGAGTGAATTTTTCGTCTGGGTATGAGCCAACACCTCATGATATGTTTCAAGGACCTCAAATACATCATATTAATCCATTCATATGATTTGATTGATCGAGTGGACTTAATTCATAAGCAATGCAAGGATTCAAATTCATCTGGACCACAAACTAGGGTTTTTGACAAAAAGCAACCATACGTTTGACTTTTGACCAAGACATGATCTCAAACCTTGGGATATGATTCAAGACACTCAAAAACACCCTTTGAATCCATCCATGATGTTTAAAATAGCCCAAGGGTTTGACTTCATAGAGGATCACCAAATCAAAGTTCATCTGATACAAAAGTCAACTTTGCCAAAAATCAAGTTTGAATTTTTGAGTTGTTTTGTCAAACATAGTCTCTTCGAAACAATAACTATGCTAATATGTGATTTGAATCATGATTGATCAAGGAAAATCAAGAAAAGTGAGGTTACTTGTAAAAATGGCAACCTTAGAAAACATAGAAATTTTTCTAAGTCTTGAAAAACAATGATTTTTGCTCTACTTTGCAAGGTAATAACTTCCAAACCATGTAACCGTTTTGTTGGATCTAAAGACAGAATTGAAGAGGCTGTTGCACACTACAACTTTATCAATGAGGGTGAATTCCTAAAAAGTGCATAGATTTTGAGATATGAAGCCATGAAGTTAGGGTTTCCACACTTTTGAACTTTGTCACTTTTAGAAAAATTTTTAGGCAAAATCTTTTTTCTGTTTTAGCCAACTTTGAGGCCATTTTTCTCTAAAATCCAAGATGAATCAAGACCAAATGCAAACATAAAAGTTAAATTAGGATATCTCGGCTTTTCAAAAAGTACAAGAACATCCATTGGTTCTACTTGAGCAAGGAGATATGATCCTCACAACATGCCTTGATCAAATTGATTTTCAAGAAAGTATTGGTGCATTACTCTTGTCACTATACAAGCCTTGTCACTATTCAATCCTTATCATCCCAAGTTCATCTAAGGCACCAAATTAGGGTTTTGGTTGATCAAGTCCTCTAGAGTGAATTTTTCGTCTGGGTATGAGCCAACACCTCATGATATGTTTCAAGGACCTCAAATACATCATATTGATCCATTCATATGATTTGATTGATCGAGAGGACTTAATTCATAAGCAATGCAAGGATTCAAATTCATCTGGACCACAAACTAGGGTTTTTGACAAAAAGTCAACCATACGTTTGACTTTTGACCAAGACATGATCTCAAACCTTGGGATATGATTCAAGACACTCAAAAACACCCTTTGAATCCATCCATGATGTTTAAAATAGCCCAAGGGTTTGACTTCATAGAGGATCACCAAATCAAAGTTCATCTGATACAAAAGTCAACTTTGCCAAAAATCAAGTTTGAATTTTTGAGTTGTTTTGTCAAACATAGTCTCTTCGAAACAATAACTATGCTAATATGTGATTTGAATCATGATTGATCAAGGAAAATCAAGAAAAGTGAGGTTACTTGTAAAAATGGCAACCTTAGAAAACATAGAAATTTTTCTAAGTCTTGAAAAACAATGATTTTTGCTCTACTTTGCAAGGTAATAACTTCCAAACCATGTAACCGTTTTGTTGGATCTAAAGACAGAATTGTAGAGGCTGTTGCACACTACAACTTTATCAATGAGGGTGAATTCCTAAAAAGTGCATACATTTTGAGATATGAAGCCATGAAGTTAGGGTTTCCACACTTTTGAACTTTGTCACTTTTAGAAATTTTTTTAGGCAAAATCTGTTTTCTGTTTTAGCCAACTTTGAGGCCATTTTTCTCTAAAATCCAAGATGAATCAAGACCAAAAGCAAACATAAAAGTTAAATTAGGATATCTCGGCTTTTCAAAAAGTACAATAAAATCCATTGGTTCTACTTGAGCTAGGAGATATGATCCTCACAACATGCCTTGATCAAATTGATTTTCAAGAAAGTATTGGTGCATTACTCTTGTCACTATACAAGCCTTGTCACTATTCAATCCTTATCATCCCAAGTTCATCTGAGGCACCAAATTAGGGTTTTGGTTGATCAAGTCCTCTAGAGTGAATATTTCATCTGGGTATGAGCCAACACCTCGAGATATGTTTCAAAGACCTAAAATACATCATATTAATCCATTCATATGATTTGATTGATCTAGAGGACTTAATTCATAAGCAATGCAAGGATTCAAATTCATCTGGACCACAAACTAGGGTTTTTGACAAAAAGTCAACCATACGTTTGACTTTTGACCAAGACATGATCTCAAACCTTGGGACATGATTCAAGACACTCAAAAACACCATTTGAATCCATCCATAATGTTTAAAATAGCCCAAGGTTTTGACTTCATAGAGGATCACCAAATCAAAGTTCATCTGATACAAAAGTCAACTTTGCCAAAAATCAAGTTTGAATTTTTGAGTTGTTTTGTCAAACATAGTCTCTTCGAAACAATAACTATGCTAATATGTGATTAGAATCATGATTGATCAAGGAAAATCAAGAAAAGTGAGGTTACTTGTAAAAATGGCAACCTTAGAAAACATAGAAATTTTTCTAAGTCTTGAAAAACAATGATTTTTGCTCTACTTTGCAAGGTAATAACTTCCAAACCATGTAAACGCTTTGTTGGATCCAAAGACCAAATTGAAGAGGTTGTTGCACACTACAACTTTATCAATGAGGGTGAATTCCTAAAAAGTGCATAGATTTTGAGATATGAAGCCATGAAGTTAGGGTTTCCACACTTTTGAACTTTGTCACTTTTAGAAAATTTTTTAGGCAAAATCTTTTTTCTGTTTTAGCCAACTTTGAGGCCATTTTTCTCTAAAATCCAAGATGAATCAAGACCAAATGCAAACATAAAAGTTAAATTAGGATATCTCGGCTTTTAAAAAAGTACAAGAACATCCATTGGTTCTACTTGAGCAAGGAGATATGATCCTCACAACATGCCTTGATCAAATTGATTTTCAAGAAAGTATTGGTGCATTACTCTTGTCACTATACAAGCCTTGTCACTATTCAATCCTTATAATCCCAAGTTCATCTGAGGCACCAAATTAGGGTTTTGGTTGATCAAGTCCTCCAGAGTGAATTTTTCGTCTGGGTATGAGCCAACACCTCATGATATGTTTCAAGGACCTCAAATACATCATATTAATCCATTCATATGATTTGATTGATCGAGTGGACTTAATTCATAAGCAATGCAAGGATTCAAATTCATCTGGACCACAAACTAGGGTTTTTGACAAAAAGCAACCATACGTTTGACTTTTGACCAAGACATGATCTAAAACCTTGGGATATGATTCAAGACACTCAAAAACACCCTTTGAATCCATCCATGATGTTTAAAATAGCCCAAGGGTTTGACTTCATAGAGGATCACCAAATCAAAGTTCATCTGATACAAAAGTCAACTTTGCCCAAAATCAAGTTTGAATTTTTGAGTTGTTTTGTCAAACATAGTCTCTTCGAAACAATAACTATGCTAATATGTGATTTGAATCTTGATTGATCAAGGAAAATCAAGAAAAGTGAGGTTACTTGTAAAAATGGCAACCTTAGAAAACATAGAAATTTTTCTAAGTCTTGAAAAACAATGATTTTTGCTCTACTTTGCAAGGTAATAACTTCCAAACCATGTAAACGCTTTGTTGGATCCAAAGACCAAATTGAAGAGGTTGTTGCACACTACAACTTTATCAATGAGGGTGAATTCCTAAAAAGTGCATAGATTTTGAGATATGAAGCCATGAAGTTAGGGTTTCCACACTTTTGAACTTTGTCACTTTTAGAAAATTTTTTAGGCAAAATCTTTTTTCTGTTTTAGCCAACTTTGAGGCCATTTTTCTCTAAAATCCAAGATGAATCAAGACCAAATGCAAAAATAAAAGTTAAATTAGGATATCTCGGCTTTTAAAAAAGTACAAGAACATCCATTGGTTCTACTTGAGTAAGGAGATATGATCCTCACAACATGCCTTGATCAAATTGATTTTCAAGAAAGTATTGGTGCATTACTCTTGTCACTATACAAGCCTTGTCACTATTCAATCCTTATAATCCCAAGTTCATCTGAGGCACCAAATTAGGGTTTTGGTTGATCAAGTCCTCCAGAGTGAATTTTTCGTCTGGGTATGAGCCAACACCTCATGATATGTTTCAAGGACCTCAAATACATCATATTAATCCATTCATATGATTTGATTGATCGAGTGGACTTAATTCATAAGCAATGCAAGGATTCAAATTCATCTGGACCACAAACTAGGGTTTTTGACAAAAAGCAACCATACGTTTGACTTTTGACCAAGACATGATCTAAAACCTTGGGATATGATTCAAGACACTCAAAAACACCCTTTGAATCCATCCATGATGTTTAAAATAGCCCAAGGGTTTGACTTCATAGAGGATCACCAAATCAAAGTTCATCTGATACAAAAGTCAACTTTGCCCAAAATCAAGTTTGAATTTTTGAGTTGTTTTGTCAAACATAGTCTCTTCGAAACAATAACTATGCTAATATGTGATTTGAATCTTGATTGATCAAGGAAAATCAAGAAAAGTGAGGTTACTTGTAAAAATGGCAACCTTAGAAAACATAGAAATTTTTCTAAGTCTTGAAAAACAATGATTTTTGCTCTACTTTGCAAGGTAATAACTTCCAAACCATGTAAACGCTTTGTTGGATCCAAAGACCAAATTGAAGAGGCTGTTGCACACTACAACTTTATCAATGAGGGTGAATTCCTAAAAAGTGCATACATTTTGAGATATGAAGCCATGAAGTTAGGGTTTCCACACTTTTGAACTTTGACACTTTTAGAAATTTTTTTAGGCACAATCTTTTTTCTGTTTTAGCCAATTTTGAGGCCATTTTTCTCTAAAATCCAAGATGAATCAAGACCAAATGCAAACATAAAAGTTAAATTAGGATATCTCGGCTTTTCAAAAAGTACAAGAACATCCATTGGTTCTACTTGAGCAAGGAGATATGATCCTTACAACATGCCGTGATCAAATTGATTTTCAAGAAAGTATTGGTGCATTACTCTTGTCACTATACAAGCCTTGTCACTATTCAATCCTTATCATCCCAAGTTCATCTGAGGCACCAAATTAGGGTTTTGGTTGATCAAGTCCTCCAGAGTGAATTTTTCGTCTGGGTATGAGCCAACACCTCATGATATGTTTCAAGGACCTCAAATACATCATATTAATCCATTCATATGATTTGATTGATCGAGTGGACTTAATTCATAAGCAATGCAAGGATTCAAATTCATCTGGACCACAAACTAGGGTTTTTGACAAAAAGCAACCATACGTTTGACTTTTGACCAAGACATGATCTCAAACCTTGGGATATGATTCAAGACACTCAAAAACACCCTTTGAATCCATCCATGATGTTTAAAATAGCCCAAGGGTTTGACTTCATAGAGGATCACCAAATCAAAGTTCATCTGATACAAAAGTCAACTTTGCCCAAAATCAAGTTTGAATTTTTGAGTTGTTTTGTCAAACATAGTCTCTTCGAAACAATAACTATGCTAATATGTGATTTGAATCTTGATTGATCAAGGAAAATCAAGAAAAGTGAGGTTACTTGTAAAAATGGCAACCTTAGAAAACATAGAAATTTTTCTAAGTCTTGAAAAACAATGATTTTTGCTCTACTTTGCAAGGTAATAACTTCCAAACCATGTAAACGCTTTGTTGGATCCAAAGACCAAATAGAAGAGGCTGTTGCACACTACAACTTTATCAATGAGGGTGAATTCCTAAAAAGTGCATACATTTTGAGATATGAAGCCATGAAGTTAGGGTTTCCACACTTTTGAACTTTGACACTTTTAGAAATTTTTTTAGGCACAATCTGTTTTCTGTTTTAGCCAATTTTGAGGCCATTTTTCTCTAAAATCCAAGATGAATCAAGACCAAATGCAAACATAAAAGTTAAATTAGGATATCTCGGCTTTTCAAAAAGTACAAGAACATCCATTGGTTCTACTTGAGCAAGGAGATATGATCCTTACAACATGCCGTGATCAAATTAATTTTCAAGAAAGTATTGGTGCATTACTCTTGTCACTATACAAGCCTTGTCACTATTCAATCCTTATCATCCTAAGTTCATCTGAGGCACCAAATTAGGGTTTTGGTTGATCAAGTCCTCCAGAGTGAATTTTTCGTCT